>CAWYQG010000025.1:0-489000 GCA_963966155.1 Clivina fossor
TAAAACTGTTTTAGGTTGAAGTTCTATATTAATATTTATTTATAAACTACGTTTTGATAAATTCAAAGTCCGTCTTTATCAGAAAAGATGATAAATTTTTTTATAAATTTTAATTGCTATACTCTTATCAATCTACGTTAATATTGATTGATTTTGTAATAATTGTTTTATCTTCGAATTTTATATCATAAAGGCGTTAGATTTAAATAAAACTTAATTTCTTTTATTTAATAATTTATAAAAATTTATGATCTAATTACTTATTTGTTAGCTAGTAACTTGTTTCTATGTTTATTTACTTCAAATGTTATTTGTATATTTTTTTCTGATGAAGACGGACGTTGAGTTGGTCGAAACTTCGATTATCAATAAATATTAATACAGAACTTTAACCTAAATCAGTTTTATTTTAATATAACTAGTTTTGAAAGATTTTTTACTAAGTTATTATATATTATTATTTTAATTATTATTTCAGTATTATTTTTCAGTCAGTAGAGTTTTGTCTATAAGTATATTAGCGAATTTTATAGTTGAGAAATTATATAATTAGAAATTGACAATAATAAATTATAGTTGTGAATTCACAATCAATTTCAATTTAGCATATAAAATACAAATATGAACCAATTGAGACACGCAGGCTATTAGTTTTACAGTCTCGAAGCATTTAAAATAAAATTGTAATTGTTTATGAATTGCCAGATCAAAATTTATTAACATACCTTTGGTTGCAGGATAATAGCGTAAGTAGATTGATAGATATCAGTCAAGATGGCGGCGATTGTATGGGATACAGTGCGGTTTGTCAGTATATTTCTGGTTCAGCCAAATTTGAATCTATAACGAAACCGTCACACAATTTTTACTTTAATAATATTGTACACAATTAAAAAAATTAATATTTTAAAAAGATTCTAGTATTTTTTCTTGTAAATAAAATTGATTGTAAATGTAGTATCAAAATTAATTTAAATACCTTTTATAGTAGATATTAACTTGGTAGATGTCAGTTAAGATGGGGCGACCTTATGAGACACACAAGTGCAATTCGTAAGTATGTGTTTCTGGTTTACCAAATTGAAATCTATAATTTTTGTACAATATGATTATTTTTGCGCAACAGGCAAGTTTTGTTTTTTTTTTCACTTGTAATAAAAGTAAGAAAAACGTATTTGTAAATATAATAGTTTTGTTCAAGCCAAAATTCCTGATAGTACGATAGTATTGTTTTTTCTATTAGACATATTTTACATACCTTTTGTTGTATATATTAGGTTAGATAACAGTCAAGATGGCGACCGTATCAGACAAAGTGTAATTAGTATATTTATTGCTTGTCTAATTTGAACCTATAAAACTCTTATACAATATTATTATTGATATAATTATACTTGAAACTGTCAAACAATTTTAATTTTAATAATATTACAGACATTAGAAAATCATGCATACACTTAAAACAGTATTAATTTTTTTTATTAAAATTAATTGAATCAAAATTTATTTACACATCATTCGAGAGCAACGACTATATTTTTTTGCTTGCCAAATTTGAACTTATAACTCTTGTACAATATTAAAGAAAATATAACACAAATAAACAGTATTTTCTTTGTTTTACTGAGAAAACAATTCCATGATTTTAATAATATTAAAACTATTTATGTTGAAATTGTAAAATTAAAAATAAATTACTTTACCTTGTATTTGTATATAAATTAGAAAGTTGTTTTATAGTGTAAATATAGAAAATACAAAATTATGATTGTAAACTTTTTCTAGGTATATACGTAGAATTTTGAATTGAAATTGATTTCTTTCATGTAATAAACGATGACAAATTTTGTTATCTTTTTTGATAAGATTACTTATTTTTTATTTGATATTGTCAATAATATAAAATACACTGATAGGGGTAATATCAATCAACATATTATAAATATATATATGTATATATATATATATATATATATATATATATATATATATATATATATATATTTATATACATACTCAAGTAAAATCTGGACCACTTGACAAACATATTTACACAAGATCACGAACTCATTCAACTTCAAAAAACTTAGGAAAAAAGTAAAATATTACTATCTGCAAAAATTACGAATCTTTCACCAAAATATGCAAAGTGTCAGAAATAAAATTGATGAATTAGAGCTACATCTCAGCGAAGAAACCTTTGATATCGTATGTTTATCAGAGCACTGGCTAACTGAAGCTGAATTACAACACTTCAAAATCAAAAACTTTATAATGCGCAGCGTATTTACGAGGAAAAATAAAACCGGCGGTGGTGTCATTATTTTAAGTAAATCCAACATAAAAATCCATAACTGTGAATTTATAAAAAGCCTATCAGTTGAAAGTGTGTGTGAGATATGTGCGGTAAAAGTTGAAGTTTCGGGCAATCTACCTTCGGCAAATATATTTCTTCTGGCTTGTTATCGGCCACCTGGCAGTGATATTAGTTCATTTATTAATAGTATAGATATTGTCTTAACAACCATACAGAAAAAGGTAAATAACCCTAACATTATTTTGTGTGGTGATTTTAACATTGATTTTCTTTGTAATACAAAAAACCGTATAGATATTACAGACGTATTAAATTCATACGGCTTACATTATACTATAAACAAACCAACAAGAGTAACAAAAACATCTGCTACTTGTATTGACAATATTTGCACAAATTTAAAACCAAATATTTATAAATCAAATGTCATTGACTTTGCTCTATCGGATCATGCTGGTCAAGTAATTGATGTATTTTGTTACAAAAATGAAACGTGTGCAAACGTTAAAGTTGGCCGATCTTACAGTGAAGCAAATTTACGTTATTTCAAATATTTAATGACAACTACGGATTGGTCTGAACTGTATAATTCTGTCGACTTTAACGTCAAATGCAAAATATTTACTGAAATTATCGTGTATAATTTAAATATAGCTATACCTGTAAAAAAATTTAAAGCTAATAACTGTCACAGTGTAAAATCATGGGTTACATCTGGTATTCGAACTTCAGCTAATAAACTGAAATTTCTTAATAAATTAATTAAATATACAGACAATAATGAATTGCGCATATATTACAATAAATATAAAAAAATATATAAAAAAGTTTTGAAACTTGCAAAAAAAACATATAATTGCGATAAAATCAATAAATCTTCCAATAAAACAAAAGTAATGTGGAATATAATAAATAATAATGTTTCAACAAAAAGTAATGAAAACAAAAAAATTGAATTATTTCATAATAATTCTAAAATAAAAGATCCAGTATCTGTTGCAAATTGTTTCAATAATTACTATACAAATATTGCTAGTAATAATATTATTAAAAACATTGAATACAAGTTACCAAGCCAGATAAGTAATAGTATTTTTTTAGAACCTGTTACCGAATCTGAGGTGATAGAAACAATTCTTGGAATGAAAAACACAAACTCATGTGGTACTGACGATATTAGCTTTAAAATTTTAAAAATTGCTATTTACTCGATTAGTAAACATCTAACGTATTTAATTAACGAATCGTTTGCGCTAGGAATCTTTCCCGACTTCTTTAAAATAGCAAAAATTATCCCTATTTATAAAAAAGGCGATCCCACCTTGATTGACAATTACCGGCCAATTGCTTTGCTTTCAAATATATCTAAGGTATTCGAAAAACTGATGGCAAAGAGGTTAATTAATTTTTTCAATAAAAATAATTTATTGTATCAGTACCAATTTGGTTTTAAAAAAGGAAAATCTACAATAGATGCCATAAATAATTTTGTAAATTTCATTTACAACAACTTAGATAATAATAATAAAGTAATAGGAATATTTTTGGATTTAAGCAAAGCATTTGACCGTGTTGATCATAATTTATTATTACTGAAATTAGAAAAATACGGTGTTAGAGGACAGGCCTTAAATTGGATGTCCTCATATTTAACAAACAGACAACAAGTTGTAGAAATTGAGAAATTACAATCATCTTCACTACATATGAAACAAGGAGTACCTCAGGGTTCCATATTAGGACCCTTATTATTTATAATCTATATGAATGATATACCAACTAGCGAAGATTCAAACAAAATAACTTGTGTTTATGCAGATGATACTGCAATAGCAATATCAAACAATAATGCGTTAGATGTTACCAATCAATCTAACTACTATCTCTCAACTATAATTGATTGGTTCAATACAAATAATTTATCATGTAACCATGCTAAAACTCAAGCAATATCGTTTACCACTTCGAGTAAACAATATGAATCGTCAATTTTAGTAAAAATGAAAAATAAGTCTGTACCTTTAAGTGCAGAGGTAAATTACCTTGGATTAATTATAGATTGTCAACTACAATGGGATAAGCATGTGGATCACATTTGTAAAAAATTAACTAGTATTTGTTTTGCATTTAGTAGATTAAAAAATATAGTTGACATTTCAGTTTTAAAAAGTTATTACTTTGCTAATTTCCAGTCAACTGCAACTTACGGAATTATCTTTTGGGGTAGTTCTACCTCTGCACATAGAGTTTTTCTAATTCAAAAAAGAATAATTAGAATATTAGCTAATATTAAACCATATAATTCTTGTAGAAATTATTATAAATTCTACAATATTTTGCCTATACCCTGTTTATATGTATATTACCTTTTAATATATATTAAAAATAATATAAATTTATTCGATACACATGAAGATATACATTGTTATAACACTAGAAATAAAGATAGTCTTATAATTCCTAAAATTAACAGAAAATTAACAACAAAAAATCCGAATTTTGCCGGGATTTCATTATATAATAAACTTCCTGACAATATTAAAAATAGTGATTTAAAGTCTTATAAAATTCAATTACATAACTTGTTGATATCACATTGTTTTTATTCTGTTAATGAATTTTTGAATTGTAAATTATAATATAAATTTATCATTTATTATATATTCTGTATTTCTCACTTTTATGTATTTACACTGTATATGTTTGACTGTTTCTATGTCCTATTACAAGGATCAACAGAAATAAAGATTATTATTATTATTATTATTATTATTATTATTATTATTATTATGATATAGCCTAAAATATTAGATGTATTTGGATTGTTTGTGTTGATAATTTATTGCAACTCGCCGGATATCTATTGTTTGATTTCAAAATAAAATATTCGAATATAAATGTCAACGTATCAAACATGTTATCAAATCTTAAACTAGGAAAATTTGAATTGCGCATGTGTGCTCAGCTCAGCTCAGCGAAGCACTAGCTAAATTTCAAACTCAGTATCAGTAAGGGGGGAAGCAATTCACTCAGTTCGAACTCAGTTACGGGACGATAAATAAAACAGCTATTATTTCAAGGTTACTGATATTTGCTGATCTGAGCTGAGTTTTTCGGTAAAAAAAAACACAGCTAATATGTGGTTGGTAAGGGACGCTGTATTATTTGTGATATGTTTGTCTTTGTTTGTTTGTATTTCATATCATCGTCTTTAATTTTTTAGTATACAATAGTAAGTTTTAAATGAATGCTGCCTGTAAGGTATTATTTATTTATGTAACTACTAACTATCGAATAATATTCTGATTTTATTCTATAGATGTTTACATTACGCCTTTCAAAATGTAAACTCTTAAGTCAGACAATTTATGTTTTTGAATAAAAATAAAGCAAACATTTAATACTTCTCCTATAAGAAACTATATTAAGTTTTAATTTATGGTATATTATTGTGTTTCTTGAAAGATGTATCTATTTTTTAATATTCACAAAATTACTAAACAAATTATTTAAGTTATTAATTTATATTTGTTACATATTATACAATTCAAATACTAACTCATTTGCTTCATCTAATAATTCAGGAATATTTTAATTTTATTAAACTATAATTGAATAATCTAGTAAAATATAGCGTATAGAGCACCATAACCACACTATACAGTGATATAATAACAACAACACAAAAATACTGAACAAAAGATTTTATAATATCCTAACGTAAACACTGCAAAAATTTAAACACAAATAACTGCACCTGATTATAGCTACGCATATATTAGTATTAGTTTTCTTTTTCTACACTATATCAATAAACGTATGATGAGTGCATGTCGATATAACATCATAAATGTATAGTAAAGTATTGAAGTTATAGACATAACAAGACAGAATAACTGTTTTAATATATCTATTTGTTAAACCAAATTTTACTTTTATATAAAACACTCTATATTCTCCAATAAAACATATAGTAGTATATAATAAATTATTAAAATTATAAACTTTATTATAGATAGTAAAACTAAATAGAAATAAAAATACAATACCAGTTTCTGTGTAATTGTTAGATTATGCATTTCAAATATATCATCTAAATCTAAGAACCGAATATCGAATACGAATCTAAGATCCGGATGTCAGATCCGAATATCGGTTCCGGATATCGGATCCGAATCTCATCCGAATATCGGTTCCAGATATCGGATCCGAATCTGAGATCCGAATATCGGTTCTGGATATCGGATCCGAATAGCGGTTCCGGATATCGGATCCGAAACTCAGATCCGAATTTCGGTTCCGGACTCAGATCCGAATATCGGTTCCGGATCTCAGATCCGGATATCGGATCCGAATCTCAGATCCGGATATCGGATACGGATCTTAAATTATCCGAGAATCGGATATTCGGATATCCGAATCTTTTTGGATCCGGATATCCGGATCCAATTTTTTCAAATATTGACAGCACTATTCCAAACATTATATTATATTATCAACGGGATGAAAAAGTACATATGTATGTAATATTAGACTCTTTTAATAAACTCTTTTTCAGTAAATTTACAGAACAAATTTAGCGTATTTGCTGTCAGAAATATTTTATAAATAGGTAAAATTTGTTTATTTCTGTAATATTATTGTTGGTATAATTAAATGCATTTCTAAATTTACATTAAGGATTACAATTGAAATATTTTATTAGTGTTATTACACAAAATATGTACTAAATCTCATTATGTTGATGAATTATATGTATTATGTATATGAATTATATTACATATTATGTAAGCTGTAATTTTGCATAATTATATATACAGCAATATGTAATTCTACATTAAGTGATGCAATTTGCAGAAAATAATCAATTCTGTATACTTATTAGGTTATTTTTACTTACATTATGTGATCATTTTGAATTATGTAAAAATTACAGAATTTTTAGTTAAAAATACAGAATATATATATATATATATACATATACTGGGTGTCCCATTTTAATCCGCAACTTGCAATAACTTTAAAATCGTGCATCGGACAAAAAAATGCTCCGGATGAAAAGTAAATGGTTTCGAGAGGGGCATCTGATGCAGACACCCTTGCCCCCACCGAACACCCTGGGGGGCAAGAACGGGGAGCAAGTTCGAAATCTTAAATAGAACCCCCTATTTTTTATTGCAGATTCAGATAGACCATTAAAAAGTATGTAAATTTTATTTGAAGACCTTTTTTTATCTTTGATGTAAACAGCATTTTTTTTTCAGTTTATCAGTCTTTAATTTGAAAAAAAAAAGGTGTAACTAAGTACGATATTCAAGTTCTTTTGAGTTCTTTGGGAGGGGGGGGGCAAGGGTCACTGCATCAGATATCCTTCTCGAAACTATTAACTTTAAGTTAATGGTTTCGAGGGGGATAACTTTAAGTTAATGGTTTCGAGGGGATATCTGATTCAGTGACCCTTGCCCCTCCCTCCTGCTGTTTGCAGCGCCATCTATCAAAGATAAAAAAATCTTAAAATAAAATTTACATACTTTTTAATGGTCTATCTGAATCTGCAATAAAAAATAGGGGGTTCGGAGGGAGTTAGGGTCTCTGCATCAGATGTGCCCCTCGAAACCATTTACTTTTCATCCGGTACATTTTTATGTCCGATTTTAAAGTTATTGCAAGTGGCGGATTATAATGGGACACCAGTATATATTGTAAACTATAATTTTTTATTGTAAAATTTTACTACTATTTTCCTGTAATTTCGTTATTATTTTCTTACAGTGTCTTTAAAAAATTTACCCATATATAATTTATGTGACTTATGGATACACTTGAAGTCAAAATTGTTGACGACATAAAATTCTTAATCAATTTATGATAACAAAATTATATTTTATCACAGTTTTCACTATTGAATAGCTGTACTGTACTCATATTTATTTCACGAATAATTAATTAGTTTTAATTATGTCATATATAACAAGTTTTTCTTCAACTATATTACTGTCGAATAGTTATTATTGTTTTTTTTTATATAAAATACTCATGAATCTCAATAATTAAAAATGTATGTTCTACAATTATTTATGTTATTTATAATAATATGTTTGTTCATTTGTAAAATATATTGTCTTAATATTTATATAATTTATTGCTAATCATATTGGTCATTTATCTTGAAAATTTTATTAAAATCAGATTTTCTAGCAATTTTTTAAATTTCAATATTTTTCTTCAAAAATTGACAACATTGCAATATAATAAAACTGCATGACTATTTGAGGCACCAAGAAATACCTCAAATTAAGTTCAGATTTGTTAACTAAATACTTTTAGAAACACTATATCAAACCTGATACCGTTTGTCTTTATAGTTAATATGTTAAGAAATATCGAAAATTATTTTATAACGTAAAAAAACTAATTTTTTAGCAAACTTTGAGTTTAGATTATAGTAAAAATTGTTGCTCTACTTTTTCGATTGTAATGGGATTTGAGAATCAATGTAAGTCAACCTTCATTAGAAATTGAGTTATTCTTGGTTTCCATTCTTATTATTAAAATCAATTTTTATTATAAAAAAAATTTCATGCTTCAATTACAGTTTTAATGCTAAAAAACCAATACTTAATAATATTATAATACATTTGTTTTTAAAGCTACACATGACTTATATCATTATAACATAGTAAAAAATCTTTTCGAACTCATTATAATAAAATAAACAGAACTTAATCCCAAAGTCTTGTTATTTAATTACACCACTATGTTTCTCAGCCTGTATATATTTCTTACAAAAGTTTTTCCGCATAATATCAAACTATTTGAAACCCGAATAATAAATATCTTCGATTTAATAATCTGTGCAAGAACTACAGACCATTTCTAAGATTTGTATCAAAATTATTCTGTGTATTGTTATTAATGAGCAGAGAATGTTGTCACCGTATCACAATATAAGGGTGACTACCCCTAATTATTATATTACGAATGAACATACCTGTATACTTCAAATAATAGAGTTACAAATGGTCATATATTTTTCGTTTGACAGTGACAGAATTATCGTCAATATTTTATATTTATTGCATTTTTTCATAGTATTTTGTTTCTCTCTTACGCCCAAAGAGCGGCTTTTTATATACAAGTACTGTAGTTCTCTTTCAAATTTTAATTTCATTTTTGAAAAATTATTTTAGAATACTATAATTAAAGCAATAAAAGTTATTTATCATTGCCGTAAATATTAATACTGTAAGTGTGTAAATGACGTAATAATTTTCAAATAATAATATTATTATACATTATATATTTATCATTTTAAATAAATAACTGATGTTATATTTAAATCATAAACCTAATGAGTAAGCAATTAACTAACAAATTATAATTATTATTACAGTATACGCTGCTTGACGTAATCACATTGGAACTCTGAGTTTTTGATAATAATAATCGATTGATAATATTATCTGAAAAACATAAACTCAAATCTTTATTTACTAGAAATATGTAAAAATAAACTGAGAGAAATATAAATATAACATTATTTCAATTTAAATTGAAAAGATCGTTGTTTTGATCGTGAATTTCATAGAAGAGTTAATGCTGTTTGTAAGGTTTTGAGTGCTTTGTACACTTTTAAGAATGTAAATGTTTCCAAAAAGCCCGTCTGAATATATACAAAGCTGTTTTGATGCCTACGTTAATATATGGTAGCGAATATTGGATTTGACTACAAAAGTATAAAAAAGAAATGACTGCTATGGAAATGAGATTTTTACGTGGGGTATGTGGTGCAACTAGGAGAAATCAGGTACGAAATAGATTAGTGTATTGTATAATGAGTGTGAAATTGAAAAAAAAAATTGTTGTAGCAAAAGTTGCAGTGTTAATCACTTAAGATGGTTCAAATATCTAGAGCAAATGCCTAATGAACGTTTGGTTAAAAAGATTTATATGAATGATTTTGATGGTATACGTTTGCGTGGACATCCGATGAGTAGTTGAAGTGATACATTAAGAAAGTCTTGCGTGAGCGAAAGTTTCCAAGTAGTAAGAATAGAAGAGCTTGTATGAGAGACATTATGAATATGGATGATGCTAAAGTTGCTTGTCTGAATAGGAATGTTCAGAGGAAACTGATTTCGATATAATAGAAAGAGTTTGTGCCACATCCTTTTGGGTACATGGCGTGATTGTGTATGTATGTATGTATGTATGTATGTTCGTATGTAAGTTGAAAATAAATATGTAATCATTCTATATTTATACATATATGCATTTACGAGTATCAATAAAAAAAGCTGTTGCCAGCCAGCCTGTGGGCTATTAATTTACGAAAGAGAGAAAGAAAGAGAGAGAGAGAGAGAAAGAGAAAAAGAAAGAAAAAAGTTTGCACGTTTTTAGCTTGACAATAAAAAAAATGCATGCAACCAAGATTATTGCTCGTGGACGAAAAAAATTGATAACATAAACCAAAATCATGATAACTATAAAAGATGTTTGTCTTATGTAGTCGTACGTGTCCGGTCCATTCTTCGCGAAAATGATAACAATTCCTGAATGATAATATTATCCGTGATTTCAATAGATTGCGTTCACTGAATTTTATTTTACATATAGCTAATTTTAAACAAAAACATCAGAATATGTGAGTCAACATTTTTGGCAGTCAATATTTTTAGTTGTAAAATATCAACAAGGCAAGGCATACACGAGTAGCTATATATTTAATAAAAATTGACGACACGACAAATATCGCAATGTACACGGTAAATTTTACAATTTCCTGTTGGAAAAAGCCGTACTTGAGCAAAAATATACATCTCAGAACGTGATGGAAATTTGAACGCCTTATTTTTCATAGAAAATCAAAATTGATTAAAATCTGCATGAGCACGGCTCTTGTCGGATAAACACAATTATTCGAACCGCTGCTGCTTTGACATTCAATCAAGACGTTCATCAAGACCGCAAAGATTCTATCAGATTATGCAAATGTTAGTGCAGATATCGTACATATACTGTACATATACGAATTTTTTTTATTGAACGCTACACAGAAAAATTGAGTATTTTTTATGATGAATTGATTTGGAATTTCGTGAAAACAAATCTGTCAAATATATTTTGTAGAGCAATTCCGCAGTAAAATTTAAAAAATTTAAAATACTTACAGCATAATATTCCCGTATTTTTGCCGCATGAAAACTCAATTTGAATTTCAAACGGCCACGGCTGAATTTCGACCACTAGTTTAAACAAGATTAGAAGTATATGGGTAAACCCATATATAGACTACTTTGACATTTCTCGGACAGTTGGCAACACTGTATTTTAATAATATTATAATTTATGTGGGCACTAGGAGATACTTTTCTGAAAATTTGATCAAAATCGAATAAATAATGTAGCCACAATAAATTTTTAAAAAATTTTGTGATTTTTTTTCTCGATAAGTTGGCAACACTGTATTTTGTTAAAATTGCATAATTTATTTAGGCACTAGAAAAAACTTTTTATGAAAATTTGATTAAAATCGGTTAAATAAAATGGTCATAATAAATTTTTAAAAATTTTATTAATTTTTTTCTCCGAAAGTTGGCAACACTGTATTTTGTTAAAATTACATAAATTATATGAATATTAGAAGAATCTTTTGTGAAAATTTGAGTAAAATCGGTTGAATAACATGGCCATAATAAAATTTTTAAAACTTTAGTAATTTTTTTCTCGGAAAGTTGGCAACACTGAATATTAATAAAATTATGTAATTAATGGGAGCATTAGGGAAATCTTTTCTGAAAATTTGATCAAAATCGGATAACTAACGTAGCCAATATGAATTTTTAAAAACTTTAGTAATTTTTTTCTCGGAAAGTTGGCATCACTGGAAAAAAACAAAACCACATGACCATCTTGGGTACTAGACAAATTTATCCTGAAAATTTTATTAAAATCGGTTGAACCGTCTAGGAGGAGTTGCGGCCACAAAATTTTGACTTACGACCGAGCGAGCTGACGACGCACACACATACACCCACATAAACTAAGTTCAAATTCGTCATCTACAGCTATATGAAGGATTTCTATACAATTTTTTTTTTTTTGAAAATGTTACAGACACCGTACCAAACGCTATACTACTTTTCCTTGCAGTCAAAGTAGTAATAAAGATCCTAACAGATGATATAACACATTTTTTTGTTGAAATTGGTAATAAAAAATAAAACAGGACATGTTTCAATAACGAAAATACAGTTTCTTTTAGCTTCAAAAAATATTCCAACAAAATTTCAAGTTAAAATTTTTTCTTTACGAGATTTCTTTATCAATAAATTTATTATCAAGTATCACGACTTCAGACGAATAAATAAAGATATTTATTGATTGATTGATGAATGTTTGTGAATATTCCAACAAAATTTGCGATTGTCATTTGTCCTTTATTAATAAATTTATTATCTAGTATGCGTTGCATCAATAATTAAAAACTATTAGAGTAAGGTGGATGATAAAATAAAAAATGGACGATTTAAGACGAGTGAATATTAAATAAAGATTTTTATTGATGAATGTATTTGTTTTTTTGCACAATAATAATTACGCAATACAATTAGTTGATTTTGCCAGCAGTGCGATCTCGGTGCACTTTCAAATGCCTCTTGTAGTTTCCCGATCGGTTAAAAGTTTGCGAACATTGTTCGCATTTATAAGGTCGTTCCCCTGTGTGAAGGCGAGTGTGGTGTAAAAGTGCTGAACTCTCACGGAATTTCTTCTCGCAGAACTTGCACTGAAATGGACGCTCACCTAAACACCAACAAACATTATACATTTTATACAAGGTTATCACTGTTTTTTACAAGGTTATGACTGTTTTTTACAAGGTTATGATTGTTTTTTTACATGGTTACGACTGTTTTTTTTACAAGGTTATGACTGTTTTATACAAGGTTATGACTGTTTTATACAAAGTTATGACTGTTTTATACAAGATTATGACTGTTTTCCACAAAGTTATGACTGTTTTTTTACAAGGTTATGACTGTTTTATACAAGGTTATCACTGTTTTATACAAGGTTATGACTGTTTTATACAAGGTTATGACTGTTTTTTACAAGGTTATGACTATTTTTTACAAGGTTATGACTGTTTTATACAAGGTTACATAAACAACCTAACCAACCATAACAACCAAATAACCAACCTGTGTGCGTCCTCACATGACGCCTATAGTCACTGATCGATGCGAATGCCTTATCGCAATGCTCGCATTTATGCGGTCGCTCGCCGGTGTGTCGACGCATATGCACATTGAAATTGGACTTGTTGTAGTAGCTTTTCGTGCAGATCAGACACTTGTATCGCATATCGCTCGGATTATGCGATTTTATATGATAAAACAGACTGTTTTTCGATGCATAGAGTTTCTTACAAATCGGACAAGGAACTTGACGCGTGTCTAAGTTGTCGCTGTGACGATTCCGAATGTGTTGTTTCAGATTCGTTTCGGATTTGCCACGATAACCTATAATACAGTTACAACAACAACAATATACCAACAAACAACAAACTATAACCCAATAGAAACAAAATATAAGCAACTGTTATTTTAATTTTTAACTGCAAGGAAAAGTCGTATAGCGTTTGGTATGGTGTCTGTAACATTTAAATTTTTTTTGTATAAAAATCCTTTATATAACCTCTAGATGACGAATCTGAACCTAGTTTATGTAGGTGTATGGATGTGCTTCGTCAGCTCGCTCGCTCAGTCAAAATTTTGTGATGGCAACTTCTCCTAGAAGGTTCAACCGATTTTAATGAAATTTTCAGGATAAATTTGTCTAGTACCCAAGATAGGGTCATGTGGTTTTATTTTTTTCCAGTGAAAAATTACTAAAGTTTTTAAAAATTCATATTGACTACATTATTTATCCGATTTTGATCAAATTTTCACAAAAGATTCTTCTAGTATTCATATAATTTATGCAATTTTAACAAAATACAGTGTTGCCAACTTTCCGAGAAAAAAATTACTAAAATTTTTAAAAATTCATTATGACCACTTTATTTACCCGATTTTAATCAAATTTTTATAAAAGATTCTCCTAGTGCCTAAATAAATTATGCAATTTTAACGAAACTTATCGAGAAAAAAATCACAAAATTTTTTAAAAATTCATTGTGGCTACATTATTTATTCGATTTCGATCAAATTTTCAGAAAACTTTCTCCTAGTGCCCACATAAATTATAATTTTAATAAAAATATTATGTTACCAACTTTCCGAGAAATGTCAAAGTGGTCTATATATGGGTTTATCCATATACTTCTAATCTTGTTTATTTAGTGCTAATATTTTTCGGCTAATGTTGTTCGCAAACGTTGTCAAAACTTAGCAATTTTGTTATACGAATTAGTGTGATTATCTTCTAGTTAGAATAATTCATTCATTTCGTGATTGATAAGGAATTAATCCGTTCTTTACCCGAATCTCAATATTATTTGAAGAAAGCGCTGTTTAAATTTTTATTATTATTGTTAAAATTATTTTAAAAGTACAAGTTTGCTTTTGGTTGATTGCTGTTGATTAAAATATTACAAAATTAAAATAATTCACATGATAGAGTCTAGAAATTATTTATATTTAAGGAGGTATATTTCCATTTGTAGTATCGATTTTTCAACATTTATTTTGGGAACTTTTACAACAAATACAGAACACAATACATAATTGTACCGTTCAACTTGACCGTTTTAACTTGAAAATAGTTAAATTTTTACTTAAAAAAATGGCATCAAAGTGATCAGGTCAAAATTCAGATTTTCAATAAATTCCCGTAAAGGAATAACCAGTTTAAAATTACATAACATAATTACATTTGGTAATATTGTGTATTAATTAACTTTGATTGACAAATTATTCAAGTTTATAATCTATGTTTTGATAAATTAATTCAATTAGCAATAATTTTGTATAAATATTCTAGAAAATACTGGCTTTATTAGGTTAGGTTAGGTTAGGTTAGGTTAGGTTGGTATCCGATGCTATATCGCGGTTTACCTAATTCTATATGTAATTAGTTAGGTAATAATCTAACGTTTCTAAACGATTTAGTCATTTAGTTGTGATGAGTAAATCGTTTAGAAACGTAAGATTATTTAACTGTTATTGTACTGTGTTTAAATATTAATAATTCTATATATGAATGTAGGTAGGATGACGACTCGTACTTAAATCGAGAAATCCGAAAATTTAATGGAATCGATGAAATATTTCTCGTAGCTGTATTCTTTTTGCCTAAAATTTACTGAGATCTCACCTCACTTCAAATCAACCCTTATTCTTTTTATCTTAACTGAGCTACGACAAACCGAGTTGGATACCTTCCCCCCTTTCCGATTCTGCTGCACCAGGTTAAGTTTGTGTCAATCTTGCTGTTTTTAAAGTTAGCGACAAAAAATTTCATACGAAATTTAATGATTGAATAATATTGGACCTTTAAATTTAAAAATTAATGTAAAATTTATCAAAGATGTATTTCTTGATTCACAAATTTGATTGATTAGAATAACAAACGTCAGAAAAGGTGTCAGAGTGTATTTCGATCTTTGTCAGTTATTTGTGTTCTCTTGCTAGTGTTCGAATATATTGTTCTTTTATTACTGAATGTAATGTATATATTAATGGTGCACGTTTAGAGCAGGTAGATGAGCAGATATGTATTTGAGCAGTTTGCTGTCTAGAGATGGCCGTTTTGATTGTGAAATTGAAAGGAGAGTAAATGCTGGTTGTAAGGTGCTTTGGGTGTTTTGGGAACTTTTGCTAGGAATGTAAATGTTTCCAAAGAAGCTACCCCCGTTCGAGTATATACAATGCAGTTTTGGTGCCTACGTTGATGTATGGTAGTGAATGTCAGGTTTGGTTGCAAAAGCATAAACAAAAAATGACTGCTATACCAAACGCTATACCACTTTTCCTTGCAGTCAAAGTGGTAAAAATAATAATAATAATAATGAAGGCAGAGACACCGTTTTAATGCATCTGCCAGAATGTTGTTCCAAATAAATCGGACTCGCAAAATTTAAATTACAACTTTCACATTTAAATACATTATCTAAAACGAAATAAAATATTACCAAAATATATATGTATATATAGGATTACATATACAAAAATGTTTACCAATTTTTACACATAACCCTGCATTATCATACTAGTATCTCTAATGGCCGTATTCATAAAACTTTGTAAAACGTATAAAGCTCCGTTTTTTATTAATCTGTCAAAAAATCGAAAAACAGATCAAAAAATCGATCTATCATAGTCGCCGCCACAAAACACAACAACGATAATTAGAAAAAAACAATGTTACCGTGGCCATCTTCGCTAGTAAGAATGGTTTGACCATCTTGGCTTAAGGTTGCTTCTGTTATCGAATGTAAGTCAACCACTTCGCCTTGACCACAGACTTCAGCAGTTGTTTGCACTGTATGCACAGATCCATCGCCCTGACTCGTTTGTATCTGAAAATATTTGTAGTAGGTATATACATAATGTTAATATTTGTGCCTAACAAGTTACGATTAATTATTTAATATTCAGATTTTTTACTGATGTTCAGTATAAGCTTTTATATTTATCATATCATATCATTAAATATAAGTAAATACGTAATTTGTATACAATAAATTTTTCTGAAAATAAAATATTTTTAAAAAAATAGTTTATTTCTTAAAATGGAAAC
This sequence comes from Clivina fossor, assembly GCA_963966155.1. Taxonomy (NCBI): domain Eukaryota; kingdom Metazoa; phylum Arthropoda; class Insecta; order Coleoptera; family Carabidae; genus Clivina; species Clivina fossor. The sequence goes on from CAWYQG010000025.1 coordinate 17,060, forward strand.
CTGATTTTTACTTGTTGTACGTACAAGTTACAAAATCAATCGATGACTCCATTTTATGTAATCTTAATTTAACCTTGATTAATAAAATCTAGTTGAGATAGCAACAATGTATTATGAAACGTATTTATAGTTTTTTTTTAAAATTAATCATTAAAGATTACAGTTTATAAAATTCAATTACTGCAATTTGTAATTTCTATTTTATACCTATTATAATTAATATCAATTTTAGAATTAAATTTCAAAAACGTATTCAATAGATTTTGATTTAATAAAATACACACACTGGAAACAGAAAATTACCGTTGCTAACCCTAGAAAATGTGCTGTTGTGCCGTCTGGTAAAGTTATAATTGGATTATTAGAGTCTACTTGTACTATACTAACGGTGTCATCCGAATTTGTGATTGTGTACAAAACAGCGGGCGCAAATTGTGTTGTCATCTGCAAAAAAAAATATTTTATTTAATTCATCTGCACTTCCAATACATCCATGTTGATTTTTCCAATTATTTAATGCATTTTTTTTTTCATTCAATTTTGTATGTAGATGCAGTATTTTTTTCTATCTATAAAATAAATTCATTATAATTCGAATAATCAACATATTGTACGAGATTCTTTTTTATTCACAAAGACAATGGTCCGTATTCTCACCTCACTTTTTCGTGAAAAAGTGCTTTTATCATTTATTTCAAAATAAGTTTTTGCTTATGTTTTTTATCTAATATAAATAATTTTACTATTTTTGATCATTTTTATTATATTTGGTATTATAAAATTTAAATAAACTATTATAAAGTGCTTAATAAATATTTTTAAGTAGACGTTAAAAGTACTTTTAGCAAAAATCACTTTTATAAATGAGGTGAGAATACGGGCCAATGTTTTTTTTCTTGTATTTAATGAAAACAAATAGGGATCATAACTATCTGAAAGTTTAAATATAAATGTCATGCAATAAAAAATAAAATATAAACATCTTACCGAGAATAAAATCCAACTGAAAATAAAAATAAAATTATAAAAACATATAATAAAAATACTAGTTAAGATCCCAAGTTCACAAAGAAAATTTATAGAATATGTAGCACGCAAGTAAAAATATATATATATATATATATATATATATATATATATATATATATATATATAATACAAAATCAAAAACTTGTCTACATATTTATTGCTTTGAATTAATATTCCTATATGCATATAAACTTTCAATATGTCTGTAGCAAATATCGACGAATTAAATATATTGTAGATAAATTTTGAATAACAATAAAAAAAAAATACAAAATAAAAATATATACGGAAACACAAAAACCAAGCTAGCATAATCGTTACGTGTCTTGCAAAATTAAAATAATAATAAATAAATAAAAAAAAGTTTTATGTACAAGTCATTGAATTAAAAATTGTATTTGATAATTGTTAGTAAAATTAATTTACGATTTAGACAAGTGTATAGTTATTTACGAGTATTAATTTTCAACAAATTTAATTCAACGACATAAAAATATATCTAATTGTGCTTAACTGTGTACTCTACCACGAATCAATTAAATGAAATTAAAAATAAATATATGAATATGTATACAGGGTGTAACAGAATAACTATTCCTAATTTTCAGAAATGATAGAGTGCACTTAGAGAAACATTTTTTTATTAATAAACTAGTGTCCGAAAATTTCTCGGTGTCAAGATACACCAGATATCGTTAAAAACAATTTTAATTATTACAACGTCAAAGAGTAGTTAAGTTAAGGAACATTTTATTAGAAATAATAGTGCATTAAACTTTATAAAAATTGTTCGAAGTTAAGACCACCATTTTCGATACACAAGTTGTAACGATGTACAGGGTGGGCAAATTTGGACGTTTTCATAGGGAAACTCGGAAACTATAAAAAATGGAAAAATGGACCGCGCATCCTCGATCGCTTTTTTTGAGAGAAACTCAATTATGAAAACAAAAATTAGCTATCGTCTTTTGTTTTCGAGTTATGGCGAAAAGTTCGCTTTTTCCGTATTTTGATAAATGGCGATATCTCGATGGTTTTTTAAATTAGATGAAAATAATTTTCACATTCTTAAGGCACTTTTTTGAGTAGAATGAAATGGTCTTAACGGATATTATAAATCTCCGTTAATTCTCGGGTTATAACATAAAGTTGTGTTTTCTACAATCGACAGCCGAAAAAAAAAAAAAATTCCGGACACTAGTTTATTAATAAAAAAGTATTTCTTTATGTGCCCTCTTTCATTTCTGAAAATTAGGAATAGTTATTCTGTTACACCCTGTATAATAAAAACAATCACACAACATTGTAACGTAAACGAAACGAATATATATACCTATATATATATATATATATATATATATATATATATATATATATATATATATATAAGTAGTGCAACTACGAAAATCAACATCTGAGTTATAGCCGAGGCATGGTCTAGGCCTCTAGGCTAACCTGCGGCGTAGGCGCCCGGTGAAGCCGCTATTATGTGTGGCGAACCGCTAGCTTGGATCTGTATTTTATGGGTACTAGTTCAGTTTCCTGACGTATGCATTTTTAAGACGCCGACAGTGCTACTGACATTTGAATTAGTCGTTCCCCCCGATCCGTTCACCTTCTTATCATCTTCGGTGAATGCCGGCAGCAGGTCCTCCCGTCCATGATACTTGTAGCAGTTAATCACGATCAGTCGTAGGGCATGTGTCCACGATATCTGCAACAAACATGTCATACAGAACAAATATTCACTAGAGAACTGTGGGCTGGGCGGTGGTCGCCCCTTTTACCTTTTGTTTCTCCTCGTCCGATCGGGCATCCGTACGGACATTCGCCCACGGTAACTCCTTTGGCCACCACGGCGGTCGAGTTGAATCTCTGCCCCAACCAGGTTTACCTCGTCCTGAAACGCATACCACTGTACCAGACGCGCAACAGCAACACTAACCACCAACCAAACCAAATATATATATATATATATATATATATATATATATATATATATATATATTTGGTTTGGTTGTAGGTAGTAGCAAACTACTACCTACCTGTTGAATATTTTAACATTAAAGGTATAAATGCTCTAAGCTGAGCTTCCGTCATTTTTTCAACAGGTGTAGGTATTCCATCAATAATTAATGGAGGTAATTCAAATAATGACGGATCATCTTGTACAGGAGATGGTGCTTGTTGTGCTAAAGCACTTTCTAATTCTTCCATAACTATACTTCTTAAATTTTTTACTACGTCTTGTAACGGCTTTGCACCGAATACTTTGTAACTTGTATTTGGTTTTCCAGGCGTCGCTACAAGAACTACAGCTTGCTGTCCAACCAGTGTTGCAAATTCATCAATTATTTGCTAAAATCATAATAATAATAATAGTTTCAATATAAAAATCAAGTCAAATAAAAATTTATCGCAAATGTGTATCATCATCATCTGACAAGCAAGCAACTTACATGTAATTTTCTTAATAATCTATTTCGCTGTCGTTCTCGTACTGAAGGATTTATTTCAAACGAGTGACGTCGTCTTCGTTTCTTAGCTGAGACAATTGCTGCCGCTGCTGCAACACCAACTGGTCCTGCTGCTGCTAATTGAGCTAATACACACATAATTCTACAAATTATACTTAGCTCCAAAACAGCGCAACTCAGCAAAAAGTATTTTCTTAATGTTAGGTTAGAAGATTTTTACTACTCATATAAATAAATTAAATCTCTATTATACATTATTCGTTAGAAATGAATTTATGTAATCACACAGTAAACATAACACAGTAGTATAAAATAAATAAATGAAGTCAAATTCGTCCCTCACCCCCAAACTGATTAAATCGGCCACCCACAAATACATATTTGAATAATCATAGTGAAACAATAGAATCAATTTAGAAATGTAAAACTCAACTATCGAAAACAAACACAGAATTTGTTAATTTTGACAGCGTCCAATTTAAATAAATTGCAATCACTAGCATACATGTCACTGATATATGTTTGGCGCGAGACAGACCTATAGCCGAGTTAACATGGCTTCCTATATCAAAGGATACATGCAAGAGTAGATGATTGTCAAAATTACATGTAATTATTGAATTAAAATAAAACATGACACTTTTGATAATTAACAATATATTCTGAATACTTTTTTACATTTTTATAGTAAATTTGATTGTAAAAGTTGATTAATACAACTATAGTTATATAATGTAATTAAATTTGTTGTTATTTCAAGAAACCATTTTATAAAGTAGCTAATAGTTTTTTATTTTCTTTAATGAATTGTAACATAATGAATAACTTTATACCTGACAAATTTTAGTAAACGAAAATGTTTGAAACATCGTTTCCATGAAATGTTAATCGCTTCAAAAATGACCTGGAAAATAGGTAATATAGCGCTGGAAAACCTGAAAGTCAGCGAATTTTGAAATCTGAAAAGTGCAACAACCTTGTTGTAATTTTTATAAATTCTTGCAAATTCATCAAAAAAATTATAAAATTACAATAAAAAATATAATAAGATTACTATAATTATTACTGTAAATTTACAGTTATTTTTTTATAGTTTATATAGAATAGTTTCTTTTATAGAAAATGTAAGGAGCCGAGCCACATAGATTTGTGGCTTTATTTTTAAGGGTACGTTAGCATACATGGCGTGGCGTGGCGTGGCGTTCTGTGTTGCTTCAGCATAAAGAAAGTACCTATTTAATTTTTAAGGCATTGTATTTTTATTATGCGTCCGCAGATGTTTCTTTAAAGTAAATGTTCGTGCGAAAGCTTTACCGCATATATTACATTCGTAGGGCTTTTCATTCGTATGCGTTCGAATATGCTCGACTAAAATGCTTTTAAGCGCAAACCCTTTCTTACAAAACTGACACTGCTGCGGTCTGTATTATTCCGTATGTGTACGATAATGTTTTTTTAAAGTACCACTTTGAAGGAAATCTTTCTCGCATACTTCGCATTTATAGCGTTTCTTATTCGTATGCGTAAGAATATGTCTTTTTAAGTTACCGCTTTGGGTAAAAGCCCGGCCGCATATTTCACTGCCGTAAGGTTGTTCGTTCGAATGTATACGTAGCGTAGATGATTTACTAAATGCGATTTTTGAATAAGAACTCGACCACATATTTTACATGAATACGATATTATACTGGCACTACCATTACAGGTTTTTTATTAAAAAAATATCGAATTTGTAGGAAAATATGATAAACAAAAGCTGCTTACCTTTTGTATTGTTAGTGAAGCTGAAAAAGTATTGGGTACGGTCCAATTTGCTAACAATCAACTAACTTTGTCTAGAAACGAGCAAATAAGTTCTGAAAACAAAGACACATCTATAGATAGTTTTTATTTATCTAATAATATGTAAAATATTATACTTTTATAAAGGTATAAACAGAATTACTAGAAAAACGGTATTTGTAAATTCTAAATATTTTTCGAAAAAAAAATGTGCTAAATACCAGAATTGGACTGATTTTAATCTCATTTGATTTAAATCACAATTTTAATTTTTTTATTAGCTATTTTTTTAAAAACTAAATTTTTTTTTTGATAATTGTTTAGTTAAAATATTTCGATATATCTAGGACAAAATAAAAAGTGAAAAAAAATTTTAATATAACAATAATAATATTTTACTTTTTTGCAAAAAAAAGGCCGTCATTTCATATTTCTTAACTTAAAAAAAATTAACTAATATATAATTAGTTAAACAAAATAAATTAAGGGCGATTTGAGCAAAAACAAAATACTTTACTTAATAATAATATTGAAAATATATTGAGTAATATTTAATGATAATGTAATCAGTAACGATGACATAATAATGAAAAAAATAAGAAAAATAAAAATTGATCTAGATTTATAGTTCTTACTTTTGAAATCGAATAAATTACAAATGTACGTTATAATTAGGCTTGACGCTAATTTTGCGTTAACATTAGCCGAACGAGTAAGACGTGCGGCATCTCTAATTAGGATTTATATAAAGTTTTAAATTACTTAAATTAATTAATAGAATTGATATTAAAACCAAATATAATGCGATTGTACAAATACGATAAATGTATGACTTTCAAAAATTGATATTTTTTGTATGAATGCTGATTCACATTCCCATCTCTTATGAAAGTGTAACACTATCTGGTCTGTAAAATCAGTCCTTTCTCACAAAAATGCCTCTGTCTTTCTTAAGTAAAAATATCGAAAACAAAAACCATCTCATGTTATACTCGTAAGCTAAGCCTAAATCTAGGAAAGCACTTAACTAGCCATGATCTTATAAGTTATGCACTACGTTGCTTAAAATAAAATGTCAAAAGTACTTAAATTTATTGCTTTGTAACCCATCGCGTATTGTGCAATAATTATCAACAAACCACTAAAAAATAGCCTAAACAACAAACATAAAAAATAATAATATAAAATTTTCACTTGACATTTCAAAATAAAAATAAAAACTGAACGCAAAAATATTTAGTAAACACGCAGTAATTAAGAAGGTTTGTATTAAAGAAAAGTTAATTAACATATTTAGTTTACTATTACATGTATAAAATTATATTTTACATTAACAAATCATGTAAAATTCAGAAAAAAAATTATTAAACTTCAATATTCGGAAATGTTTACAAAAAATAAAAATCCTTTTGTTTTCTGATTTAAGAAATAAAAAATTACAATTAGCATAAACACTGATATTTTTTATTGTTTTATTACAATTGCAGTATAAAAAGAATAATATTTGAAGGCAATTATTTTTCTTAAATAATAAATTCAATATAAATTTATCATTGAAATAATTTCCTCCAATTTAATCTAAATATTTACAATTTTCGTTTAAAATTTCACTTCCTTCGAAAATAAAAAATCAAATAGTTTTACTATATTTTAAACCAAATAATAATAAATATTAAATACATATAATTTCGATTTTATTTTGAATGTTACCATAATATTTAAAAATTAATTATTTTCTTTTAACAATGAATTTCTGTGCTTTTACGCCGTGTATATTTATTACAAAGAACTAATTAAACATTAGTTATTTTCTTTTAACTAAAATTTTGCATGAACTTATTTCATTCCTAAAGTTAGTCAATTGTTAAACTAATTTAATGAATAATTTTCAATTAGCACGATACAAATATATATACATATATATATATATATATATATATATATATATATATATATATATATATATACCGGGTGTCTACTTTTTTTTTGTTACATAGGGAATAAAATGCAAAAATTTTCATTTGGTGATAAATTTTCCCCTAATTATTATAGAACAAAAGTACAAATACAAAAGTTGTTTAGAATTCAAAAATGCATCAAATGATCCCAAATTTATCAATATAGGATGTTCTGATCAAGAATTAGAAGCAAATTAAAATTTCCATTTTTGCGCTCTTTACATCAAAGTGCCACGGAAATTAAACAAATAATTTTATTTCTTCTGGAGTTTGAGTTTGACAGATCGTATTTATTTTATTGTTACGTTCTGTATTATTATATATTCAAAGAAAGCGCTGAATAAATCTCTTACTCGTCGTATCGAATTTCCAGTAAAATACCATTTTACGCACTGAACTTTTTCATTTACCTTAAGTTTATTCATTATTTTCAATAATAATGATAATAATACAGAACGTAACAATAAAATAAATACGATCTGTCAAACTCAAACTCCAGAAGAAATGAAATTATTTGTTTAATTTCCATGGCACTTTGATGTAAAGAGCGCAAAAATGGAAATTTTAATTTGCTTCTAATTCTTGATCGGAACATCCTATATTGATAAATTTGGCATCATTTGATGCATTTTTGAATTCTAAACAACTTTTGTATTTGTACTTTTGTTCTATAATAATTAGGGAAAAATTTATCACCAAATGAAAATTTTAGCATTGTATTCCCTATGTAACAAAAAAAAAGTAGACACCCGGTATATATATATATATATATATATATATATATATATATATATATATATATATATATATATATATAAAATATATAAAAAATCATTTTGGTGTTTGAAAAAATATAATCTAGTTTATTAGAAATGTTATACACATCTAGCCAAAAAACTCTAGCGAAAAACCACTGAAATATAGTAATAACTGGAACGCGCACTGGCCGCTCAAATGCGAGCCGAGAGAGATAGGAGATACGTGGTATTCGCGTCTTTGTCTTTCTAATGGCGTAGCATTGCTACTACATGATAACTTAGATAGCTATTAAAAAAAAGAATCTAACTGTCAAATGTCAAATTAATATATCAAAAATGATAAAAATACTTTTTATAGAGGAATTCCCCAATAAAATCTCATTACGTATCGTTTAGCCGATGCATTTAGCTACAATTTAATATGAAACAACATAAGATTGTCGCATTTTTACCGCAAGAAATCGCATTTGAATTTCAAATGCGCAGAAGTGTAAGACAGTGATAGAGATACCACGTATCTTCTATCTCTCTCGGCTCGCATTGCCACTACTAGAACACATACGCAGTGCACATTCCAGTTATTACTATATTTCAGTGCGAAAAACATTAAATATATTATAAATTTAATTGTAAACAACTTTTGTTAATATAATTTTTCGATAATCAATTATATTTGTTAATTAAGTTAATATAGAGTAATTAAAACTAAATAACGGATATGCGGTATATATTGAATAATAAATCTGTTACATTTATTCAATTTATTGTAATTTCCAATATTTTGCCCCCAAAATGGTTGGCGTCATAAGGGAGAACACTAAGTAATAATATTAAACATATAAACATTTGAATAATAAATACAAAATGAGAAAAAAAAGTTGTGGAAAACTTACATGTATGAATAAATGATTTAAGTTAAGCATAAAATTGAAATTAAGAGAATATATACATTCTGCTTAAAATTCATCGATGACAGACAAAACACTTTGTAATAAATAAATAAAATAATAAATAATTAACAAACAGACTAATACTATAGCGCAATTTCAACGAATAAGTTTTTTATTCAAAAAATTTTTTCAATAAAGTCAAATAATTAGCCAAATAAGTTGTTAATGAATTTAAAAAAATTATAAGAATCGTCAATCATTAAACATGTAATCTAAATATGCAATTATTTTGTCAAAGATAAAATAATAAATATTGATGAAAATTAAAATATGTTAATGAACACAATAAGTACAATATTAAAAAAAAAAACGATATTCGCAAATAAGTCATTTATTCATACATGTAAGTTTTCATCAACTTCTTTTTCTCATTCTGTATTTATTATTCAAATGTTTACATGCTTAATATTATTATTTAGTGTTCTCCCTGATAAAGCCAACAAATTGCAATAAATTGAATAAGTTATTATTCAATATATACCGCATATCCGTTATCCTTAACTCATATATATATATATATATATATATATATATATATATATATATATATATATATTGATATACTTTTATGAAATAATAATGAAATTACATTTATTGTATGAACTTTAGCCCAGCTGCTCTGGATACCTGCACAAGTAAGTAGGAAACTAAGAAAAGTAAACTTACCCTCTTCTTTTTCAACTGAAGACAAACCACGAAAACCAAATATAAACGCGAACAGGAAAAAGCTCTTCAGTTCGATACAAGAACAGAATAGAAACTAACTATAACTAACGCAGACAAGCTGCTGCTGCTACGTAATATCACAAACTGATGCGTACACAAACAATATGCGCATGCGCACAATTCCATGCATAGATGGCAATTTGTGACATAGCATTATAAATTTGACTTTGTTTTTCATTTTTTCATAATATTTTGAACTCAACTTTAAATTAAATTAAATTAAAAAAAAACATAGTATATTATTATGTTATGAGAGGCGAAATGTGAGCTTGTGTTGAGCTTAGATAATGACAGCCAAAGCTAAGCAATCTAAGCGAAACATGATAAAGATTGCTTTCTGCATGATATTATTTGTTTTCGATTCAAATGTTTCAAACGAAAAAAAAAACTTTTATTTATTTATTCTATAATTATAACTTTTTTTGATATTTCTCGAGAATTTTGCCTAATTTTAATAATAAATTTTATATTATACTATATGTATATATATATATATATATATATATATATATATATATATATATATATACGTATATATTTATATATAGTTATAAGCAATATATAAATTACAACATATTTACGCTTGATAAAGATTAACTTAATGCCGATGTCACACTATCATTCATATGAATGATGGTGATTGATAAAGAAGAAGAAGTGATCCGTCACTGATGAAATTTTAGCGGGCCGCTATTTTTCGTCAATCTGTATCATTCACGGCACTATGCGACTCACTTCATTATTCTATATTCAGACAGGTGGTGAGAATTCAAAAATGAATAATTTTACATTCGATTTATTCGTTCAATACTTTCTTTATATTTATGGTAACTATTTATTAGAAAAATTTGCTAATTTATGTACAATTAATAATTTAATAACAATTTTTATATATTTACAGAATTAGCATATAAAAAAATTAATCAAATATGTAAATGTCAATATTTTCATTGTTTATTATTATTTTGATTTCCAAAAATATATATGTTTTTAATTGTAATAAAGATTAATGATAATTTTTTTCAAATAAAATATATGTGTGAAATAAGAGAAAATCGCATTTTTCAAGGAAAATGATGAAAATTATTATAACATTTTCTATGGTACTACCACTTGTAGTACTACCGCTTGTACTCATTTTTAATTCAAATCAGTTGTAAGTCAAAGGAACTATACTTTGGATCAAACTAGGTTGAAATACAAATGTCAAACAAATAATAATATTCAGAAAAATATGAAGAAGAAATCAGTTTCATCAATTTTCTCATCAAACAGTGTGACATATCCAACACTCACTTTGTCCTTCACCATCAAAATCTCTTCTTCTTTATCATTCACCATCATTCATATGAATGATAGTGTGACATCGGCATAACTTAACTTAACTATTGGAATCAACAAAAATAACGAAAGTTGCCTCATTAAAGAAACAATTCAAACAAGATTAGAAGTATAATATAGAACTAAAAAATAGTAATAAAATTTATATATATATATATATATATATATATATATATGTTATCTATAGATTAATTAGATATAATTAGATATATTATTTAATTTAATAATAATCATTTAATTCACAGTATAATTAAAAATGTTTCTTCATGCGTATCAAAATATTGATAATGTTTTTCCTATACAAAAAAAAATAATTATGTAACTAGTACAATAATGTGAACATCATTATACAGTAGTTACTTATTATATACACCACTGGTGGCAGCATCAAGTATAGCACCGGTAGCTATATTAAAAATTATATAATGACTGTATATTTTCGCTTAAATTTGATCAATGAATATTGTGTGAAAAAGTGATAGAAATGTAAATATACACCACCCAACGCGGTTATAAATTACGCATATTTGTTAAAAGAAATATGACTAACAAATATAATTTTCTACAACAAGCCGTAGGTAACCGGTTATGAATATCTGGTATATTTTTATTTTTATTTATTTTTAGTTTAGTATAGTAACAAAATTTGGTGATAAACAAACCAAAAATATTCTTATTTCTAATATGTGAAAAGACATATTTTTACTTCAGACAACCAAAACGAAGCACTGAACTAAAAATAAATAAAATACATTCCAATAGACTTAAGATTTCTTTGATTGAATGGATAATTTCTGACCAGCATGTGTTGCGGTGTCCGTTGCCTAGTTTTTCTTCAAACGACTTTCAATTATAAAATTCAAGCGAAACTAACCAATTCTACTGACAATTAACTAAACTTAATAATTTTCAATATGGCCGTCGGAGATGTCAAATTAAATACACTTACCTATGTAGTCATGTTTGGTACAATACCACCAATGACGTGTATAGTAACTATTAGTATTAGCATTTAACAATATTCATATTTTTGTACTTGTAACGCATAATTACCTCACCTTCTATACTTATAGGCAATATAGTAACAACGTAATATCAATATACGCTTAAACTTTATCCTAAACAGTTTTATTTTAATAGTATGAGTTCTGAAATTTTTTTACTATGTTAAAAAATATATTTTCAAACACACGTCTGAGTAGTTATTTTTTTTTCTTTATAAAATACGAAATATTTCTCTTAATACGCTATTTTGATAAAGTAAAACAATTTTGCACAAACTAGCAGTTAATTTAACATTCTCATTATGATGATAAAATAACGTTAAAAAATGCGTGTTATATTGTGTTATTAAAATTTTTAATTTTGTTAAAATATAACGAGATAGAATATATTAATTTTTACCATTTTTTTTTTGTTTATTGTTAGTTTTTTGTAGTATTGTATTTTATTATATTCTGTTAGATAGTTAACCACCTAGAATAGCAAAGTTTGTTCAAATTTTGTTAATTTAACAAACTAGTTTTTTATTACTGTGTATTAATGTGTATATGTAATGCAAAAATTTTACTACTAATATTCATCAGATTCACTTATTTGATTAGAATTTACCTATACATTAAGTGTTAGTGAAAATTGTTAAAGCCTTGTAAAATAACAAATTTTTTAAAGTTGCTTGTTTGGATAGGAGTGTTTGGAGGCGACTGATTTCGGGATAATGAAAAGAGTTTGTGCCACACCCTTTTGGGTACAAGGCGTGATTGTGTATGTATGTATGTATGTTAATAGTATTTAAAATAATTTCATGAAATTGTTCAAATTTTAAAACCTTGTAAAAAAACAAAATCTTTGAAAAATGTCAATATTTAAATTTTTTTGCAAAATTAGTTTAAATTCTTATAAAGTTTTTAAAAGGCCTGTAAAAAATACCAAAATTTTTCTAAAAAGTCAATATTTAATTTTCTTAAAATTTATAAAAAACCTTGTAATAAATAACAAAACTTTTCAAAAATGTCAAAAAAGAAATGCTAAATTGGTTAAAATTCTTTAAAAATTGTTAAAACCTTATAAAAAATAACAGAATTTTTCAATATTATTTAAATAGATTTAAATAGGGTTCTAAGTATCTATTATCGCGTATTTCCAAAAACCAAACAATATTTTATTGTCTGGATAATATCGTAATTTTCCGACGTCTTAACTAGTAACGAGACACCCGCTGAGACAAAATAAATTCTGCTCCATTAGGAAAGTCTAGTATAAAAACGGTATATTGTTGAAATGCGGGTTGAGCTATACTAATAAATATAAGATATATTGAATTGTCTGTTTGGTATACTCGTTTCAAGGGTAGTTTAGTGCATTGCTAATGACTTGTCAAATTAAGAAAATTGACTGTTTTGCTGGCGGCCCCATAATACCATTTGTGCAGCAAAGGCTCTTAGCATTTACCTACCTGATATTTTTCGATTATATTCTTTGAATTTATAAATTTATTTCTAGTAAGAACAATTTGCTAGCAACTCAATTCCGAATGCAATACATTTTGATTGACACAATCAAGAGAGAGAGAGACAGAGAGACAGAAACTTATTTCGAAAAGAAAAAGATTAGAAACATATGAATAAACCCATATACATTGACAGCTGGCAAAATTATATAATTTTTTGATTATCTATACTAACAGAATATTTTGTAAAAATTTAACTAAATTTCTTGATAAATAATGTAGCCAAATTTTTTTTTAATTTTGTAATTTTCTTTCGCAACACTGTATTTTGCAAAAGTTATAAAATTTATGTGGGCACTAGAAAAACCTTTTGTGAAAATTTTATTAAAATCGATTAAATGATGTAGCCATTATTAATTTTAAAATATTTCAGTATTTTTTTTTTTTTGGAAAGTTAGCAACATTGTATTTTATTTGAATTTTATTATTTATGTGAAGATTAGGAGAATATGTTAAAATTAGATTAAAATTGTGAAAATAATGTGGCGATAATGAATTTTTAAAATGCTTAGTAATTTTTTGTCGGAAAGTTGGCATCACTGAAACAAAATAGATTCACATGACTATCTTGGTCACTAAATGAAGCTACCCAGAAATTTTTAAAAAAAATCGATTCAACCGTCTAGATGGAGTTACAATCAGAAAATTTTGACTAACGAGCAAACACACACACACACACACACACACAAACACACATATATATATATATATATATATATATATATAGGTCATCCCATTCAAAATAGATAAATTCATATAATTTTCAGCAAAACCGGAAACAAAATTTATGTAAAATTTATATTATTATGTGCCTACCCCCCTTAATACCTAGAATATAAACAATTGTTCAAAAAAGTAAAAAATTCTTTAAGTAATGTATTTCCAAAACAGAATATCATTCATTCATTAAAAGTTAAATTTTGAAATGATAAATTTAAAACTAGGTACATCAAATAAGTTTTTTTGTAAAATATAATTGTATAATGTAAAAAACAATACAGTAAATGTACTTGAAAAAAATATAAACTGCTATTTGACATTCCTTGACAAAATAAATATACTTATTGAACTTTTTTAGTTGATAAGTAAAAAACTGATATTCGAAATTTTAAATAGACAAAAACAAACAAGAATGAGACAAAATAGAAATTTGCAAACGTTTGTATATCCAAGTATACAAACAGAATTAGTAACATATAAGTTTTATTAAACCTGATTATGTTTTAATACAGAACACCAGAGTTTCAAATGAGATAGAAGTTACCGACTATTTACTAAATTTAATTTAGAATATTTAATAATAACATTTTTGTAAAAATAAAGATTTATTTATATTCTCCTTAAATAAATCTAATACTATTGTTATAGTTTGCCCTATAATCATACATAAAATGTATATGTGATACTTGAAATATATATTAAAAACTATAGATATTGCTTTTTTTTATTTTTAGCTAGTACAAAATTATATTATAACGTTAATTATCTACTAATGTTACAAAAATATTGTCGACTTCAAGAGAAGTTGAGATTAAGTGAGAAATATTTTAAAATAAAATAAAAGGAGTAATAATTATACAGAATTGGGTAGATATTAAACCACTTTAATATCTTTAAAACCATTTATTATTTACATTATTTATTACTACAGTAAAAGCTGGGAACCGGGGCGTTTTGCCGCCGGACATTTTGCCACGGACGTTTTACCGCCGGGACATTTTGCCGTCGAGATGTTTTGCCGCCGGGACATTTTACCGCCAGGAAAGTATTAGGCGTAGCTTTCGGTAGAAAGCAAAAGAAGAGATAATTCGATGAAATATTGGTTAGGTTAGGTTAGGTTAATAGGTTGGTTTAGGTATTTGTCTTCTACCGAAAGCTATGCCTAATACTTGCCTGGCGGTAAAATGTCCCGGCGGCAAAACATCTCGACGGCAAAATGTCCCGGCGGTAAAACGTCCGTGGCAAAATGTCCAGCGGCATATTTTTAAAAATACTGTGATATAGAATGAAACAAACCGACATTTGTCAATTTAAGAAAATCGCAAACAGATACAAACTGTTATTAGTTTTATTGATTAAATTAACTTATATTTTGTTTGTTTTCAATTCAATTTTAATTTTATTAAATACAAAATATAGAAGCCCGTTTTTGTATTCCATTTTAGGGTACATTTAAATAAAGTGTTTTTAAGTATTTATTTAAAATAATTTTAGATCTGTACAATTTATATTTTAAAATTTTAAATATATAAAAAAGAATTTAATTTTGAGATAGTTTATATTTGATATATAATAAAAGCAAAAAATTATTATGGAAATTGGGACTGCTTTAAACAAAAAGTGCTGTAACAGAAGCTATGAATATGGATCATAATGTCTATGTTAAACAATGCATTTTATTGAACTTAAAAATGTACCTACACTTTTTTACCGGAAAATCTTATCTAACGCGTGTGCCAAGTAAAAAGTAAAAAAGGTTCTTATCTGAAGAATTTTTTAAATATCACTGATTCTCTATTTTATTGAAAATAATTAATCCAAAAATTAAAACTACAAATTTATAGCAATTAGGTATTTACTATTGTTTTAAATTTTGATTGAAAAAAATTAGCTTTTTTTAAATAAAATCCTTAAATTTCACTAGCTTCTAATTCGTGACAAAAGTATTTATTGCATTAATTACTATTTTGTAGATAATTATTAATACTAGTAAATTTATAATTAATGCGAATTAATTCTTCTAAATAGTTTAACTTTTAATATTTTTGTTATAAAAAAATTTAAGGCAAAATTTACCGATTTTTAAATTAAGTTTTTCATATTCCTATACAATTTTCGAGTGTACAGGGTTTTGCCAGAACTCAATGGGGTATAATAATATTTGCACAGAGATGTATTGCTTTGTATTTAGTATAGTAAAATAGTATAAAATTTATATGTATTTTTGTACATATTTAATAAAAACAATATCGTGCCAATAAAGAGCAGTGCAGTCGTGAAAATAAAATAAAAAGTAACAGTTAAAAAAGCTGTACATGTTAGTAAAATTGAAAAACAAAATATTAAGCTTACAATAATATTAAAAATTAATTTACAACAAATGTAGATGCTAATGAGTCAGTAAGTGAAAACAGTAAGTTTGACAAAGACAAAATATGTATAGATTAATTACAATTACTTTTCAATTGGAAATATTAAAAAATATGCGTTTTCCTGTAACATTTTATCTATATAATAATATAATTTAAAACAAATTTAAATAATGATTTTATATTAAAAATATTTTTTGTAGCATACTGTGCTGCTCTCAGTTAAAACGTTTAAAAAATACATTCCTGTTTTTTTTAATGATATAAATAATAATAATTGCATATTCAAAACATTAGTATATTTTTTGGTAAAACAGTATGTGCTGCTATAGATAAAAAGTGTTTAAATGTATTCCTGGTTTTTAACAATAATTCAAAAAAATAATGATTTTGCATTAAAATATAGGTATTTTTGTAACATAACGTGCTGATATAAATAAAAATGTTTAAGAAATTAACACTTTCAACCGATACTTTGGTAAACTTCATACTGAAATAAATTAAATGAAAAAAAAATTTTTAACTTTAAAAATTTCACAATTTATTATACAAACATTGTGACTGTAGTTTCGACAAACATTGTCATTCACGAACTGTACATACATACATACATACATACACAATCACGCCATGTACCCAAAAGGGTGTGGCACAAACTCTTTTCATCATCCCGAAATCAGTTGCCTCCAAACATTCCTATCCAAACAAGCAACTTTCTCTTCATCCACATTCGTAATTCCTCTCATACATGTTCTTTTATTCCTACTACTTGGAAACTTTTGCTCACGCAAAACTCTCTCAATCATACCACTCCAACTACTCATCAGTTTGGTTGTTTAAGATTGTAAATTGGGGGATTTTATTGGCTTTATATATTTCCAGGGCTTCTACTATGCATGTGCTTAAACATTAGATTTTATTTAATTACGGTTTTTCCAAAATAATTCTAAAATATAAGTTATAGTGTTAGTCACAAAGATTGGTATCATAAACTTTCACAGCAGGAAGTCGTGTTGCCAGTTGCTCAAAGGTAGTACTGGTTCATAATCTTCCTTTTAACGGAATTTATCTATTTATAAGTACATGAAATGTTATTTCTAAGAAAATTATTTTTATTTTTAAATATTGCTATTATTTTACATTATTTTTTCATTGTATATATTGTATGTGTATATTGTACAGTAACATTTTTATTTACCTATGTATTTTTGTAATCTTGTGAGTATATTAATTCGTATTTAATTTTTGTACATTAATTATGCATCTATTTGTTATTTTGACAAATTTTGTTTCAATAAACATTTTATTATTATTGGCATTATATTTTTTATATTGATAATTAATATTTTGTTTCGATCTTTTTATTTGACTTTTTAATATTAAAACAGTTTTTAAATACAAAAAATGAAAAACTTTTATGATAATTCTTGTCTCGCATTCAAGTTTTAAAATATATATTTATGTAAAAATGCGAAATACGTCTCTGTAATTTTAAGTTTGTTTTCCTAAAAGTGTTGTAAATCGTCCCGTAAAATAGTCAACGAAGTCAATTCCAAATAATTTGAACAGCACTATACCTGCTTGTCAATCCTATATAGAAAAAAAATTTGACGTAACATGTACAGTTCGAGAAGGATAATGTTTGTCGAAACTGCAGTCACAACAAAATAAATTGTAAAATTTTTAAAGCTAAAAAAAGTTTTTATTTAACTTATTTAAAAATATTTAATATAAAACGAGTTTCAGTTATAGTTTTGTATTAATATTTTTAAATTTTATGCTCTAGTTAGTTATTTTGTTACGTCTAGTAACTTGTGTCTACCGTCTGTTTACTTACTGTAAATGTAATTTGTATCTTTTTTTCTGATGAAGATAAACGCTGAGTTCGTCGAAATGTCGATTATTAATAAATATTAATACAGAACTATTACCTAAAGCCCTTTTATTTTAATATAATAAATTTTAGATTTTTTTTAATGAGTTAAAATTGTTTAGATAAATTCCTCTGTTATTCTACAATGTGTCTGTTTACTTATACTTGGGATAATAGCATGTACGAACAAACGATTTTCAGGTATTTTTTTTTAGATATATATATATATATATATATATATATATATATATATATATATCTAAAAAAAAATACCTGAAAATCGTTTGTTCGTACATGCTATTATCCCAAATTAATATATATATATATATATATAATATATATATATATATATATATATATATATATATATATACATATATATACTGTTACCTAGCTAAGGGAAGCAATATAACTTTTGTAAAAAGTCAACTTTCTAAATTTATGATCTAAATCTTTCTCTGTTCTTCAAATATTTCGCAAAATTTTCCGATTATTTTTTGTCGATTTTAGTACCTATTTTTTCGTCCTCATTTTAGCCATGGATATAAACCCCCAATCACCCAAAAATCACTCTCTTATTCGTTGAACCTATTTCTACAAATATACCTATATATCAACATAAAGTTAGTTTTCAAGTAAAAGTTGTGAATTATTTCGCGAAATAACCGCGCATCAACACAATCCGCGGAACACAACATAATTATTAATAAATAAATACAACCCTAGTTATAATAAATTGTTCCTTATAAATATGTATATAAAATAAGTGTATGAAATATCTTTCCTGTTTTTGTAAATAACCTTCATCTAATATTAACTTATAAATTATGAATTTTATAATAACTTATAAAAATTATGGTATAGTTTAGTGACTGGTACTGTTTCCAGATAACAAAGTTTGAGTTCAGTAAAAAAAAATCACAGTCCAACAAAAATATATATAAATATATATTCTGTATTTAATAAAATAAAAATTAATTATTGCGTTCGTAAATAATATATTTTAATAACGATATTTTACGGAATCAAGTCGCTTGTATAACAAGTTCTACCGTATATTGATTCTGTGTATTATTTTCTACACTTAAATAAAGAAAAAAAATTATGAATGACTATTTCAAGTTATTTATTTAAAAACTGTGATTCGTTTCGTTGTAAACTCTGAATTATTTAACAATATTTACGTTCACTAATAAATAACATTAGCTTGTTTGCACAAAACAGAACTAGTAATTTCATCTAAAAAGTGTAAGAAAACAAAAACAAAATAATTTATATAGTTTCATATAGGTATTGTAAAATGCAACCGTGAATATATTATACATATGTGTATCAAAATCAAAGTAAGCATGTAATTTTTTCAATAACTATTTTTAACCTTTAACCAGTAATATATTTAATATTTATTGGTAATAATTTGTCTGATGGACCGATATAAAATATTGTAATATTTTATCAAAAATACGTTTATTTAAAAAATATATGAAGTTTTAATTCTCAAACACATATATAGGTGTCTGCTTAAAAAGTTAAAATATTATTCATACAGAAACTAAATTAATTAAATTGTGCACTAGAATAACAATATATAACAAATAATAAAATAAAGGAAAACTTACAGGTTAATATAATAATTTACAAGTAACACAAGAACGTAACCATGAAAAATAAATTTTGACAAACGTGTACCTTCATAAACTGCACACAACACACAACTGAAGTTAAAAAATTTTGACCATGCTTTTTGTTCGTAAGGGACCGAACAGGTTAGGCTTCAGAAATATTAGAAAAAATATAATATTAAACTAAAAAGTTTTTTTACAAATTACATTCTTTTTTTAAAAACATACAATTATATGTGGCAATATACTTACTGAGGTCACTATATCTTAATTTTTTTTTTTAAGCTGCAATTAACAACATAATATTAAAATTTATTTTTAAAATATTAAATAAATTATAAATTATTAAAATAACTTAAAAGTCATTACAATATTTGATAATAAGTTTCCCCTCGCTAAGCAACAATTATCTAATATTTAACTTGATTAGCCGTAACTTTGTCATACATTTTGGAAATAAGATAAATAAAAATAACTTTGTTATATCACTAAAAACTGTATTCTCATAACTGCAGTTTCAACCTGTTATGCGATCGTCAGACGAATACAGACTACATACAATAATTATCTATTAACTAAACTTTGATTTAAAGCAACAATAGACTACAAATTTAACTAGTCCGGAAAAGCTTTAATATTCTGGCCTCCATAAATTATAAATTAAGATTTTTTTTTAATATTTTAGATAAATACATATAAATAAATTTTTGAAAATTGTTAGGTTATGCAGATGTAACGATTGATATTTTTTTATCATAATAAAATTGGCATAATTCACGACAGAAAAATATAATGCACATAAAAAAATGTAAAAAAAAGTAATAACCAAATGTAAATGCAAGACAAAATATTTGTTTTCACGACAAAAAATTACTAAGTTAACAATAACTAATTTAATCTTTTAACCCGACCTGTCTAGTAGTGAGTGCAACCAAAATCTACTGACTCCGTCTCTGAACAAATAAAAATAACCTAACTTAGTAAAAAAAAATTTCAGAACTTCAACTTAAAGCTTTTTACAACTTTGAATGCAAAGAAAAGTGGTATAGTAATCGGTACGGTGTCTGTAACATTTACCAAGGTTAAACAAATTATATAGAAATCTATTTTAGAGACTCTAGATAACGAATCTAAACTTACAATTAGTTTATAAGGGTATATGAATGTGCGTCGTTCGCTCGCCCACTCTGTCGTCCAAATTGTTTTATCGCAATTATTCATAGACCAGAGATGGCGCACCTATTTATGTCCGCGTGCAAATTTTTAATTTTCTACGATTATAATTAGATTACGATATAGAAAAAAAGAAGAATAATAGTAAAAATTTTAAATAGACAAACTTATTTTGCTGTTTTATGTAATATTTATTCAGTGAATCAAAAGTGCTGGCTATACTTTTCCTACAACTATACAATAAAAAAAAATAAAATAACTAGAAATCTTTTAAAACAACTATTTGTGTTTTAGTGAATTAGAAATAACATATATATATATATATATATATATATATATATATATATATATATATATATATATATATATACATATATATTAGAATGTCCGTTATTTTGGCAAAGTCGGAAATTTGTTGCTCTCACCCTCTAAAACTACTCTTTATAAATAAATAAAAATTGAGTTTTTCAAGAATCATAGTAACCATATTAACGTTTTTGAATACCATGGTTTTTGAAAAACGTTAATATCAAAATTTCGTTTAATATTTCATATTTTTTATTTATATCATAATCATTCAGCTAGTTATCAACCACAGAATTCAAATTGGCGCCACGCCTTCGAGTTTCATCAAAATGAGTAGCTATAAAAAAAGCTAAGTTAGCAGCCAATGATAATTACATAAATAATTGTAACAACAAGATGAAAGCTACCAGGTCCATTATCAATTATAAACTAAATAAACAAAATTTTAAAAATAGTAGTAACAGTTTACAATAATTAACGCCAGATGAACATTGTTAGTGACGTTTAAGTCATTCTAAACATAAGCACGTACATTTATGTTAATTTCACTATTTAAACTGTTTATCAGTTTTTCGTTTAAATTGCCGCTCAATGATTTCAATTTTAAAATATTTAGATATTACAAGCGGCAAGCTGTAATAAACTTTATTGCCATTTTCGCCCAAACGTGACAATACGACTAGGCTCGGGATTAAGCGAACCGAATCCTCGAGTTGTCAGCGCGGCGCCGCACCGTATGCAATAAAACAATTTCGTTAGAAAGAGATCTTTTCCAAAATACGCTTCTAAGTAACCGTCTAGAAATCTCTATCGCGTAATGTGATTAGTCGCCAGCATTTTAGCTACGCACAATTTGATTGGTCAAATGCTCCACTTTTAAATTCTGAATATTTACTTGATATCAAAAATGTACGTTGAGAAACAGCTAAGTTTCATATTTCGTCGCTTAAACATCAAACCATATTAAGACGTGTTGCGAGTCATCAATATAAATAATTACATTGAGCGTGTATTTTATTATTTTATTTTGTATTTGTTAGCTAGATAGATGTATTGTTTTTTTTTGCAAGTTTTATTAAACCTGAATATGTTTTAACACAGATCACCAGGGTATAAAATGAGATTGAGGTTACCGACTATTTACAAATTTAATTTAGAATATTTAATAATAAAATTTTTGTAAAATAAAGATTTATTTATACTTTTCTTAAATAAATCTTATACTATTGTCATAGTTTGCCATATAATGATTCATAAAATGTATATATGGTACTTAAAATGTATAATAAAAACCATAGATATTGCTTTTTTTATATTTAACTATCTACAAAATCATATTTGAAAAAAATAATAACTACTGCTAACATATTGAATTTTGAATTCAAAAATATAACACTAACAAAACAAAAAAACAACAAATATTGAAGTTAATCGACGTTATACATTCAGTAAGTACAATTTTAAAAAATAAGTTTCACTATTAAATGTATTTATAATAAAATATACATAAATTTTTAATAAATATAAACTTATTTAAAAAAAAAATTAACAATAACAAAACGATAGTAGTATTTGATGCAGGTTTGTCCCGCCCGGACTTAATTGACTAATTAATGATCTAATTAGTATCTGGCGCCAGTGACGTCATACGCTTACTTGTAAGGTATAATTTAGAATATTTTTGCTAATTAATTATTTCATAAATAGGGTCTTTATTGTAGTTTTGTATTTAAAAGAAGGTTTTTAACTAATCTATTTCACTAATTATATGTAATAAATGTGGAATGTATGTTTTTAAGAATTCTGTTTATTATAGATAATTATATATATAATTGTTCACGATGTAGAACCGACAATTTATTAAAAAAAAACTGGCCAATTTAATTATGTAGAACGGTATTTTAAAAAGGGAAAAAAAATTTTACGTAATTCGGGAGTATATTTTTTAAGAACTGTGTTAGCTGTTAACTTTATAGCTTATTTTAGAATATTTTAACCAACTTTGATAATGAAGAAAAAAAAGACAAGAAAAGACATTTAGCATAGTAAACAAACACCTATTAAATTTTTTTAGGTAGTTTACTGTTTACGCCTATATTTAAAAAAAAGAATTTTAAAAGATTTTTTAGATAATCTATTTTTATGTTTAAAAATAGCAAAATGTATTTTTTCTAATTTTCGAAAATGTCATATAATGACTTAGTAATTATGGAATATATATTTTGAAGAATTTTGTTTATGACACACATTATATTAAAGTATTTTAAGTATTTTGTAAAATCAGTTCATTAGTAAAATACATTGTATACTTACAAAATAGAAGCATAAAAAAATTTTAAAAGTTTAAATAGAGAAGTTTTTCAAATTTTTAAAACATTCTTAGTATAAACATTTGCTCAGTTAGTTAGTTAGTTACTTCTGATATACGTCCTGGTTTTGATTTTGAAATTTATTATATTGAAACAAAAAGTAAATTTGAATAACTAAAAAAAATTAATGTAAATCATTTAGCTCTACTTTAAAAAAATATATCAAAATTTTTCACTATTGTGTATAATTTTGACAAATTTGAAATTCAATATTTACATTTGATGTTAAAAAACAGACATTTTCTTAAGGCCTTGTTATTTTAATAGAATATTAAACGTCAAAGTATTAGCTTACAAATATGTTTTCAAAATCTATTAAAATATACATAAATTTTTTTTACTTAAAATTAACTTTATATTTATAAATTGGTTAATACAGAAAATAAAAACAAAACAAACAAAAATATTATTATAATTCTAACTTCAATTTATAATAATAAATTAATAATTTTATTTAGTTTGTGCATACATTCCTTAAAACCAGTTATATCAATCAATTTACAGAAATTCACAGCTTGCTTTGAAAACAAAAAAAAATTCAGTCACGTTTAAATATAAAAAATTCCTTTTTGCAATCTTTAACCTTTCTAAACAATTACTTGTCCAACAATATAAAATCAATGCACTGGTTTAAAGGACATTAAATTTTTATTTCCAAAATAATAACTTTTTTGTTTCGAAATTTTCAAATAAATTTTACTTTTTGCTATTGTTTTATTTTTAGTTTTTATACATTGTTGTAGTAAGTTTTTGTACCACTATCAGATAAATTACACATTACACTGTCACTTATTTTGTTTGAGAATTAAATAGAAATACAAAAGGATAACTACATAGAAAACATAAAAATTATAATTAAATTTTATTATAAAAAAAATATTATAAAAAAAATATTACACATAAATAATATATTATAAAGTTTTCTTTTCTAATAATTTCTCAAACCTTTCTCTCTGATTTTGTTTCATGTTTTCTTTTAAGTAGCTTAACTTCGAGGCAAGTGTTAAAATTAGAAGCTTGTCCTGAACATATTCCTGCGGTTTATAGAATGGTACTACTGGGTCGGTGTCCCAATATTTTCATAAAGTTTTCTTCGCTGCTTGTCTACATATTCAAGCGACATTTTTAACTAATAACAAATAAAATATTTAGTGTAGAATGTATCTTCTTTCAAACAATTCAGATTTATCTTTGTTTATTTATTGAAAAAATTTTACAACACAGGGGTGTTAATATGAAATACTAAATTAAATTTCCCTATACATTTATCGATTTATAACGCAATCGAATTTATAATTTGAAATGCAAAATTTTTCTAAGAATCAATTTTCGTATGATTTTACAAAATAAATTGAAGGCGTGGTAAAAAATATCATTTAATGTATATTAAAACCAAAATCTATTTTACAGTTAGAATTATTTTCTCATTTGCTGTAGTGTTTCAAGTTAATTTCAAATTTAAACTTATTTAACTTCAACAAATTTGCATACTGTTTTTTATTCTTGTTCAAAGGTAACTAATATTATTTTTAACTTTTTTTTAAGTATATTTTCAATAATAAAATCTATGTCTTGATAAATACAATATTTAAAAAAAATTTAATTGCCCATTTTATAAAATTCTTCTAATATTAAAAAATATTCTTTATCATTTGAAAGCAGTTTATTTCCAAGTCAAATTTTTTTGAAATTAATTAAATTTATTAATGAAGACAGTTAATTTTGTCATAGCTATTAATTAAAAAAAAATTAAACTGATTTGATTTCTCTACCTGAATATTTAGTTGTTCTGCGATTCAAGTTTTCTTCAAAAACTACATTTTTACAAAATAGTCTTCGTTGGTTGTCTGATGAATCAGCCATTATTTTAACTAATAACAAATAAAATAATTGTATTTTATATATTTTCTTTCAATCGATACAGATTTATCTGCGTTTATTTACTGAATATATTTTACAATACATACATAGGTGTTAATATGAAATACCAAATTTAATTTTCTCTATACATTACTCACTTAAAAAATTTTAACACAATCTAATTTATAATTTAAAATGCAAATTTTTCTAATTTCTATAGCTACTAATTGTAAAAATATATTTATACTTACAAAAAAAAAAAGCAATTAAACTGCTGCACTAAACTTGTTTTATAACTGTTATATAAACAGAAGTAAATATACGGAGTATAATGCTATACAGTATAGTTGACTTAAAATTTTGAAAATTTCAGTACTTATAAATTTTTTATTTTAAGGAAAACCCTCCCTAGTAGGCACGGTATATTCAAACCAAGTGATTATTTAGGGGGAAGGGCGTTATAATACTAAATAAGGTACGGCCCCAACAAGAAAATAATTGGTTATGCTAACTGATAAATTAAGAGTATAACAAATCTTTTTCTAATATTGTTAATAGATTTGTAATCATAGAACATAAATTAATAAAATAAATAGCGAAATATAAAAATATTCTAAAATTGAGACATTTTCTCAAAATTTCACTAGTTACTCAGTCATTGAATCGGCTGTTAAGCTATGCATCAATGACTTGCCAGATTATTTCTATGTTTATATAGTATACTAAGAATTTTGTTTTATCAATTTTTAATATTTACTATCATAGTATTTCAAATTAATATCAATAAAAAAATTTTTAATTATAACAATTACCAAAATATTTATTTTTATTTATCACAGTTATCTATTTTTAAGATTTATAAATCAATATTTCTGTAAACGATTTTAATAGTGGTTTTACAAAATGTTTAAAATATTTTAATGTACAATACATCATAAGCAATGCAATAGTTTTTAAAATACTATCTGACATTTACAAAAATTTAAAAACGATTTTTATCTTTAGAAATATAAAAATAGATTACATTGTTCTCTTAGAAAAAGATTAGCATTATTATTATAAATCATTTAATTTTTTAAATAAAAAGTAATAATTCCCAGTAATATTTTATTATTCATTTAACACGTTAACTGTCACCAATAAAAAAAAAATCTGGGTGCCCCGGGCCATTTTTCTTTTTTATAGATTTAGGGTTTTTTCATATCGGAATTTGTTTTCTTTTAAATATTTCTGCAAATTTTGAAATATTTTATAGAGGTACAATATATGTACCTCACGGCCTAATGAAATCGATTCATCCGTATACGCCGTGAGACACATGTACTATGCCTTGTTTGCATGTTTGTACAAGTTTGTTATGATCATCGTTTCTGTAATAAGTTTAGTTCTACTCATGATTTTGGAAAGTATGCATATTTTGAGTAAATTATGTACCAATACTAAAAAGAACAAAAACAATTAGCTAAATTATGGGAGCAGTATATTTTCGAAGATGAAGATCTTTTTTTGCTTGTGACAATTCATTTAATGAATATGTTTTTACTCATTCTGAAGAGAATTCAAGTAACTCTAGTGAAGACGTGCAACAAGTGAAGAAAATAAAACGAAATAAAATTAGAAAATCATTCATTCTGTATAAACTGTTTTTCAGAGACACAAAGCGTCAAAATCAAAATAGGCATATTCAAATATCTATGTAATTTTTATTTTTAATTTTTCACACATCCTGCAACGTTCTATAATAATCGTTACTATAATTTAAAAACCTTGTAACTACCTTTTTAACCTTATTGATATTAAAATATCAATAGCATTAGAGTTAGTTTTGATAACAATCAAATTTTTTCTTCTTAATTTTTACGTAATCTAGTTTTATGTTCCAAAATAACATTTGTTTTATAATTTTTCAAAAAGTCATATAATATTTTGTTATGTTAATTAATTATCTCATAAATAAGACGTTTATTGTAGTTTTGTATTTGAAAGAAGGGTTTTAACTAATCTATGTAATTAATTTAGATAAATGTTAAATGTATGTTTTTAAGAATTCTGTTCATTGTAGATGTTATATATGTATATATACAGATATAGGAAAATTTACCTTAGAACATTTTAACTTCCAACTTGGATAATGAAAAACAAGAAAGGTTATGGTACTCGTAGTAAAAATAACGCCTATTTCCAGGTAGTTTTCTGACGGTGATATTTCAAGGAATTTAAAAGTTTTAGGTGATATATTTTTCATGTTTTATTTTTATTATTAGATTTATTAACTTAACAATTTTAATATAAATCCGTATTATCGAAATATTATATTTATTTTTATTTTTATAATATATTTTGTTGAGAAATTTTTAATAATTTAAAAATTTTGAAACAATTTTTTTGCACTAATTTATATGTAATATATATATATAGAAAAAATCAAAGATATAAATCAAAATTCGCTTATTTTAACGGTGACTACGTAAAGCTATTATTAAACAATACCTTTACATATTTATGAAAGTAATTATTAGTAGTATTATTTTTAATAAATGATATATAAAGAAATGTTTAAATTTATTTTAGTATATATGTATACAAAACAGGGTAGTACAATTTAAATTAAATATTAAGAATCGTTGAAAAATGGCTCAAGTTTTTGTTAACATACGTCAAAGAATATATACTAATATTAATTTATCTATGACATACGTATACAGACGATTCCGCTTAATTGGGGCAGCAGCTTATTTGGGTCAAATCTCAAAGAACAGAAACCAAACCAAGGAACCAACAGTAAATTTACATGTTTAATTGGGACAACATTCCGCTTAATTGGGCCAGTAAATTTAAGATCACAGTACATATTATGTTACAAATATTCAGAAGAAAAAATATTTACAATATAAAACAAAAAACAGACTACACTTGACATATTTTTGCATTGAATTAAAAATGTATGTACCTATTTATTATTATATTTTGGAATTTATTATTATTTTTTCTTAAAAGTTTATATTTTTTGGTTATATGTAGTTTGTAGTTTTGTTCAAGAATTTATAAAATAAAATTATTGCAAGAGAAATATAGATTGTTTAATTTTATGTAAAATTCGCTTAATTGGGGCAGCCGCTTAATTGCGCCAAAATACTCTAGTCTCGATGTGTCCCAATTAAGCGGAATCGACTGTATTTTGATATAAATATTTATAGATTTTTCCTCGGCTATATTACGTTATATAATAATAGTAATGTTTAAGTTATTCCGAAAAATATTTTTATACATGTTCAAATTAATTCATTAGTTACAAATAAAAATTATTTTCATTTCATGCAGACATAAAATTAATCCTTTATCATTAAATGTAGATATTAATATCCGTAACATCTGATTTTATAAAGAGTTAATTAATTTTAATATTAATTTTTATGAATATGTTGACAGAATATTGCTTAATACAAAAATTTTGTTTATAAATCTTAAAAATAAGAAGAAGAAATTTTATTGTTATCAAAACTAGCTCTAATGCTATTAATATTTAATATCAATAAGGTTAAAAAGGAAGTTACAAGGTTTTCAAATTAGAGTAACAATATATTCAGTGTTGGGCAGGGTACAAAAATTGGACCATATACAGCAATGTAAAATTTGTTAATGTTATTAGAGCAAATTTCACCTGTTTTAACATCCTTTGTATATTTATTACGAAAAAGAAAATTAGGAACAAATTGAAATAATATTTTAAATTAAAATTTTATTTATCGCTTTTTGCTAGTTCTATAGTCATACTGTACAAAAATTTATGTAATTTAAATGTTTTATAAATGTAGTTTTTCATAAAAAACAGTTTTTAAAAATAGTTTTTCATAAATAAAAATTTACGTTAATTATCACAGTAAAATTACAAAATGTTATTTTTACTGTTAAAACCAATGTAAAATTACATAAATTTAAGATATATTTTTTTACAGGAGCAGGTAAATTGCACACCGATGTCATAAATACCAAATTTGAGTAACCGATTTGCACACCGGTCAACTCCTGAATGACCCAAACCGATTATCGGTTTTATAAGGGTCTTGAACCCTTACGCCGGTAGTTTTTTCAGTAAGCGTTTGTTTATTCTATAGCATATTTTTACGCCACTGCTGGCTTAGGGTAGGTTAGGTTATAGGTTTTAGAAAAATTTGCTTAAAAAAATTCGCAGGCGTTTGTGGTATGTTCTAGAGACAAATTATTTTCGATTCTACCAGGTTTTAAGTTGAAATCTTAATCCCTTAATCTGTTTATGACCGGTGTGCAATTTGGCTATGCAAAGTTTCGGTAAGGGATTAAAACCCAAACGCCGTGTGCAATTAGTATGCACCCTTTTTACAGTGTAGGCACTCAAATATATACATAAGTTTTGAGGCTATGCTGTCGCGGATGCATTCAAGCAGCCATACAATTAAATATTACACGTATAAGATTATATAATATATGTCATATTTATATTATTCATAATAAGTACACAAAAATAATTAATAAACTCTTACTTTCAAAAATTGGTTTAAATAAATATATTTTTTAAATTTTGTTAAAAAAAATTGAATTTATTAAAAAAAATCATAAACAGAACAATCCTGGTTTCCTCTACAGAATTTCACATTATAATAAAATGAATTTAACAAAATAATTGTGTTTTTTATTAAACATGTTTTCGAAAAAGTATATGTTAAAATTAACTATTTAATTATAGATATTTTTGTTAAAAATATATTCTTAAATAAATTATCGTTAACATTTTTTGTATGTTAAACATTTTCTATAATATTACAAAAATAAAATTATAATTTAGTTATTTAAAACCTTGTGTAACTATAAAAAGATCTAGTATTGGCATTTAACTGTACAGATAAGAGGACATATATACCAACCATTATGTACCATATATTTGCAGATTAGGTAGGTGTTATTTTATTCGATGTTACTTGATCGTAAGTTGGCTGTAGCACAATGCATAAAATCAGTCAAATTGTTCCACCTTTCACACGTAGTTGATCATTACATTACATTCAAAACGACACGTTACAAATGACTTGCAATCATTTTAAAAAACCCGGTTGCATATTTGAATCGTCTATAGAGGATCAGCAAACTTTATTTATTCTTTCTGTGTACTTTAACAAATTTCTGTGTCTTGAAAGTTATTAGTTTTTGAAATTAACACGATATTTGAGAGATAAATTTAAATTTAATGGCATTTAGTCACTCTGGTAATTTAATAATGCAGGTCATTTATTTTATAATCAATTGCTTTCTATTATGTAATATTTGCATTAGTTAAATTAAACTAACTTATAGATTAGTTTAATACTCTAGTAATAATATTCATTTAACATAATAAAAATTCTTTCAGAACTCATTATATTAAATAAAAACTGCTTTACGTTAAAGTTTTGTATCGACATTTCGACGAAACTCAACGTCTGTCTTCATCAGGGAAACTGATACAAATGTCATTATAGTAAATAACAGAAGTAACTAAATTATAAATTTAAATAGATTGGTCAATATTAACAGCAGATGGATAAGAGAAACAATCAAAATTTATAAAAAAAGATAACATCAATCATTGTGAAGGCACTAAGTTAAATAAAATAAATTAATTAAAAATCTATAAAATTTTATGATCTAGTTACTTATTTGTTACCAAGTCATCATTTATCCTGTTTTTTAAATAAATAATAATACAAAACTTTAACGTAAAACAGTTTTTATTTAACATTAATTTATTTAGGTATACTAAAACATATCTATATATTCTTAAAATAATATTATAATGAAAGTTTATTATACTTAATTAAATATAATTGTACTTTTTAATTTGTATTTCTAATTTGGTACTATGTGCTTGTCAATATATTATAAGAACATTGCAGTTTCTAATAGTCTTTATTTGAAATTTTAGTTTTGTATTACAGAATATTACAATTTTATTTTTCTCGATTTCTGAAAAATATATAATTTGTTTACAAAATATAAATTTATAAAATTAGATTATATTTTTACCACTTTGACTGCAAAGTACAGTGTATGTAACATTTTCAATCGTTATACATAAGTTAATACCTTTATTTCAAAAACTAAAATATAAATGTATTGAAATTATTATTACACATATTATGTACACTTAAACTATAAAGAAGGAAAATGTGTCTTAAGTACGATAAGTGACAGTGTAACGTGTAATTTATCTGATAGTGTTACAAAAAATTAAGGCAATAATGTATAAAAACTAAAAATAAAATAATAGCAAAAAATAAAATTTATTTTAAAATTTCGAAACAAAAAAGTTAATATTTTGGAAATAAAAATTTAATAAGTGTCCCTTAAACCAGTGTCTTGATTTTATATTGTCGGACAAGTAGAATGTTAAAGATTGCGAAAAGATATTTTTTGTATTTAAACATGACTGAATTTTTTGTTTTGTTTTCAAAACTAGCTGTGAAGTACCTAAGTTATTAAACGTAAATGCAAAGTTAATAATTTACAAAATATAAAATAAAATTTTATGTTGAAAAAATGATTGCTTGATATAAATTGGTTTCGAATGTACACACAAATTAAATAAAAGTTAGAATTATAATAATATTTTTGTTTGTTTTGTTTTTATTTTCTGTATTAACCAAATTATAAATCTAACGTTAATTTTAAGTAAAACAAAATTTTTGTGTATTATTACTTATCAAAAATCTAAATTATAATTTAATACAAAATAATATTAATAAAAATTTAAATATTCTTTTTTTAAATAAAAAAAATAAAAATAAATTATTATTCTTATAATACTTTATAAACGTTTCATATATTATTCGATATAATTTTATAAAAATACTTGTATCAAAATGAAATATATATATATATATATATATATATATATATATATATATATATATATAAGTTAGAATATATCTTGCCTGTCAGCAGAGTATTAATTTTAATAGTTTGAATAATTACACATCGAATTTAATTAGAAAATTAAATTAAAAATTGTCAACTGCCAATTTAATTTTCTAATTAAATTCGATGTGTAATTATTCAAACTATTAAAATTAATACTCTGCTGACAGGCAATATATATTCTAACTTATACATTTATATTCTTAATGAATTGTCGTTTGGACACTAACTCGAATAATTATTACTAATATCTTTCATATAAAAATCAACCTTGTATTCTCGTTCGCGAATTGTGGATGTTTACTTGGTTTGATTAAAAATACGTATGAATACTTTACATTGATTAAAGATTGTTGGCTTCTCGTCTTGACTCGTTAGCTCAGTGGACAGAGCATTAGGCTAGCGACCTATATGTCCTGGGTTCGAGTCCCAGACGAGGCAGTTGACAATTTTTAATTTAATTTTCTAATTAAATTCGATGTGTAATTATTCAAACTATTAAAATATATATATATATATATATATATATATATATACATGTAGAGCTTAAAATATTATTATTAATTTAGATAATAGTAAGTGTGTAGGGAGTAGCTGTCGCCGCTCCTCCCAATTTAGGGCTGTTTGCTTCAATATTTTGAACATATAAAACTTCTTTCTAATCAGAAATTTCTAGATCAAGTAAAAAATATATGAAATTTAAGACAAATTATCGTTTTATATAATTTATAAATATGATTGTTTTACGTAATGACAGCAATTGAACGTACTAAATGAAATATTCTTTAAATGATTTTTTATCAATTTCAAAAATAATTTAATGTATAATGTATAATGTTGTATTGCAAAATGTTCAATATATATTTTTAATTTTAATATTTTGTATATGGTTTTTTTTTATTATAATAAATAAAACACTTATTACAATTAATTTTTTTATTATTCATGTTTCCTTTACATATATATATTCACACATACACATGCATTTTACAAAATATATACATTTATATATATATATATATATATATATATATATATATATTAATTAAAATAAAACAAATTCAATCAAAGTTATTTCGTTTCCTTTGAGTATTTCAATTCCAGTAAACACGATTGCCAATTTTCCTAAATGTTTAGCATATATTGAGACTTTTTCATCGGATAATTCATCAAATCGCTTTGGTAAATACGATTTGAAATTTTCAAATTCAACTAAAATTTTTCTACCAAAAGAAGTTTGCACAGGCTGTAAAGATTTAACTAAATATTTTCGTCCTCTGTCTAGCGTTGATAGCTTTTGGATTTTTTTCTTTAATTGACCAATTTCATTGTGTTTTTCAAGTTCCATGATTCCTTTTTAAAAGCTATTGAGAAATTATTAGTATTATTATTATTAATATGAAATTATGTTTTAAAATAAACTAAAATAATATTTTGTACTTACCAAATAGAGTTGAAGGTTCTATGGTAAAGTTATTTTTCAAACTGCTTCGTAATGAGTAACCTTAAGCTTTATATATACTCTTGTAGAGTAATTTCAAAAAATTCAAAAAAAAATTTTAATTATTTTTGACGTAACAAATTCTTATTTTTTTTTTAAATTAGCATTTTTTTCTCTCACTCTTTTTTTCTCACTTTTTTCTGTAACTGTATATATAATTATCTATAATAAACAGAATTCTTAAAAACATACATTCCACATTTATTACATATAATTAGTGAAATACATTAGTTAAAAACCTTCTTTTAAATACAAAACTACAATAAAGACCTTATTTATGAAATAATTAATTAGCAAAAATATTCTAAATTATACCTTACAAGTAAGCGTATGACGTCACTGGCGCCAGATACTAATTAGATCATTAATTAGTCAATTAAGTCCGGGCGGGACAAACCCGAGTCAATAACTACTAAAGTCAGTCTTTTCTAAATTTATCTGGGTAAAGTTGACTATCTAGCGTGATTATTTTTTTATTTCAACATTTTGATGACATTTTAGAAAACTCAATACATTAAAACTACTATTTTTGAATATGAAAACATTTTAATTTAAATACAATTATAAAATTTTGAATGTCGTTTCAACGCTTATACATTAAACTAGATAATATTTTGATTTTACTATAAATTTATCACTGATCATAGTAACGTACTTATTTTTTTTTAACTTAAAACTATATTACTACATGTACTAAATTCAGTTTAATCCGGAGATTCAATTGAAAAACCGGAGACTCTAAGTGAAACTGAAAACTCCGGGTGACAACCGGAGACTCCGGGTGACAACTGGAGACTCCGGGTGACAACCGAAGACACCGGGTGAAAACCGGAGACTCCGCACTGAGAAAAAGGGATAGTTACCGTAACGCTATTTATATTTAAAAAGGTGACACAAACACAAGATATTAACAAGATTAGAAGTATATGGGTAAACCCATATATAGACTACTTTGACATTTCTCGGAAAGTTGGCAACACTGTATTTTAATAATATTATAATTTATGTGGCCACTAGGAGATACTTTCTGAAAATTTTATCAAAATCGAATAAATAATGTAGCCACAATGAATTTTTTAAAAATTATGTGATTTTTTCTCGATAAGTTGGCAACACTGTATTTTGTTAAAATTGCATAGTTTATTTAGGCACTAGGAATAACTTTTATAAATATTTGATTAAAATCGGTTAAATAAAATGGTCAAAATAAATTTTTAAAAATTTTACTAATTTTTTTCTCGGAAAGTTAGCAACACTGTATTTTGTTAAAATTACATAAATTATATGAATACTAGGAGAATCTTTTGTGAAAATTTGAGTAAAATCGGTTGAATAACATGGCCATAATAATATTTTTAAAACTTTAGTAATTTTTTTCTCGGAAAGTTGACAACACTGAATATTAATCAAA
This sequence comes from Clivina fossor, assembly GCA_963966155.1. NCBI lineage: Eukaryota > Metazoa > Arthropoda > Insecta > Coleoptera > Carabidae > Clivina > Clivina fossor. The sequence continues at coordinate 52,721 of CAWYQG010000025.1, forward strand.
TTATGTAATTAATGGGAGCATTAGGGAAATCTTTTCTGAAAATTTGATCAAAATCGGATAAATAACGTAGCCAATATAAATTTTTAAAAAATTTTGTAATTTTTTTCTCGGAAAGTTGGCATCACTGGAAAAAAACAAAATCACATGACCATCTTGGGTACTAGACAAATTTATCCTGATAATTTCATTAAAATCGGTTGAACCGTCTAGGAGGAGTTGCGGCCACAAAATTTTGACTGACGACCGAGCGAGCGAGCTGACGACGCACACACATACACCCACATAAACTAAGTTCAGATTCGTCTTCTACAGGCTTTATGAAGGATTTTTATTCAAATTTTTTTTTTTTGAAAATGTTGCAGACACCGTACCAAACGCTATACTACTTTTCCTTGCAGTCAAAGTAGTAAAAATAACAAAATAAGTATATTTAAAAATTAACTATAAATATAATAAAAACAAAAATTTAATACCATCAATTTGTATATAGTATTACAGTCTTAATTCTTAATATAGTATTAAAATATATATGTGAGTAGATTTTAAAAATGTATAAATTTGTGAATACAGTAAACATACTCGTATATTTCAAATAAATATCTACTTATTATTATCCAATTTGTTAAATATCTATTTTCTCAGTGCGGGTGAAAACCGGAGAGATGGTCACCCTATGACTACCGTTGAATTAAATCTTAACACAAATTACTTTATTATTGCAAAATATTTATAATAAAATAGGATTACTTTAACAAAATACGACAAAAAATAATTGTAATATTTATTATTTTTATAACTTCAAAAATATTTTAATAATTTTGTTTCGTTTAATCACGGCTTCATTATAAAAACATCAGTCAGTAACCTACAATTATTTCTAATATGAAACCTATTTAAAACAAGATTAGAAGTATATGGGTAAACCCATATATAGACCACTTTGACATTTCTCAGAAAGTTGGCAACACAATATCTTTAATAAAATTATTAAAATTTACGTGGGCACGAGGAGAAACTTTCCTGAAAATTTGATCAAAATCGAATAAATAATGTAGCCACAATAAATTTAAAAAAAAAATTGTTATTTTTTTTCTCGATAAGTTGGCAACACTGTATTTTGTTTAAATTGCATAATTTATTTAGACACTAGGAGAATTTTTTATGAAAATTTGATTAAAATCGGTTAAATAGTGGTCATAATGAATTTTCTAAAAATTTAGTAATTCTTACTCAGAGAGTTGGCAACACTGGATATTATAAAATTATATAATTAATGGGAGCATTAGAGAAATCTTTTCTGAAAATTTGATGAAAATCGGATAAATAATGTAGCCAATATAAATTTTTAAAAACTTTAGTAATTTTTTTCTCGGAAAGTTGGCATCACGAATAAAATAAAACCACATGACCATCTTGGGTACTAGAAAAATTTATCCTGAAAATTTCATTAAAATCGGTTGAACCGTCTAAGAGGAGTTGCGGCCACAAAATTTTGACTTACGACCGAGCGAGCGAGCGAGCTGACGACGCACACACATACACCCACATAAACTGAGTTCAGATTCGTCATCTAGCGATTATGAAGAATTTCTATACACAATTTTTTTTTGTTAATGTTACAGACACCGTACCAAACGCTATACCACTTTTCCTTGCAGTCAAAATGGTAATGATTATTAAATACTTTTATTCGAATATTTAAAATTACAAGTACTTTTCACAAAAATAAAAATATATTTTACAGTTGTTTTTATATTTTCTTATGTAGTAACATTTTACAATATATATTCGAGGTTAATTTCTAATTTGGTCAAATAATATTTGAAATATAAGTTTTAAGATTTTGCCTGAATGTGTTAAAAGTTTACTAAGTATCTAATACAATCTAAAATAGGTCTCTTTTTATACGTGTTGTATTATATTTAAATTAGTCGTAAAAGAAACTTGAAAAAATCACTAAATTTGAGATAATTTTATTACTTACGTCGTTTTAAAATTAATTACTGTAAAATATAAATTATTTTTATCACAATAAATTTCAGAAACTATATTTATTGTTAGTAAGAAAACTATTTAATAATATTGTGTGATTTTAATTGTAAAATTATTAATTTTTTAATAATTACGAGTATTTGATTTATTATTTGTTGATTAACTAGTGAGATACGAGTTAACGATAGAATTAATATATACAAGATATTTACAATGTCCAAATTATATTAGGGGAAAAAGGAACAAATAAAATTTATTTAGTTATTTTTTAATTAAAACATTTTTAATGGGGGTAAATATTATTATCATTATTATTATTTCTGCAATTTTTACAAAAATTGTCAAATTTTGAGAAGAGTAATTTTTATTAAAAATGATCGTTTTGACAAAAATCATTACATACCTACATTACAAAATCATAAACAATTTTGTCAACAATTAGTAAATCTTCGGTAAAAATTGCTGAATTTTGTTAAAAATTATTAAAATTTGCGAAAAATTATTAAATTAAGTATGTTAAAATTATCAAATCTTGATCAAAATTATTAAATTTTGTCAAAAATTGTGGTATTTTGACAAAAATTGTGGTATTTTGACAGAAATTGTGTATTTTTGTCAAAAATTATCACGTTTTGACAAAAATATTTAATTTTTTGTCAAAAATTCTAAATAATAATATTTTAACAATTTCAAAAAGACAATTCTGAATTGAATATTGTATAATTTTTAGATTTCAGCACGGAATTTATTTAAATTAAAAGAAATATAATAATAATATAATATACATATATATATATAATTTAATTTACAGAAATTATTTTTATATAAATAAAAACACAAACGTAAATATATTGGCTGTTACTACTGACTGTTACAGTCAGTCTTAAAACCAATGTTAAAATCGAACTTGTAGTTAAATTTCTTTTAATTTTAAAAATAAAAAAGATCTTTTAAAAAAATTCTACTTATAAATATTTTTTATTATAAATTTTTAGGAAACATTTGCTGTTGGATGAAGCTGATCGGCTCTTAGATTTAGGTTTCCAAAATACACTAAGTGCAATCCTGGCTTACTTTAATTACCGAAACAGAGACGTACTGGGCTATTTTCAGCGAGGCAGGCAAAAGAAGTTTAGGATTTAATTCTAGCTGGGCTAAGAAATCCGGTTTTTGTAGCTGTAACAGAAAAGGCAAGTCAGGGTCTACTCCTGTTTTACTAGAAAATTATTTTACAATTGTTAATAATAAGTATCAGTGGGAAATGTTGCTGTTTTACTCCTGTTATATATTTAATATATACATTATATAACGGCTTCAATTGTAATAAATACTCTTTATTTAAATTCATATTTAAGCCAATAAATATTTTACTATTTCGCCTGAAAGTAAAAAGGGTATAATGTTCGGTACAGTGTCTGTAACATAGTTCAAAATTAGAACATAATATATAAAAAAAATATTTTTTATATAGTCTCTAGATCAAACAAATCTGAACTTAGTTTATGGGGATGTATGTGTGTGTGCGCGTCGTCAGCTCGCTCGATCGTTAGTCAAAAATTTTGTGATCTCAACTCCTAGATGGTTTAACCGATTTTTATGAAACTTTCAGAATAGGTTTATTTCGTATCCAAGATAACCCATGGGGTTTTATTTTTATCCAGTGAAAAAAAATTACTAAAGTTTGAAAAATCATTATGGCTACACAGTTTATATGACTTTATTCAAATTTTTGCAAAACAATCTACTACTGTTCTAATAAATTCTATAATAATTTTACTAATATACATTGTTTTCAACTTTTTGAGAAAAAAAATTACAAAGTTTTTTCAAATTTAATTCTGGCTTTACTGTTTAACTGAGATTAATCAAATTTTGTCAAATGATTCAATTAGTGCCAATATAAGTTATATAATTTTACTATCTTACAGTGTAGCCAACTTTCTGAGAAAAAATAAAAATTTTATTTTGGTTTCAGTGTTTTTAGAAAATTAATAAAAAAAGAAATTAGAAGAAATTTATTTATTTTTGAACAGTGTTGATAGTATTTGGAGAAAAAATATAAATTTTTTATTTCTATTTCTTGGTATTTATATGATAATATCAGAGTGGTCTATATTTTGGTTTACTCATAAGCTTCTAATCCTGTTATTGATAAGATGAAATAATTTTGTAAAAAGTTTAATAATTATGTTAGAATTTAAAATTGATGTTTTTTCGCCGGCTTAATAACGACTTTAATTAAAGTGTTTGTTATGAAATTTGCTATTAATTCAATAATTATTTAAAATAATAATTAAAACTAAAGTGACCTACAATACATATATGTACGAATAGTTGCATATTACCAAAATATACGTTCAAAGTATTTCAAAATCATGTAAAATTGATTTTCTTTTATTTATTACATTTAACTGAACCGCTAAAATTCTGCTTGCTCTAATGAATTTTGCCACTAGCAAATTCAAAATGCTCTTCTATATAATCTAATTGCCAATTGTTTTGGTTCTACAAACATTTGTTCTATATCGAGCCTTGGCAATTTATCAATTAAGGCCATTTCAAGGCAAACAAACGGTTATATTCAGACAGGTGCAAGTGGTGGGCATCCAAAAATGAATAAATTTACATTCGATTTATTCGTTTAATACTTCATATTTATGGTAACTAATTATTAGAAAAATTAGCTAATTTATCTACAATTAATAATTTAATAACAATATATGTTGTTAATTGTTATTATAGTACTTATGTATTAATTTCAGAATTTTTGTATGTGTAGTTTATTTGTAAAAAAATAATTTTTAATATTTTCTTTAAAAAATGCGATTTTCTCTTATTTCACACATATATTTTATTTGAAAAAAAATATAATTAATCTTTATTACAATTAACAACATATTTTTTATATTTTTTGGAAATCAAAATAATAATAAACAAAGAAAATATTGACAATTATTTTTTTTATATGTGAATTCTGTCTGAATATATAAAAATTGTAATTAAATTATTAATTGTACATAAATTAGTAAATTTTTCTAATAATTAGTTACCATGAATATGTAGTATTAAACGAATAACGAGTACTTTTCGATAGGGCATAAAAAGTTCTAGAATTTGGTATTAGATTTAATTTACTAGCATATGCCGTTTGGATGCTAGAATTTTTTTTTGGATTTTTTTGTTTTTATTTTTTTCCTTAAAAACTATGAGGTGTAGGAAAATAAGCATGGTATGGAAAAATGCGGAATAATGAGTACTATTTATTTGGTTCTAATCTATATCTATGAGAACTTAATGCATAATTCATAAAGATTATGATTTTATTACTTATTATACGTATATTTGTCTGCTTCTGCAAATGTCGTCTTTTTTGAGTCACTCAAACTTAATTAAAAATTAATTTGCAACTAGTAAATAAATTTATTTTTTACATGTGCATTAAAGAACCGTCAAGTTTTCATTCAGAACATTATAAATTGATTTACAAACTTATGCGAAACTTGAAAAAAAACACAAGATTAGAAGTATATGGGTATAAACCCATATATAGAGTATAGACCACTTTGACATTTCTCGGACAATATTTTTATTAAAACTATAATTTTGTGGGCATTAGGAGAAGCAATTCTGAAAATTTGATCAAAATCGAATAAATAATGTAGCCACAATAAATTTAAAAAAAAAATTTTCTCGATAAGTTGGCAGCACTGTATTTTGTTAAAATTGCATAATATATTTAGGCACTAATACGTCGCTGTCGACTTACATATTTTTACCACTTTGCAAGGAAAAAGTGGTATAGCGTTTGGTACGGTGTCTGTAACATTTTCAAAAAAAAAATTGTGTATAGAAATCTTTCATATAGTCCCTAGATGACGAATCTAAATTTAGTTTAAGTGGGTGTATGTGTGTGCGTCGTCAGCTCCCTCGCTCGCTCGGTCGTAAGTCAAAATTTTGTGGCCGCAACTCCTCCTAGACGGTTCAACCAATTTTAATGAAATTTTCAGGATAAATTTGTCTATTATCCAAGATGGTTATGTGGTTTTATTTTTTTCCAGTAATGCCAACTTTTCGAAAAAAAAATTACTAAAGTTTTTAAAAATTCATATTGGCTACGTTATTTATCCGATTTGATCAAAGGAGGTAGCAGGATAAGCATAGGGAATCGGCCCCAGACGAATTTTGACTTGTCGTAGCTTTTGACCGCTTAAAAACTAGTAAAAAACAAGATTCGGATGGTTTTTAAATTTCTAATCCGTAACGGTAATTTCAAAACGATAAAAATCGTTTTTTTTTGTTGTAATTGTAAAAAAAAATTTTTTTTATGTAGTTAATTTGTTTTAACCGAATTATTAGTAACAGTATAATATTCTACAGACTTTAGAGTATACATACAATTTTTTTCAAGAGTTTTTTACCGGTTTTGACCGTTACAGAATTTTTTAAAACGAAAAAAAACTTTTAAAATACCATATTTTTCGTATAAATGTCGTGTTTTCTAAGGTTGTATTTGATGTAGAAAAAAGTCGCAAATACAAAATGTAGCCCTTTTCTTGGGGAACACGATTGTCTAAACCGCGATTAAATATCTTGATCCTATAAGGCGATAAATGAATTTTAGTAAAGGATTGCATATACAGAATGAACCAAAAGTCCCGGAACGGTCAAATATCTCTAAAAATATATTTCCGATCAACAAAATAAAAAACACGTGTTTAATCTTTTTCAAAAAGCTATCCACTGATATCCCACCTGACCCCCTACACCCACCCCCAGGCGGTGGCGGGGTGGTCAACTTTGAAATTTTATTTAGAATTTTTAATAATTTTTCCTGCCAAACCAGCATGAGTTTGAGAAAAAAGTTACTTAGCTATTATGTAGCTAATTTTTTTCTTTATTTTACTGAATTTTTTCAGATTGTTTTCGGCAAATTTTTAAAAAAGTCTTATTTTGAAAAAATCCCAATGGTACCCCCTTTAGAGATTTTCAAAAATTCAGTTTTTAATTTTTTTCTACTAAACGATGCATCCTAGAATAATGGTTTATTCACCAAATTATAGTACTCATTATTCCGCATTTTTCCATATCATGCTTATTTTCCTACACTTCATAGTTTTTGAGAAAAAAAATAAAAACAAAAAAATCAAAAGAAAATTCTAGAGCCCACACGGCACATGCTAGCAAATTAAAACTAAAACCAAATTATAGAACTTATTATGCCCTATCGAAAAGTATTCTAAGTATTTCTTCGAATTTTACTCGAGAAAGTAGTATTTCGCAATTTATCGAAATTACATGTTAAAGTCCTATGATCTGGGGTCGCGGTCAACACACTGTATATTTCTATTTCTATATTTTCTATATTTCTATATTTCTATTAATTACAGCGCTATCTATCATAAATAGAAAAAAATGTTTTAGACAAATAATACGTATTTTTAGCCATAGAATCCAAATATGTAATAAAAAAATAGGGGTTCCTATTTAAAATTTCAAAGTTGACCACCCCCCCCCCCCACCGCCTAGGGGTGGGTCTAGGGGATCAGGTGAAATATCAGTGGATAGCATTTTGAAAAAGATTAAAAACGTGTTTTTTATTTTGTTGATCGGAAATATATTTTTAGAGATATTTGACCGTTCCAGGACTTTTGGTTCATTCTGTATATGCAATCCTTTACTAAAATTCATTTATCGCCTTATAGGATCAAGATATTTAACCGCGGTTTAGACAATCGTGTTCCCCAAGAAAAGGGCTACATTTTGTATTTGCGACTTTTTTCTACATCAAATACAACCTTAGAAAACACGACATTTATACGAAAAATATGGTATTTTAAAAGTTTCTTTTCGTTTTAAAAAATTCTGTAACGGTCAAAACCGGTAAAAAACTCTTGAAAAAAATTGTACTCTAAAGTCTGTAGAATATTATACTGTTACTAATAATTCGGTTAAAATAAATTAACTACATAAAAAAAAATTTTTTTTACAATTATAGCAAAAAAAAACGATTTTTACCGTTTTGAAATTACCGTTACAGATTAGAAATTTAAAAACCATCCGAATCTTGTTTTTTACGAGTTTTTAAGCGGTCAAAAGCTACGACAAGTCAAAATTCGTCTGGGGCCGATTCCTTATGCTTATCCTGCTACCTCCTTTTCAGAAAAGACTTCCCTAATGCTCCCATTAATTATATAATTTTATTAATATCCAGTGCTGCCAAATTTCCAAGAATAAATTACTAAAGTTTTAAAAAATTTATTATGGCCATGTTAGTATTCATATAATTTATATAATTTTAACAAAATACAGTGTTGCCAACTTTCCGAGAGAAAAAATTACTAAAATTTATTGTGGCTACATCATTTATTCGATTTTGCTGAAATTTTCCTCAGAGTTTCTCCTAGTGCCCACATAAATTATAATATTATTAAAATACAGTGTTGCCAACTTTCCAAGAAATGTCAAATTGGTTTCTATATGGGTTTACCCATATACTTCTAATCTTGTTAATTCGTTAATTTGAGGTATATATATATATATATATATATATATATATATATATATATATATATATATATTTAAGTCAAACGTCGAAATTTTGAATATTCCACGTAACTTTTAAACTAGGGTGACCATTCGTCCCGCATTTTATGAGACTGTCCTGCATTTTGATTCAATGTCCCGCTCCATTACATGTCCCGCAAAATGTCCCGCCATTTTAATTCTAACTTACTTTACATCTATTCAGTTGTCAGTGCACTACTTTTCCTAGGGCAGAGCCCCAGGCGCAATTGAAATATGAGGCCCCTTTGCAGATATTCTTCAACTGAAAAGGAATTGTCAGTGGAAAAAAAATAGTTTTAGTCCTATTATTATTATATGAAAATATTTTTAATTTGTTTAAATTGTTTATACATTGGTATTAGATTAAAAAAAAATCAGCAAAATCAAAACATAATAATGTATAGGTACATAAGGAAAAAGGAAAATACACACATGGCTATAAATATAATAATAATCTTAAATAAACTTTTTACGCGCTTTTACCTTAGCAAACGCATCAACAATATCATCATAATTGATGGATTTTTGTAACTCTGTTTCAATAAACAATAAGCTTAAATTACACAATTTTGATGTATACTGTTTCTCAAATAATTTTTCACTCGTTTTAAAACTGAAAACGAACGTTCTCCAGATGCATTAGTCACTGATTTATAAATTTGTACATTTCGAGAGGATTCGTAAAATTTTCTTGTTTCGCAAATTTTTAACATTGCATAAATTCTTTGAAAACAAGTAGCAATAGCAACTAGCGGGTAGAGAGAAAATAGTCCCTTTTGTTACAATAGCCAGATAGCCAGCCTACTTAATATGCAGATTTTTATTATCTTATTGACAATGACAACACCAGTACTTCAACATTAGAAAGGTATTTAAATATAATTTACTCGTAAATTAAAACTAGAAATTAGAAATTAAAATATAATTTTTAAATTGATCTCAGTGACTGATATCTGATTTGAAATCTGAGGCCCCTTAGCTACGATGCCCCAGCTTGCGCCTCATGCGTCTGTGCATAAATACGGCTCTGTGTATACTCGAAAATTGTATAGGAACATGAAAAATTTAATTTAAAAAATCGGTAAACGGATTAATTATAAATTTACTATTATTAATAATTATCTACAAAATAGTAATTAATGCAATAAATACTTTTGTCCCGAATTAGAAGCTAGTAAAATTTAAGGATTTTATTTAGAAAAGCTAATTTTTTTTTCAATCAAAATTTAAAACAATAGCAAATACTTAATTGCTTTAAATTAGTAGTTTTAATTTGTGGATTAATTATTTTTACTCAAATAGAGAATCAGTGATTTTAAAAAAATTTTTTTTACTTTTTACTCGGCACACGCATTAGATAAGATTTTCCGGTAAATAAGTGTAGGTACATTTTTAAGTTCAATAAAATGCTAGACATTGTGATCCATATTCATAACTTCTGTTACAGCACTTTTTGTTTAAAGCAGTCCTAATTTCCATAATAATTTTTGCTTTTATTATACATAATCAAATATAAACTATCTCAAAATTAAATTGTTTTTTTATATATTTAAAATTTTAAAATATAAATTGTGCAGCTCTAAAATTATTTTAAATAATTATTAAAAAACATTTATCAAAATGTATCTTAAAAGGGAATACGAAAATGAGCCTATATATATTTTGTATTTAATAAAATTAAAATTGAATTCAAAATAAACAACAAAAGTTAATATAGTCAATAAAACTAATTATAGTTTGTATCTGCTTGCGATTTTTTAAATTGGCAAATATAAATTTGCTTCATTCTATATCACGGTATTTTTTAAAATATGTCGGTCTGAGACCGTGCTGCTTAATTTAATATTGGATAACACAGTTTTTACTATAGTAATAAATAATGTAAATAATAAATGGTTTTAAAGATATTAAACTTATTTAATATCTACCCAATTCTATATAAATATTATTATTTTATTTTAAAATATTTCTCACTAAATCTCAATTTCTCTTGAAGTCGACAAAATTTTTGTAATATTAGTAGATAATTAACATTTGTTATTAAAATTTCAAAGAAGTTTACTATATTCGGGATTGCTATTTGTAGAATTAGTAGATAATAATGATTTAGTAAGGTATGGAAAAATTTTCAACGATTCTTAATCGTTTTGTTATTGTTAATTTTTTTTTTAAATAAGTTTATATTTATTAAAAATTTATGTATATTTTATTATAAATACATTTAATAGTGAAACTTATTTCTTAAAATTGTACTTACTGAATGTATAACGTCGATTAACTTCAATATTTGTTGTTTTTTTGTTTTGTTAGTGTTATATTTTTGAATTCAAAATTCAATATGTTAGCAGTAGTCATTATTTTTTTCAAATATGATTTTGTAGATAGTTAAATATAAAAAAAAGCAATATTTATGGTTTTTATATACATTTTAAGTACCATATATACATTTTGTGAATCATTATAGGGCAAACTATGACAATAGTATAAGATTTATTTAAGAAAAGTATAAATAAATCTTTATTTTACAAAAATTTTATTATTAAATATTCTAAATTAAATTAGTAAATAGTCGGTAACCTCAATCTCATTTTATACCCTGGTGTTCTGTATTAAAACATATTCAGGTTTAATAAAACTTGCAAAAAAAAACAATACATTTATCTAGCATAATTTTAATTTGCCTTTGTAGCTAACAAATACAAAATAAAATAATAAAATACACGCTCAATGTAATTATTTAATTTGATGACTCGCAACACGTCTTAATATGGTTTGATGTTTAAGCGACGAAATATCAAAGTTAGCTGCTTCTCAACTTACATTTTTGATTTCAAGTAAATATTCAGAGTTTAAAAGTGGATCATTTGACCAATAAAATTGTGCGTAGCTAAAATGCTGGCGACTAATCACATTACGCGATAGAGATTTTTGGACGGTTACTTAGAAGCGTATTTTGGAAAAGGTCTCTTTCTAACGAAATTGTTTTATTGCATACGGCGCGGCGCCGCGCTGACAACTCGAGGATTCGGTTCACTTAATCCCGACCCTAGTCGTATTGTCACGTTTGGGCAAAAATGGCAATAAAGTTTATTACAGCTTGCCGCTTGTAATATCTAAACATTTTAAAATTGAAATCATTGAGGGGCATTTTAAACGAAAAACTGATAAACAGTTTAAATAGTGAAATTAACATAAATGTACGTGCTTATGTTTAGAATGACTTAAACGTCACTAACAATATTTATCTGGCGTCAATTATTGTAAACTGTTACTACTATTTTTAAAATTTTGTTTATTTAGTTTAAAATTGATAATGTAATTATCATTGGCTGCTAACTTTGCCTTTTTTATAGCTACTCATTTTGATGAAACTCGAAGGCGTGGCGCCAATTTGAATACTATGGTTGATAACTAGCTGGATGCTTATGATATAAATAAAAAATATGAAATATTAAACGAAATTTTGATATTAACGTTTTTCAAAAACCATGGTATTCAAAAACGTTAATATGGTTACTACGGTTCTTGAAAAACTCAATTTTTATTTATTTATAAAGTGTAATTTTAGAGGGTGAGAGCAACAAATTTCCGACTTTGCCAAAATAACGGACATTCTAATATATATATATATATATATATATATATATATATATATATATATATATATATATATATATATATCAGAGCGAGTGTAAAGTTTGGAACTATCGCAATAAATCTTTTATTAAACGTTTTTGAAAAAAATCCTCGAACTCGTCAATTTTTATCTTAAATTAGACATATTTTACTGTAATCGTCACTTAAAGATCGTTTTTTGTTTTTGAGTTATGGCGTAAGTGATAATTTTTTTAAATGGAAACCTATATATTTTATTATTGATTTTGGTAGTACTTTTTATTCCGTTTCCAACCATATAAAATTTTAAATATGTTACATTTGAAAAAAATTGAGAAAAATAATCTTAAAGTTTTAATATTAAAAACAAATTAAATTGGCAAAATGAATCTAGTTATTAGTGTATAAAACACAAAAAAATAAGTGTTATTATTTTGTTTTTTCCAAATTTCAAAAACTATTTTATTAATAAAAATTATGTAATTGAGCGAAAAACAAAAAAAAAAGCAAAATAATAACACTTATATTGCCAATTTAATTAGTTTTTAATATTAAAACTTTAAGATTATTTTTCGCAATTTTTTTCAAATGTAACATATTTAAAATTTTATATGGTTGGAAACGGAATAAAAAGTACTACCAAAATCAATAATAAAAAATATAGGTTTCCATTTAAAAAAATTATCGCTTACGTCATAACTCAAAAACAAAATATATATATATATATATATATATATATATATATATATATATATATATATATATATGTCATTTCTAATTCACTAAAACACAAATAGTTGTTTTAAAAGATTTCTAGTTATTTTATTCTGTTTTTTATTGTATAGTTGTAGGAAAAGCATATCCAGCACTTTTGATTCACTGAATAAATATTACATAAAATAGCAAAATAAGTTTGTCCATTTAAAATTTCTACTATTATTCTTTTTTTTTTCTATATCATAATCTAATCATAATTGTAGAAAATAAAAATTTGCTCGCGGACATAAATAGCTGCGCCATCTCTGGTCTATGAAGAATTGCGATAAAAAACTTTGGACGACAGAGTGAGCGAGCGAACGACGCACATTCATATACTCTTATAAACTAATTGTAAGTTTAGATTCGTTATCTAGAGGCTCCAAAATGGATTTCTATATGATTTGTTTAACCTTGGTAAATGTTACACACACCGTACCGATTACTATACCACTTTTTTTTGCATTCAAAGTTGTAAAAAGCTTTAAGTTGAAGTTCTGAAATTTTCTTTTACTAAGTTAGGTTATTTTTATTGGTTCAGAGACGGAGTCAGTAGATTTTGGTTGCACTCACTACTAGACAGGTCGGGTTAAAAGATTAAATTAGTTATTGTTAACTTAGTAATTTTTTGTCGTGAAAACAAATATTTTGTCTTGCATTTACATTTGGTTATTACTTTTTTTTACATTTTTTTATGTGCATTATATTTTTCTGTCGTGAATTATGCCAATTTTATTATAATAAAAAAATATCAATCGTTACATCTGCATAACCTAACAATTTTCAAAAATTTATTTATATGTATTTATCTAAAATATTAAAAAAAAAATCTTAATTTATAATTTATGGAGGCTAGAATATTAAAGCTTTTCCGGACTAGTTAAATTTGTAGTCTATTGTTGCTTTAAATCAAAGTTTAATTAATAGATAATTATTGTATGTAGTCTGTATTCGTCTGATGATCGCCTAACAGGTTGAAACTGCAGTTATGAGAATAAAGTTTTTAGTGATATAACAAAGTTATTTTTATTTATCTTATTTCCAAAATGTATGACAAAGTTACGGCTAATCAAGTTAAATATTAGATAATTGTTGCTTAGCGAGGTGAAACTTATTATCAAATATTGTAATAACTTTTAAGTTATTTTAATAATTTATAATTTATTTAATATTTTAAAAATAAATTTTAATATTATGTAGTTAATTGCAGCTTAAAAAAAAAATAAGATATAGTGACCTCAGTAAGTATATTGCCACATATAATTGTATGTTTTTAAAAAAAAGAATGTAATTTGTAAAAAACTTTTTAGTTTAATATTATATTTTTTCTAATATTTCTGAAGCCTAACCTGTTCGGTCCCTTACGAACAAAAAGCATGGTCAAAAATTTTTAACTTCAGTTGTGTGTTGTGTGCAGTTTATGAAGGTACACGTTTGTCAAATTTTATTTTTCATGGTTACGTTCTTGTGTTACTTGTAAATTATTATATTAACCTGTAAGTATACCTTTATTTTATTATTTGTTATATATTGTTATTCTAGTGCACAATTTAATTAATTTAGTTTCTGTATGAATAATATTTTAACTTTTTAAGCAGACACCTATATATGTGTTTGAGAATTAAAACTTCATATATTTTTTAAATAAACGTATTTTTGATAAAATATTACAATATTTTATATCGGTCCCTCAAACAAATTATTACCAATAAATATTAAATGTATCATCACTGGTTAAAGGTTAAAAATAGTTATTGAAAAAATTACATGCTTACTTTGATTTTGATACACATATGTATAATATATTCACGGTTGCATTTTACAATACCTATATGAAACTATATAAATTATTTTGTTTTTGTTTTCTTACACTTTTTAGATGAAATTACTAGTTCTGTTTTGTGCAAACAAGCTAATGTTATTTATTAGTGAACGTAAATATTGTTAAATAATTCAGAGTTTACAACGAAACGAATCACAGTTTTTAAATAAATAACTTGAAATAGTCATTCATAATTTTTTTTCTTTATTTAAGTGTAGAAAATAATACACAGAATCAATATACGGTAGAACTTGTTATACAAGCGACTTGTTGTATAGACCGGCATATTTCAAAATGGTTTGATTCCGTAAAATATCGTTATTAAAATCTATTTACGAACGCAATAATTAATTTTTATTTTATTAAATACAGAATATATATATATATATATATATTTGTTGGACTGTGATTTTTTTTTACTGAACTCAAACTTTGTTATCTGGAAACAGTACCAGTCACTAAACTATACCATAATTTTTATAAGTTATTATAAAATTCATAATTTACAAGTTAATATTAGATGAAGGTTATTTACAAAAACAGGAAAGATATTTCATACATTTATTTTATATACATATTTATAAGGAACAATTTATTATAACTAGGGTTGTATTTATTTATTAATAATTATGTTGTGTTCCGCGGATTGTGTTGATGCGCGGTTATTTCGCGAAATAATTCACAACTTTTACTTGAAAACTAACTTTATTTTGATATATAGGTATATTTGTAGAAATAGGTTCAACGAATAAGAGAGTGATTTTTGGGTGATTGGGGGTTTATATCCATGGCTAAAATGAGGACGAAAAAATAGGTACTAAAATCGACAAAAAATAATCGGAAAATTTTGCGAAATATTTGAAGAAGAGAGAAAGATTTAGATCATAAATTTAGAAAGTTGACTTTTTACAAAAGTTATATTGCTTCCCTTAGCTAGGTAACAATATATATATATATATATATATATATATATATATATATATATATATATATATCTAATAAAAAATACCTGAAAATCGTTTGTTCGGACATGCTATTATCCCAAGTATAAGTAAACAGACACATTGTAGAATAACAGAGGAATTTATCTAAACAATTTTAACTCATTAAAAAAAATCTAGAATTTATTATATTAAAATAAAAGGGCTTTAGGTAATAGTTCTATATTAATATTTATTAATAATCGACATTTCGACGAACTCAGCGTTTATCTTCATCAGAAAAAAAGATACAAATTACATGTACAGTAAGTAAACAGACGGTAGACACAAGTTACTAGACGTAACAAAATAACTAACTAGAACATAAAATTTAAAAATATTAATACAAAACTATAACTGAAACTCGTTTTATATTAAATATTTTTAAATAAGTTAAATAAAAACTTTTTTTAGCTTTAAAAATTTTACACTTTATTTTGTTGTGACTGCAGTTTCGACAAACATTATCCTTCTCGAACTGTACATGTTACGTCAAATTTTTTTTTTATTAAGGATTGACAAGCAGGTATATTGCTGTTCAAATTATTTGGAATTGACTTCGTTGACTATTTTACGGGACGATTTACAACACTTTTAGGAAAACAAACTTAAAATTACAGAGACGTATTTCGCATTTTTACATAAATATATATTTTAAAACTTGAATGCGGGACAAGAATTATCATAAAAGTTTTTCATTTTTTGTATTTAAAAACTGTTTTAATATTAAAAAGTCAAATAAAAAAATCGAAACAAAATATTAATTATCAATATAAAAAATATAATGCCAATAATAATAAAATGTTTATTGAAACAAAATTTGTCAAAAAACAAATAGATACATAATTATTAATGTACAAAAATTAAATACGAATTAATATACTCACAAGATTACAAAAATACATAGATAAATAAAAATGTTACTGTACAATATACACATACAATATATACAATGTAAAAATAATGTAAAATAATAGCAATATTTAAAAATAAAAATAATTTTTTTAGAAATAACATTTCATGTACTTATAAATAGATAAATTCCGTTAAAAAAAAGATTATGAACCAGTACTACCTTTGAGCAACTGGCAACACGACTCCCTGCTGTGAAAGTTTATGATACCAATCTGTGTGACTAACACTATAACTTATATTTTAGAATTATTTTGTAAAAACCGTAATTAAATAAAACCTAATGTTTAAGCACATGCATAGTAGAAGCCCTGGAAATATATAAAGCCAATAAAATCCCCCAATTTACAATCTTAAACAACCAAACTGATGAGTAGTTGGAGTGGTATGATTGAGAGAGTTTTGCGTGAGCAAAAGTTTCCAAGTAGTAGGAATAAAAGAACATGTATGAGAGGAATTACGAATGTGGATGAAGAGAAAGTTGCTTGTTTGGATAGGAATGTTTGGAGGCAACTGATTTCGGGATGATGAAAAGAGTTTGTGCCACACCCTTTTGGGTACATGGCGTGATTGTGTATGTATGTATGTATGTATGTATGTATGTATGTATGTATGTATGTATGTACAGTTCGTGAATGACAATGTTTGTCGAAACTACAGTCACAATATTTGTATAATAAATTGTGAAATTTTTAAAGTTAAAAAATTTTTTTTCATTTAATTTATTTCAGTATAAAGTTTAACAAAGTAACGGTTGAAAGTGTTAATTTCTTAAACATTTTTATTTATATCAGCACGTTATGTTACAAAAATACCTATATTTTAATGCAAAATCATTATTTTTTTGAATTATTGTTAAAAACCAGGAATACATTTAAACACTTTTTATCTATAGCAACACATACTGTTTTACCAAAAAATATACTAATGTTTTGAATATGCAATTATTATTATTTATATCATTAAAAAAAACAGGAATGTATTTTTTAAACGTTTTAACTGAGAGCAGCACAGTATGCTACAAAAAATATTTTTAATATAAAATCATTATTTAAATTTGTTTTAAATTATATTATTATATAGATAAAATGTTACAGGAAAACGCATATTTTTTAATATTTCCAATTGAAAAGTAATTGTAATTAATCTATACATATTTTGTCTTTGTCAAACTTACTGTTTTCACTTACTGACTCATTAGCATCTACATTTGTTGTAAATTAATTTTTAATATTATTGTAAGCTTAATATTTTGTTTTTCAATTTTACTAACATGTACAGCTTTTTTAACTGTTACTTTTTATTTTATTTTCACGACTGCACTGCTCTTTGTTGGCACGATATTGTTTTTATTAAATATGTACAAAAATACATATAAATTTTATACTATTTTACTATACTAAATACAAAGCAATACATCTCTGTGCAAGTATTATTATACCCCATTGAGTTCTGGCAAAACCCTGTACACTCGAAAATTGTATAGGAATATGAAAAACTTAATTTAAAAATCGGTAAATTTTGCCTTAAATTTTTTTATAACAAAAATATTAAAAGTTAAACTATTTAAAAGAATTAATTCGGATTAATTATAAATTTACTAATATTAATAATTATCTACAAAATAATAATTAATGCAATAAATACTTTTGTCACGAATTAGAAGCTAGTGAAATTTAAGGATTTTATTTAAAGAAAGCTAATTTTTTTCAATCAAAATTTAAAACAATAGTAAATACCTAATTGCTATAAATTTGTAGTTTTAATTTTTGGATTAATTATTTTCAATAAAATAGAGAATCAGTGATATTTAAAAAATTCTTCAGATAAGAACCTTTTTTACTTTTTACTTGGCACACGCGTTAGATAAGATTTTCCGGTAAAAAAGTGTAGGTACATTTTTAAGTTCAATAAAATGCATTGTTTAACATAGACATTGTGATCCATATTCATAGCTTCTGTTACAGCTCTTTTTGTTTAAAGCAGTCCCAATTTCCATAACAATTTTTTGCTTTTATTATATATCAAATATAAACTATCTCAAAATTAATTTTTTTTTATATATTTAAAATTTTAAAATATAAATTGTACAGATCTAAAATTATTTTAAATAAATACTTAAAAACACTTTATTTAAATGTACCCTAAAATGGAATACAAAAACGGGCTTCTATATTTTGTATTTAATAAAATTAAAATTGAATTGAAAACAAACAAAATATAAGTTAATTTAATCAATAAAACTAATAACAGTTTGTAGCTGCTTGCGATTTTCTTAAATTGACAAATATCGGTTTGTTTCATTCTATATCACGGTATTTTTTAAAATATGCCGCCGGACATTTTGCCGCGGACGTTTTACCGCCGGGGCATTTTGCCGCCGAGATGTTTTGCCGCCGGGACATTTTACCGCCAGGCAAGTATTAGGCATAGCTTTCGGTAGAAGACAAATACCTAAACCAACCTATTAACCTAACCTAACCTAACCAATATTTCATCGAATTATCTCTTCTTTTGCTTTCTACCGAAAGCTACGCCTAATACTTTCCTGGCTTTTACTGTAGTAATAAATAATGTAAATAATAAATGGTTTTAAAGATATTAAAGTGGTTTAATATCTACCCAATTCTGTATAATTATTACTCCTTTTATTTTATTTTAAAATATTTCTCACTTAATCTCAACTTCTCTTGAAGTCGACAACATTTTTGTAACATTAGTAGATAATTAACGTTATAATATAATTTTGTACTAGCTAAAAATAAAAAACAGCAATATCTATAGTTTTTAATATATATTTCAAGTATCACATATACATTTTATGTATGATTATAGAGCAAACTATAACAATAGTATTAGATTTATTTAAGGAGAATATAAATAAATCTTTATTTTTACAAAAATGTTATTATTAAATATTCTAAATTAAATTTAGTAAATAGTCGGTAACTTCTATCTCATTTTAAACTCTGGTGTTCTGTATTCAAACATAATCAGGTTTAATAAAACTTATATGTTACTAATTCTGTTTGTATACTTGGATATACAAACATTTGCAAATTTCTATTTTGCCTCATTCTTGTTTGGTTTTGTCTATTTAAAATTTCGAATATCAGTTTTTTACTTATCAACTAAAAAAGTTCAATAAGTATATTTATTTTGTCAAGGAATGTCAAATAGCAGTTTATATTTTTTTCAAGTACATTTACTGTATTGTTTTTTACATTATATAATTATATTTTACAAAAAAACTTATTTGATGTACCTAGTTTTAAATTTATCATTTCAAAATTTAACTCTTAATGAATGAATGATATTCTGTTTTGGAAATACATTACTTAAAGAATTTTTTACTTTTTTGAACAATTGTTTATATTCTAGGTATTAAGGGGGGGAGGCACATAATAATATAAATTTTACATAAATTTTGTTTCCGGTTTTGCTGAAAATTATATGAATTTATCTATTTTGAATGGGATGACCTATATATATATATATATATATATATATATATATATATATATATATATATATATATATATATAAATAAGTCCTTCATATACTTCAGATAAATCTGAATTTAGGTTATGAAACTGTGTGTGTGTATGTGTGTTTGTGTGTGTGTGTGTGTTTGCTCGTTAGTCAAAATTTTCTGATTGTAACTCCATCTAGACGGTTGAACCGTTTTTTTAAAAAAATTTCTGGGTAGCTTCATTTAGTGACCAAGATAGTAATGTGAATCTATTTTGTTCCAGTGATGCCAACTTTCCGACAAAAAATTACTAAGCATTTTAAAAATTCATTATCGCCACATTATTTTCACAATTTTAATCTAATTTTAACATATTCTCCTAATCTCCACATAAATAATAAAATTCAAATAAAATACAATGTTGCTAGCTTTCCAAAAAAAAAAAAATACTGAAATATTTTAAAATTAATAATGGCTACATCATTTAATCGATTTTAATAAAATTTTCACAAAAGGGTCTTCTAGTGCCCACATAAATTTTATAACTTTTGCAAAATACAGTGTTGCGAAAGAAAATTACAAAATTAAAAAAAAAATTTGGATACATTATTTATCAAGAAATTTAGGTAAATTTTTACAAAATATTCTGTTAGTATAGGTAATCAAAAAATTATATAATTTTGCCAGCTGTCAATGTATATGGGTTTATTCATATGTTTCTAATCTTGCTAATTATTACTGATAATATAAAAATGCATTTTCTTTTCGAAATAAGTTTCTGTCTCTCTTCTCTCTCTGTCTCTCTCTCTCTTGATTGTGTCAATCAAAATGTATTGCATTCGGAATTGAGTTGCTAACAAATTGTTCTTACTAGAAATAAATTTATAAATTCAAAGAATATAATCGAAAAATATCAGGTAGGTAAATGCTAAGAGCCTTTGCTGCACAAATGGTATTATGGGCCCGCCAGCAAAACAGTCAATTTTCTTAATTTGACAAGTCATTAGCAATGCACTAAACTACCCTTGAAACGAGTATACCAAACAGACAATTCAATATATCTTATATTTATTAGTATAGGTCAACCCGCATTTCAACAATATACCGTTTTTATACTAGACTTTCCTAATGGAGCAGAATTTATTTTGTCTCAGCGGGTGTCTGTCTCGTTAGTAGTTAAGACGTCGGAAAATTACGATATTATCCAGACAATAAAATATCGTTTGGTTTTTGAAAATACGCGATAATAGATACTTAGAACCCTATTTAAATCTATTTAAATAATATTGAAAAATTCTGTTATTTTTTATAAGGTTTTAACAATTTTTAAAGACTTTTAACCAATTTTGCATTTCTTTTTTGACATTTTTGAAAAGTTTTGTTATTTATTACAAGGTTTTTTAATAATTTTTAGGAAAATTAAATATTGACATTTTAGAAAAATTTTGGTATTTTTTACAGGCCTTTTAAAAACTTTATAAGAATTTAAACTAATTTTGCAAAAAAAATTAAATATTGACATTTTTCAAAGGTTTTACAATTTGAACAATTTCATGAAATTATTTTAAATATTAACATTTTTAAAAAATTTGTTATTTTTACAAGGTTTTAACAATTTTCACTAACACTTAATGTATAGGTAAATTCTAATCAAATAAGTGAATCTGATGAATATTAGTAGTAAAATTTTTGCATTACATATACACATTAATACACAGTAATAAAAAACTAGTTTGTTAAATTAACAAAATTTGAACAAACTTTGCTATTCTAGACGGTTAACTATCTAACAGAATATAATAAAATACAATATTACAAAAAACTAACAATAAACAAAAAAAAATGATAAAAATTAATATATTCTATCTCGTTATATTTTAACAAAATTAAAAATTTTAATAACACAATATAACACGCATTTTTAACGTTATTTTATCTTCATAATGAGAATGTTAATTTAACTGCTAGTTTGTGCAAAATTGTTTTACTTTAACAAAATAACGTATTAAGAGAAATAATTCGTATTTTATAAAGAAAAAAAATAACTACTCAGAGGTGTGTTGGAAAATAGATTTTTTTAACATAGTAAAAAAATTTGAGAACTCATACTATTAAAATAAAACTGTTTAGGATAAAGTTTAAGCGTATATTGATATTACGTTGTTACTATATTGCCTATAAGTATAGAAGGTGAAGTAATTATGCGTTACAAGTACAAAAATATGAATATTGTTAAATGCTAATACTAATAGTTACTATACACGTCATTGGTGGTATTGTACCAAACATGACTACATAGGTAAGTGTATTTAATTTGACATCTCCGACGGCCATATTGAAAATTATTAAGTTTAGTTAATTGTCAGTAGAATTGGTTAGTTTCGCTTGAATTTTATAATTGAAAGTCGTTTGAAGAAAAACTAGGCAACGGACACCGCAACACATGCAGGTCAGAAATTATCCATTCAATCAAAGAAATCTTAAGTCTCTATTGGAATGTATTTTATTTATTTTTAGTTCAGTGCTTCGTTTTGGTTGTCTGAAGTAAAACTATGTCTTTTCACATATTAGAAATAAGAATATTTTTGGTTTGTTTATCACCAAATTTTGTTACTATACTAAACTAAAAATAAATAAAAATAAAAATATACCAGATATTCATAACCGGTTACCTACGGCTTGTTGTAGAAAATTATATTTGTTAGTCATATTTCTTTTAACAAATATGCGTAATTTATAACCACGTTGGGTGGTGTATATTTACATTTCTATCACTTTTTCACACAATATTCATTGATCAAATTTAAGCGAAAATATACAGTCATTATATAATTTTTAATATAGCTACCGGTGCTATACTTGATGCTGCCACCAGTGGTGTATATAATAAGTAACTACTATATAATGATGTTCAAATTATTGTACTAGTTACATAATTATTTTTTTTGTATAGGAAAAACATTATCAATATTTTGATACGCACGAAGAAACATTTTTAATTATACTGTGAATTAAATGATTATTATATAATTAAATAATTTATCTAATTATATCTAACTAATCTATAGATAACACACATATATATATATATATATATATATATATATATATATATATATATATATATATATATGTTGGGACCCGGTGCTGGCTTGGCGACCACGAAACACTAGTTGTGTCTGTGGGCAAGTGCTCGAGTTCCTAAAAAGGCGATGCGGCGTGTGTGCGGTGATGTAGCGAGCTAGTGGACTGTATTGCGGCGTAAATATGAAGTAAGCGTGCGTAACTTGCTGAATAGAACTAATTAATTGATAAGTAAGAGGATGGATAAGGATCAGAGACGATCTTCACCTATCCGAGCGATAGATAGGGCTTGTACAAGAAGTGGTAGCTCTAGGAAGAAATGAGGAAAGAGGTTGGCCCACAACTGAGGTATAGGAGTGCGGGACGGTAGGCGAGGTGAATTAAACCAATAACTTGTAGCAAGTCAAGTGTCAGCACAATTACTGCACGATTATAATGAATAATGTAGAAGCGACTTACGTTTATATAATGTAGTACAGATCCGTAATGAATATGCGGTTAGATACCTTACAATTCAGCGTACGATTGTGTAGTTACTGAGAGCTTTCGAGATGCGTGTACTTCAATTAACGTAAGCTGACTGCTTCTGCGGTGTGTGTCTGGAGCTATGCGTGAATGTGTATAGATCGTCAAATCTTCAACGAGTGTTGAGCGAGAATTAGTGTTAATAAGCTTCCAGAACAATTAATAAAGCACAAATAAAGAAAAGAATCTGCAACTAAAGCTGATAATAAATGTTGCAAACACAGAAATGCGAGCGTGAATGAGAGATGCGAGTGATGCGACAATAATGTAAGCAGAGTACATAGAATGCGGAATAATGATACTGCAAGCGCATAGAATTGGAATAACTCTATGCGTGACAGATATACAAGCGTTTGTAATTGTAAATAATAACATGTAAATCACAAAGAAACAAAATATGTTGTATTTCCCTGAATATTTGAAGGTTATGTCCAACACGTGGTCGGTCAATGATGCGAGAATGTGTTATCTTGTAATTCACAATCAATTAATCACAATTAATAGTAGAAATGATATACTTCTGTGTAATATGTGTAGAATAGCGAATAAAGCGAATCTAATTTTATATAGTAAATAGCGTGGTGCAAGCTAGCGAGATATTTCATATGTGTTTGACAGAATCACATTACAAATCGTCCGTATAGCGAATAACGTAGCATAACTTGTATGTTTAGTACGAAGCGACACAGAAATATATAATACTTGCGGCGGATGATATTTGATGAGATGAAATGTGCGTTTTGGGTCAACAGCACAGCGTGGAGATGTTCATTCGTTCATAGCCGGAAACGGACTCTCTTAACTGAATGCGTGCTACATACGAAGCGTGATAAGAATATGAAATGTGTTGCGATTTGTACGCGCTAGTGGCCAACAGATGGTACTGCGGTCTTAACATGATAACGAAACTTGAACATTTAAGTCAGACGAGTACATGTCAGTCACTTGCCAACAGATGGCAATGCCTGGTCTGAACATGCCGGCCGGCCAAAAACTGAGTTTTTTAGGATCACAAGAGTGGTCACAGTTTGACAACGGATCTTGTTAATACTCCAAAAGCGGTTCGGACTTGAGCTACTCTAGCTACGTTATCTTCCTGGGTGAACCTTAATGATTCGAGCTAGCTTCCACTGAAGGGGAAGTAGTAAATAGTTTTCGATGATCACGAATTGATCAGGTTGCAGATTGACGGTAGAGCGTGTCCGTTTTAGTTTTTGCTGGAGCGTGTTGAGAGATTCGGCATACCATAGTTTCCAACATGATTGTAAGACATTTTGTAACAGGTGCCAGCGGCGTAGAAAATTGGTATTTGATGTTCGATATACATGATCTGGTAAGTTGCCTTTATTAGGATTGATTCCAATAGGATGACAGCGGAAGCATTTGATGTATTGTAAAGAATAACTGCGAATCAGACGGCGAGCAGTTACAATCCAAAATCGGCGATTTAAAACTGCTTGAAGTGTTCTTGGCGATGGGTGAAGATATTTCTGATGATAATAATCGATGACAAGATCGGTTAAGCGATGACGTAATGGTAGCAGTATAGGTTGTTTATGAGAAACACTTAGGCTGGAATTTCGAATTTCATTCTCAAATTTTGCGATGTCATCAGCGAATGCTTCAAGTTGCGTAATTTTCACCCATGTGATTGAGGCGTTATCGAGTTCTGATGCTAATAGTGCAGGCGATGATATTGCTTCCTTCAATTTTAACCTTTTGTAAAATCTGGTGCAGAGTGCAGTAATACTTAACAGGTGATTTAAGTTGGAATATTGATGTAGAAGTTTATAGTCAGCAGGATTGTCTTCCGACAAAATATGATGCTACATATTTTGCAGAAGATTCTGTTGAATTTCAGAAACTTGGCTGGTTACAAAAGTTTTCCATTTGTATGGTGGTGTCCGAACCCATGACAGAGTGATTGTAGAATCGGACGACGCTAAAATATTAAAGAAAGACAATGTTACGGTGTCTAACAAATATTTTATTAAGCGAGATAATAACAAGTGATTTTGTTCTAAGTAATCAGCAATATATTTGCAATATTCCAATTGTAAGTGACTGTCAGATGGTAGGCGACATTGAAAAACATTAAAACATCTAAGTGCGTTCGCGTATGAATTTTCTAACTTAGGAGGATATTCTTTAAGAAAAAGCGGAATTATATAGCGTCCTGATTCTAATCTTCTGTGTTGAGATGAAAAGATATTATTGGCTAGATGATCTAAATTTGACAGTGTAGCGATCGTGGCAGCGTCTTCACGTTCCGAAATTTCCGATAATGCTGGCGAAAACGGGTTCTGAACCGTCAGACATGTGGTAACGGTTGATGCGGTTAGCGAACAGATTGGTCCAGAAACAATACAACCCAATGATGTGTCAATAGCGGTCGGACCATTCGCAGTGGTTTGCTTGTGACCAGTGAGAAGATTGAAGTATAGATCAGCACCAATTAACAATTCAATGGGCGCCGGTGTCACAAAGTCTGGATCAGCTAACTGTAGATGTTGAAATTGGCGAAGTAAATCGGAAGAAAACTGCGCCTTTGGTAAATCTTGGATGATTTGCGAAACAATAACTGCGGAGAGCGTGTATGCTGATAAAGCGTTGTGCGAAGAGCATAGCTGAATTATTGTAGTGCCTCGAACGTTGTTCAGAGCTGTAGCGTTTCCAAATCCTGAAACGACGATGTTTGCAGAATGTATTGGTAATTGTAGACGATTTTAACAATTTTCAGAAATGTATGAAGATTCGCTTCCACTATCTAAGAGTGCACGTACTGATTGCCATGATTCTAGTGAATCTTGAATACGTACAATAGCTGTACCTAACAGAACTGCTGAAACTGCCGTGCTGTGCGAAAATGATGAAGTACGAGTTGTACCTGCTATCATAGGCATAGGAGAAGTTGACGGACTGTTGTTGATTGCGTTGTCCGCAACTTGCGGCTGACTTAAAGCGTTTGTTGACTTTTCAACTCGTTCAAAGTGCAGGAGCGTGTGATGTCGTTTATTGCATTTGCGACAGTTGAATTTTGATTTGCAAGTAGACGTAGCATGTATTGCTGATAAGCAGTTACGGCAACAGTTGTTGGTGCGTATCATCTCAAATCGCTTGGTTGGTTCCATAGATTGAAACTTGAAACATTTGTACAGTGCATGCGGATTGGAACAAGCGATACACTTACTTGTGTTTACAGTTGATACAAATGATGATGTGTTGAATGTCGTGCGATTTGTATTGAGTGATGTGCGATTTGTCTTAAATGACGTGCGATTTGTCTGATCGGAGGATCGTGATGTATCTGCTTGAGTGAGTGGTTTGTCAATACATTGCCACTACTGAGATTGTATAAATTTATCTAAGAAATCTAAGAAATCAGCGAGATTAGGTAAATTATCTTTAGATAAATTGCGTTCAAAGCTGTTGCGAATTTTTGTGTCGAGTTTGGTGAGCAGAATAAAAGTTAATACTAGACTCCATTCATCGACAGGTTCGTGATTAGCCCTTAATGCTTCAGTGGGCTCTCTAATTGCAGCAATGAATTTTGTAGCGTGATAATAAGTCATTGAAATTGGCTTTGGCAATTCTATTAGCGCTTGAATATGATAAGATGATATTAATCTTCTTTGAGCGTAGCGATCAGTTAATAATTTAATAGCGATCGAGTAATTATCATCTGTGAGCGATAAGTTCTTGATTAGAGCGAGCGGTTCTCCTTTTACAATAGATTTTAAATATTGGAATTTTTGAACTGGTCGTAGACTGTCATTGTCATGGACGGAGTTGCAAAATATATCAAAAAACGAGTTCCAATTAGCGATCTCACCAGAAAATTGAGGTAAATCCAATTTCGGAAGTTTTGCGTGCGTGTATGACTGTGACAACGTCTGCGATATGAATGCGGTGTTTGCAACGCTAGTATCCAGAGCCGGTTGCTCGTAGAATGGAGGTTGCGTGAATGCTGCTTGTATGACACGTACAGAATCCATGAAGTCATTATATTCAGCGTAAAGCTGATCCTGTTTGGTAGTGTTGCTTGGATGAATCATGATTTGAGTGTGATGGTCTTCAAACTCACGAATACGTTTCGGAAGCAACTTAAACTGGGAGCGTGCTTCTGTGACCTTTTGTGGATCTGCAGCCTGTGTGATTAGAGACTGTAGATTGTCTACAAACAGTTGACAAAACTTGCGGCGTACAGACGAAGCTAGTAACTCAGTCATGATGAGAATGTAATGCGAATTGCGGTTTGAATAAAATATAGATGCGTTGGCTTCGTATGAGCGTGCGATGCGAGTTGCGGTTTGAATAAAATATAGATGCGTTGGCTTCGTATGAGCGTGCGAGGCGAGTTCTTGTTGAACTTAATTGCGTTTGTATGCGTTAGCTGCTGATGAGCGAGTAAGGCGTGTTCGTGTTGAACGTGAGTATATATGCGTTTGCTGCTGATGAGCGAATGAGGCGTGTTCGTGATGAACTTGATATGCGTTTGCTGCTGATGAGCGAGTAATGCGAGTTCGTGTTGAACGTGATAGCGTTTGCTGCAGATGAGCAAGTGATGCGAGTTTTAGATGAACGTGATTAATGCGTTTGCTGCAGATGAGCAAGTGATGCGAGTTCTAGATGAACGTGATTGCGTTTGCTGCAGATGAGCAAGTGATGCGAGTTCTAGATGAACGTGAATGCGTTTGCTGCAGATGAGCAAGTGATGCGTGTTCTAGTTGAACGTGAATGCGTTTGCTGCAGATGAGCAAGTGATGCGTGTTCTAGTTGAACTTGGTATATGCGGTTGCTGCTGATGAGCGAATGATACGAGTTCTTGTTGAACGTCATATATGCGGTTGCTGCTGATGAGCGAATAAAGCGAGTTCTAGAAGATGAGCGAATGATACGAGTTCTTGTTGAACGTAGTATATGCGGTTGCTACTGATGAGCGAGTGATACCAGTTCTTGTTGAACGTAGTATATGCGGTTGCTACTGATGAGCAAGTAATGCGAGTTCTAGGTGAACGTGATAGATGCGTTTGCTGCTGATGAGCAAGTGATGCGAGTTCTAGATGAACGTGAATGCGTTTGCTGCTGATGAGCGAGTGATGCGAGTTCTTGTTGAACGTGAGTATTTGCGGTTGCTGCTGATGAGCTAGTGTTGCGAGTTCGAGCTGCTGATGAGCTAGTGTTGCGACAGCTGATGTGCATTATATGTGCACAGCGTGGCGACTGCGAAGCGAATTCCGTTTAGAATGCGTAAATATAGCGTTTGATCATGTTCAGAGCGCAAATGATCAATGATGAAGACACGTCAAACGAGTTGTGACTTGCCTAGCGGCTATCGAAGGTTCGAATGATGGTGCACACGTAGCGTAGGTTGTAACCTGCCCATTCGGTGCAAAGGTTTAAATGATGGGGCACACGTCAACAGGTTGTGACCTGCCCATCCGGTGATTGTAGGTCCAAATGATGGGGCACACGTCACTAGGGTTGTGACCCGCCCATCCGGCTCGAAGGACCAAATGTTGGGACCCGGTGCTGGCTTGGCGACCACGAAACACTAGTTGTGTCTGTGGGCAAGTGCTCGAGTTCCTAAAAAAGGCGATGCGGCGTGTGTGCGGTGATGTAGCGAGCTAGTGGACTGTATTGCGGCGTAAATATGAAGTAAGCGTGCGTAACTTGCTGAATAGAACTAATTAATTGATAAGTAAGAGGATGGATAAGGATCAGAGACGATCTTCACCTATCCGAGCGATAGATAGGGCTTGTACAAGAAGTGGTAGCTCTAGGAAGAAATGAGGAAAGAGGTTGGCCCACAACTGAGGTATAGGAGTGCGGGACGGTAGGCGAGGTGAATTAAACCAATAACTTGTAGCAAGTCAAGTGTCAGCACAATTACTGCACGATTATAATGAATAATGTAGAAGCGACTTACGTTTATATAATGTAGTACAGATCCGTAATGAATATGCGGTTAGATACCTTACAATTCAGCGTACGATTGTGTAGTTACTGAGAGCTTTCGAGATGCGTGTACTTCAATTAACGTAAGCTGACTGCTTCTGCGGTGTGTGTCTGGAGCTATGCGTGAATGTGTATAGATCGTCAAATCTTCAACGAGTGTTGAGCGAGAATTAGTGTTAATAAGCTTCCAGAACAATTAATAAAGCACAAATAAAGAAAAGAATCTGCAACTAAAGCTGATAATAAATGTTGCAAACACAGAAATGCGAGCGTGAATGAGAGATGCGAGTGATGCGACAATAATGTAAGCAGAGTACATAGAATGCGGAATAATGATACTGCAAGCGCATAGAATTGGAATAACTCTATGCGTGACAGATATACAAGCGTTTGTAATTGTAAATAATAACATGTAAATCACAAAGAAACGAAATATGTTGTACTTCCCTGTATATTTGAAGGTTATGTCCAACACGTGGTCGGTCAATGATGCGAGAATGTGTTATCTTGTAATTCACAATCAATTAATCACAATTAATAGTAGAAATGATATACTTCTGTGTAATATGTGTAGAATAGCGAATAAAGCGAATCTAATTTTATATAGTAAATAGCGTGGTGCAAGCTAGCGAGATATTTCATATGTGTTCGACAGAATCACATTACAAATCGTCCGTATAGCGAATAACGTAGCATAACTTGTATGTTTAGTACGAAGCGACACAGAAATATATAATACTTGCGGCGGATGATATTTGATGAGATGAAATGTGCGTTTTGGGTCAACAGCACAGCGTGGAGATGTTCATTCGTTCATAGCCGGAAACGGACTCTCTTAACTGAATGCGTGCTACATACGAAGCGTGATAAGAATATGAAATGTGTTGCAATTTATACGCGCTAGTGGCCAACAGATGGTACTGCGGTCTTAACATGATAACGAAACTTGAACATTTAAGTCAGACGAGTACATGTCAGTCACTTGCCAACAGATGGCAATGCCTGGTCTAAACAATATATATATATATATATATATATATATATATATATATATATATATATTGTGACATTTAGATGAAGAAAAATATTAGATGTTAAAGTGAAATTTTATCAAAGTGTTCAAATTTTGAAATATTTTATTCATCTGATTTTAACCTACCTGTCACCCATAATGGGCACCGGAGTCAGTTGTTTGGAGGAGAGCTGGGTCGTAGGTGGGGTTGGTAGGAACTTTATTTTGTGATGTTGGTAAATTAGGTGGGCGCCAGTCAAAGCGGAATGTTGACGCAAATTGAGAAGCTTTGACAAATCTCAAAAAGGAACTTAACGGGATAGGGATTGATTTCATTTTTCGAGAATTTGTTTCGAAAATGCGATAAATTAATTAAATAAAAATTACTTACAATTGTGTAATACCAGTTGTTATATTGCATGATAGTTGTTCAATACAGAGTAATGTACGTCGTTTGTTTGATGTCTGCTGGTTAGCGGGTGGTCTAGCTAAAGAGGATCTTCTTCTGCGTTTTCGTCAGCGCCGAGGAGATGCCAGAATGTACAGCGCAACAAAGCGGCGTGATCGTTGATGGAGACATCATGAGAATGATCGCCCTCGAAATCGGAATACGCCCCGCGGGCTTTAGTACGTCGTAAAAAATCATCATCCAGTCCATAATTTCTACTCGATTTATTGGATGGTCGAAATCTCTCATTGGTTGATCCAAACTCGGTTTCCACAATTAACTGGTGCTGCTATACATCTGAATCTCGCTCGGACACCGTTGAAAACGACAGCCTGGTCATCTAAACATGAGTGGGCACAGCAGATTTATCCAAAATAACATACATAATAGAATCAAACAAATCGAACTTGAAATAAAAGTCGATACCATCGAAATTACAACGATAGGCAATATTTTCATACAATATCATCAATATAACAGTTTAATACAGAATCAGAATAATTTACCAGCTACAATTTAAATTACACAAATCATAAGTTAGCTCAAGTGACGTTAATAAATTTAGCAAACAAAATAAATATCAGATTACAAAATTTAAGCGATAATAACATAATTCAATTAGCAAACAAAATGGTAACAGCGGTATAATCTCATAATACAAAATTTAAAGATAATTGCATAGTTCACTTAGCATACAAAATAGGTAACAACAGTATAATCGCAAGATACAAAAGCTAAGTGAAAATAGCATAGTTCAAGAAATGATACAAGTAAAATTAAAGTATTCAACTAGAACTGAAAATCACATAACTCAAAGAAAATTTAGCGGTACTAAAACAAAATTACTTAACAATATTTTCTAGCCAAATAAGTTAAAATTACTTGCTCAACAAAAATATTCAATATCAAAATAATACAGACAATCAATAAATTTGCTACTTACAATTTACGACATGACATTCATACTACAAAGAAAAGGGATCACGAAGAGGGAACATAGAACAGGGAACAAATCAGGGTCGCGTGCATAGGAGAGACAAAACACGAAAGTTTTTCAGCCGATCTAGACAGAATGTCTTTCCCGTAGCTTGTAAATCTGGAAGCCGACGAACGCGCGTGATCTTATAAGCGTAGCCCACGAAAACATAGGGTATTTCACCGAGAATTACGCCGTGGCCACAAAAATATTCTAAAACAAAATATCATCACAGCCGATATAGCTTCTTCAGCCTAAAATTTAAGCGCTGTGATAATAGCAAAAATATACGATACGATAAACCAAAAAATCATCGCAACACGAACAATGGCACTAGGCCTCAAAATAACTCGTATTGCAATAATCACGAACTCTACAAAAGCTCAAACAATAAAACGACGGTACGTTCTAAACGCGAATAAAATTATCGAACGCAGTGTCGCACACTGCAACCAAAAATCTGAAGATCATAACGCGATCTAGCAAGGGCTCGAAATTTACAAATACAGACAATGATACGCACTGAAAGACTTTCACAAACGGAAAACGGGAAGGAAAATCTACTAGCATTTACGAGAGAAGGAAATAGGATTTGGAAAGGAATCTGTGGCTTCAAGATTAATTTGTCAAATTTAAAACTACTAATCATCAACTGAAATATTACGATATAAACTCTAATAAATTGGACTCTAGAAATTATCATTCAAAAACAAAATAACTAACAAAATTATTCAAGAAAGAAATTGCCGTAACAAAATATAACAAAACATAATCGTATGTAATTTGACCATACTCGCATTCATGAGAGCAAAATTTACGTTACTAAAACATTTTCAATATCAAATAAAAATCTCATGAATAACAATTCAAACATAATACCAAATAAATAAATTGTCAACTTACATCATTTCAAATCCAAACGAACAATTTCCATTTTGAATACAAACTTTTTCTATACCGCATGGCAAATTAACCTTCAAACTATCACAACGAGACGGACCAGTAGTTGTTTGCTCAGACAGTCGCTCACGGAAAGAGCTGCTCACGGAGAGAGAGAGCTGCTTGCTCGGACAGTCGCTCACGGAAGAGAGAGAGATTTTCACCTGTACAAGCGTATTTATGTGCGTGCTAATTTCACATTTTAAATCAATGTTGCCATTTCACTAAAGAGTAAATACTCTATAAAAATATCATTTTTTATACAAAATTTGACTCGTGACAAAAAGTGTTTTTGTCACAATATATATATATAAATTTTATTCCTATTTTTTAGTTCTATATTATACTTCTAATCTTGTTTGAATTGTTTCTTTAATGAGGCAACTTTTGTTATTTTTGTTGATTCCAATAGTTAAGTTAAGTTAAGTTAATCTTTATCAAGCGTAAATATGTTGTAATCTATATATTGCTTATAACTATATATATATATATATATATATATATATATATACATATAGTATAATATAAAATTTATTATTAAAATTAGGCAAAATTCTCGAGAAATATCAAAAAAAAGTTATAATTATAGAATAAATAAATAAAAGTATATTTTTTCGTTTGAAACACTTGAATCAAAAACAAATAATAAAATGCAGAAAGCAATCTTTATCATGTTTCGCTTAGATTGCTTAGCTTTGGCTGTCATTATCTAAGCTCAACACAAGCTCACATTTCGCCTCTCATAACATAATAATATACTATTTTTTTTAAATTTAATTTAATTTAAAGTTGAGTTCAAAATATTATGAAAAAATGAAAAACAAAGTCAAATTTATAATGCTATGTCACAAATTGCCATCTATGCATGGAATTGTGCGCATGCGCATATTGTTTGTGTACGCATCAGTTTGTGATATTACGTAGCAGCAGCAGCTTGTCTGCGTTAGATATAGTTAGTTTCTATTCTGTTCTTGTATCGAACTGAAGAGCTTTTTCCTGTTCTTGTTTATATTTGGTTTTCGTGGTTTGTCTTCAGTTGAAAAAGAAGAGGGTAAGTTTACTTTTCTTAGTTTCTTACTTACTTGTGCAGATATCCAGAGCAGCTGGGCTAAAGTTCATACAATAAATGTAATTTCATTATTATTTCATAAAAGTATATCAATATATATATATATATATATATATATATATATATATATATATATATATGAGTTAAGGATAACGGATATGCGGTATATATTGAATAATAACTTATTCAATTTATTGTAATTTGTTGGCTTTATCAGGGAGAACACTAAATAATAATATTAAGCATGTAAACATTTGAATAATAAATACAGAATGAGAAAAAGAAGTTGATGAAAACTTACATGTATGAATAAATGACTTATTTGCGAATATCGTTTTTTTTAAATATTGTACTTATTGTGTTCGTTAACATATTTTAATTTTCATCAATATTTATTATTTTATCTTTGACCAAATAATTGCATATTTAGATTACATGTTTAATGATTGACGATTCTTATAATTTTTTTAAATTCATTAACAACTTATTTGGCTAATTATTTGACTTTATTGAAAAAATTTTTTGAATAAAAAACTTATTCGTTGAAATTGCGCTATAGTATTAGTCTGTTTGTTAATTATTTATTATTTTATTTATTTATTACAAAGTGTTTTGTCTGTCATCGATGAATTTTAAGCAGAATGTATATATTCTCTTAATTTCAATTTTATGCTTAACTTAAATCATTTATTCATACATGTAAGTTTTCCTCAACTTTTTTTTCTCATTTTGTATTTATTATTCAAATATTTATATGTTTAATATTATTATTTAGTGTTCTCCCTGATGACGCCAACCATTTTGGGGGCAAAATATTGGAAATTACAATAAATTTAATAAATGTAACAGATTTATTATTCAATATATACCGCATATCCGTTATTTAGTTTTAATTACTCTATATTAATTTAATTAACAAATATAATTGATTATCGAAAAATTATATTAACAAAAGTTGTTTACAGTTAAATTTATAATATCTTTAATGTTTTTCGCATTGAAATATAGTAATAACTGGAATGTGCACTGCGTATATGTGTTCTAGTAGTGGCAATGCGAGCCGAGAGAGATAGAAGATACGTGGTATCTCTATCACTGTCTTACACTTCTGCGCATTTGAAATTCAAATGCGATTTCTTGCGGTAAAAATGCGACAATTTTATGTTGTTTCATATTAAATTGTAGCTAAATGCATCGGCTAAACGATACGTAATGAAATTTTATTGGGGAATTCCTCTATAAAAAGTATTTTTATCATTTTTGATATATTAATTTGACATTTAACAGTTAGATTCTTTTTTTTCATAGCTATCTAAGTTATCATGTAGTAGCAATGCTACGCCATTAGAAAGACAAAGACGCGAATACCACGTATCTCCTATCTCTCTGGGCTCGCATTTGAGCGGCCAGTGAACGTTCCAGTTATTACTATATTTCAGTGGGTTTTCGCTAGAGTTTTTTGGCTAGATATGTATAACATTTCTAATAAACTAGATTATATTTTTTCAAACACCAAAATGATTTTTTATATATTTTATATATATATATATATATATATATATATATATATATATATATATATATATATATTTGTATCGTGTTAATTGAAAATTATTCATTAAATTAGTTTAACAATTGACTAACTTTAGGAATGAAATAAGTTCATGCAAAATTTTAGTTAAAAAAAATAACTAATGTTTAATTAGTTCTTTGTAATAAATATACAGGGCGTAAAAGCACAGAAATTCATTGTTAAAAGAAAATAATTAATTTTTAAATATTATGGTAACATTCAAAATAAAATCGAAATTATATGTATTTAATATTTATTATTATTTGGTTTAAAATATTGTAAACTATTAGATTTTTTATTTTCGAAGGAAGTGAAATTTTAAACGAAAATTGTAAATATTTAAATTAAATTGGAGGAAATTATTTCAATGATAAATTTATATTGAATTTATTATTTAAGAAAAATAATTGCCTTCAAATATTATTCTTTTTATACTGCAATTGTAATAAAACAATAAAAAATATCAGTGTTTATGCTAATTGTAATTTTTTATTTCTTAAATCAGAAAACAAAAGGATTTTTATTTTTTGTAAACATTTCCGAATATTGAAGTTTAATAATTTTTTTTCTGAACTTTACATGATTTGTTAATGTAAAATATAATTTTATACGTGTAATAGTAAACTAAATATGTTAATTAACTTTTCTTTAATACAAACCTTCTTAATTACTGCGTGTTTACTAAATATTTTTGCGTTCAGTTTTTATTTTTATTTTGAAATGTCAAGTGAAAATTTTATATTATTATTTTTTATGTTTGTTGTTTAGGCTATTTTTAGTGGTTTGTCGATAATTATTGCACAATACGCGATGGGTTACAAAGCAATAAATTTAAGTACTTTTGACATTTTATTTTAAGCAACGTAGTGCATAACTTATAAGATCATGGCTAGTTAAGTGCTTTCCTAGATTTAGGCTTAGCTTACGAGTATAACATGAGATGGTTTTTGTTTTCGATATTTTTACTTAAGAAAGACAGAGGCATTTTTGTGAGAAAGGACTGATTTTACAGACAAGATAGTGTTACACTTTCATAAGAGATGGGAATGTGTATCAGCATTCATACAAAAAATATCAATTTTTGAAAGTCATACATTTATCAAATTTGTACAATCGCATTATATTTGGTTTTAATATCAATTCTATTAATTAATTTAAGTAATTTAAAAACTTTATATAAATCCTAATTAGAGATGCCGCACGTTTTACTCGTTCGGCTAATGTTAACGCAAAATTAGCGTCAAGCCTAATTATAACGTACATTTGTAATTTATTCGATTTCGAAAGTAAGAACTATAAATCTAGATCAATTTTTATTTTTCTTATTTTTTTCATTATTATGTCATCGTTACTGATTACATTATCATTAAATATTACTCAATATATTTTCAATATTATTATTAAGTAAAGAATTTTGTTTTTGCTTAAATCGCTCTTAATTTATTTTGTTTAACTAATTATATATTAGTTAATTTTTTTAAAGTTAAGAAATATGAAATGACGGCCTTTTTTTGCAAAAACAGAAACAAGAGTAAAATATTATTATTGTTATATAGAAATTTTTTTTTCACTTTTTATTTTGTCCTAGATATATCGAAATATTTTAACTAAATAATTATCAAAAAACAAATTTAGTTTTAAAAAAAATAGCTAATAAAAAAATTAAAATTGTGATTTAAATCAAATGAGATTAAAATCAGTCCAATTCTGGTATTTAGCACATTTTTTTTCGAAAAATATTTAGAATTTACAAATACCGTTTTTCTAGTAATTCTGTTTATACCTTTATAAAAGTATAATATTGTACATATTATTAGATAAATAAAAACTATCTATAGATGTGTCTTTGTTTTCAGAAATTATTCGCTCGTTTCTAGACAAAGTTAGTTGATTGTTAGCAAATTGGACCGTACCCAATACTTTTTCAGCTTCACTAACAATACAAAAGGTAAGCAGCTTTTGTTTATCATATTTTCCTACAAATTCGATATTTTTTTAATAAAAAAAATATTTCAAATAAAAATCTCTCATATAAAACAAATATCATTCATATCATTTTATATAATGTTTCACATACATATAGTATCATTAAATTTCATATTGCTAGCGTTCTTGATTTGTTTTAATTGTTTATATTTTTGACTAAATTTATTCATTTTTTAAAAAACTTATCAAATATATATGTTTTCTAAAAATAGAAATGTTGACAGTATCTTTGTTTGAATTAATTAAATAAAAGTTAGTAAATAATATGTTAAAATATGATATGTTTTGATGCAGTTTATCATAGCGTGATAAACAGAATTGTATCATGCTGATGCATCTATGTTATTTTGAAGAAATAACAATAAAAATTCAAATTTATCACATGCTGCATTGTATGTAATAAGTAAATTTCGTATTGTGAAACATTCCTTAGTTTGCGTTGTCGTTATATAATTTGTTGTTTTAAATTTCTTATACTGTTTTATTTGTTTAAATTTTTTTATATTTATTATTATTTTTTTAATACTATTATTAATAAATAATTACTAAATAATCTTACAAAATCAAACTTTTTCAACACTAACCTAAAATGTTAATTTTTTGTCATATTTCGTTTCTTAATTTTCTTTTATTTGATCAGCGATAATGTTTAAAAGATATATGTCATTATCAATTACTTGATAACTTCTTATTATTATTGAAATGTATTTTAGCTATGGTTTTTCAATACACTGCATTAAATATTTGGGCAGCTTTAGAAAATCATGAAGTAGCTCTTGAAAAACATTCATTATATCTAAGAATCACGCCGTAGATATATTTATTATATTAACATTAAAATTACACATATATTTTTTAATTTTTTAAATTTTGTGTGTTGTGCAGGACCCTATATATATATATATATATTTAATGGAAATAAATATCCAATATAAGCACTTTGTAAAAATCAATGTAATTTTTAATAATAATCATTGTATAACAACAGAGGCGTAGCAACCGGGGGTGCAAGGAGTGCGGTGCACACAGGCCCATAAGCGAGAGGGGCCCACGAGCCAAAGTGCCCAATAGGGCCTTATTTTCATTAATACTTACCATTTTTTTTGTTTATTTTAATTTTTTTGTAATAAATAAAAAACAAAGAAGAGGAATAAAATACCATTCATAGGATTAAATATATTTATTATATAAATTAGTTTATTTAAGTAAGTTAAATACATTTTCATAGATTCTTTTAAGTTTACAAACACAAAAACATTCACTACAAATCAAATTTAAAGTTTATGTTTACAAACATAGTTCATTAACTTTAGATAAACTTAACTTTTCTCGCTTTCATTGAAACAAAGATGCGAATTATTTCATTTAAATTTAATTTACGTGCTCTTTCATTTTCAATGCTCAAAATCGCCAAATTTGATAAACGATTCTCCCCCATAGAGTTTCTTAAATATGTTTTAATAAGTTTTAATTTTGAAAATGTTCTTTCAGCGCTAGAAGTTGATACGGAAAATGTTAGAAACAAAATAAGAGCGGTACAAAGTTCCGGAAATGCCAAACTAAGAATAGAATAATCTGTAAATATTAATTCTCCTAATTCAAATACCGAATTTATATTTTCTAATTGTTTTTTAAAGGTTTTCCTAAAAGATAATATCTGTGCCTTAAAATCTGCGGTTAAATCGTCAGTATATTTGTCTAGTAAAGGTTGGCATAAATCAATTATTTCATCATCAGATAATTGTTTTAAATAGGTCCGGGAAGTTAGCAAAGCCACTTTCACCAAACAAAAAATAAAATATTGCCTAATTTGTCGTAAATAAGCCGTAATTTTGTCGTGAAATCAAAAAATTTGTCGCTCTGTATTTTAAAAAATTATTGATGGTTTTGCTAAGTTCCCGAAAAAGTTAGCGAAGCCATTCTTCAAAATTAAAAATATTAATATAATAAATCACGGATGTAGCTTAAAATTTATCGTAAATAAATCGTAAACGAATAAATGTAATTTTGTATCGAAATTATTATTTTACTTGCAAATACAGAAATAATAAACTTAATGAATGGGGACCGGGGCGTTTTGCCGCCGGACATTTTGCCACGGACGTTTTTTTCGACAGAAGACAAACACCTAAACCAACCTATTAACCTAACCTACCCTAACCTAACCTAACCAATA
The DNA here is from genome assembly GCA_963966155.1 of Clivina fossor. Classification (NCBI taxonomy): domain Eukaryota; kingdom Metazoa; phylum Arthropoda; class Insecta; order Coleoptera; family Carabidae; genus Clivina; species Clivina fossor. The sequence goes on from CAWYQG010000025.1 coordinate 92,580, forward strand.
TTTCATTGAATTATCTCGTTTTTTGTTTTGCTGCCGGGAGTTTTTGCCGCCAGGCAAGTATTAGACGTTGCTTTCGGCAGAAGACAAACACCTAAACCAACCTATTAACTTAACCTACCCTAACCAATATTTCATCGAATTATCTCTTCTTTGGTTTTCTACCGAAAGCTAAGCCTAATACTTGCCTAGCGGCAAAATGTCCCTGCGGCAAAACATCCCGGCGGCAAAATGTCCTGCGGCAAAACGCCCTGGTCCCCATTTATTAAGTTTATTATTTCTGTATTTGCAAATAAAATAATAATAATTTCGTTACAAAATTATTTTTATTCGTTTACGATTTATTTACGATAAATTTTAAGCTACATCCGTGGTTCATTATATTAATATTTTTAATTTTGAAGAATGGCTTCGCTAACTTTTTCGGGAAGTTAGCGAAGCCATCAATAATTTTTTAAAATACAGCGCGACAAATTTTTTGATTTCACGACAAAATTACGACTAATTTACGACAAATTATGCAATATTTTATTTTTTGTTTGGTGAAAGTGGCTTCGCTAACTTCCCGGACCTGTTTTAAATTTTCTGGGAAAATTATTCCAAATAATTTATTTATTTCCGTAAAACTTGAAAATCTATCTTTTAATTGTGCAATTATAATATCTAACGTAGAGTTAAAAACGTTTACCCTAAAATTATCTTCTGAACTGTTAAATCAAAAATCTTCACATCTTTCTTGTTTACGGTTCAGCCAACTTTATGAGGTACATACATATATATTTCTTGGCAAGTTGTTTCTTTAGGAATTTCACTTTAATTTATTAATTTTGAAAATACAAATTGCATTTAAAAAAAGTAATTTTAATTAATTTTGATTATCATAAAAATAAAACAACTTTTTTTTGAAATTTTTTTTCGAATAAGGCACAAATTGACGAAATAAAAATGACATTTAGTACTTAAAATGAGCCAAAAGAACATTAAAATTTTAAACAATACAAGGAGTAAAGAGAGGCCCCTTAATCCCAGTGGCACACCGGCCCACACAGGTCTTGCTACGCCCCTGTATAACAATATTACAACAGTACAAGTGAACAACTAAATAACATAAATTTCGCGTATAAATTATTCAGTCAATTGTAATACTAACATGGAAACGTTCAAAAATGATTCTGACAATGATTATACTGTACAATTGAAACCTTCATTAAATTAAACACTGATCATATTTAAATCATTTTAATATTGATAAAGTACATTTTAATCGAAATATTTATTTAATATTATTAAACCAGAACAAAAAACGACAAAATATTGTAAACTGCAAATCGGATTAGTATAAATTTTTGTGGTAGGTATATAGTATTTTTTATGTATTTTAAACATTGGAATATATTCATAATATTATTTTCAAATTTTTTAATTTATTGAATTTTTTAATTATTTTACATTTAAATAAGAATTAATTATCTGTTACTAGTTATCATTATTGAAAAAAAAATAAATAAAAAAATACTGTCAAAAACAAATAGCACTAAAATCAAGAAAATTAAAGATAAAAAAGTAATTGAATAAATAGGTCAAAATTTTAACTTGAATTACAAACAGCGCATGATACTACCAGTACCAACTGTAAATATAAAATTTACTAAAAAAAAATTACCAAATTTTCTTCTTCATCTTTGCGTGATTACGTCGTAATATTTATTACGGTGTGTCATAAATGTTATGACGTAATCAAACAAAGATTTTTTTTTTTTTTTTTTATTTATTTACAAATTGATTTACAACTGGCCATTAAGCCAACCAGCAAATATGATGTATTTTACAGTAACACGAGAGAAGATGCATCTAATGATGTGTCTTCGTAGCTTCTAATTATTGTTCTTATGTTCCTAAATCGAGTGGTTTTTTTCTTTGTAGTCTTCTTTTTTCGTTTTCATTGTTTAAAAGATTTACTGCAAGATAATTCGGGTGATAGTTAAGACGATGTTCATATTTTGTAGAAAAGAGTTTTATTTGTTCGGTGACGTATTTCACTTTTAAATCGTTGTGGAGTGTTTCGTTGGTTACGTACCATGGGGCATTTGCCATCAGTCTTAATGTTTTGTTTTGTGTTCTTTGGATAATATTAATATTACTTTTTTTAGCGCAGCCCCACATTTGAATTCCATATGTCCAAATTGGAATTAGACTAACTTTGTAAATTAGCAGTTTGTGATGTAAAGGTAATTTTGAGTTCCGTCCGATAAGCCAGTTGAGATTTCTAATTTTAATATTTATTTGTTTTTGTTTGGCGATTATGTGAGGTTTCCATGTTAATTTTTTATCTAAATGCATACCTAAATATTTAACTTTTGTTACTTCTTGTAGAGTTTGGTTATTTATTTTAACTTCCGGGCAAGATATATGTTTTGTTGTGAATATAATGTGTGCTGATTTGTTTTCGTTTATTTTGATTTACCATTTATTGGCCCAGTTTTCGATGTTGTTTAATGCATTTTGTAATTGTTGTAATGCTAGTCTTGGGTTTTCATTTGATGCTAATATGGCAGTATCGTCCGCATATGTAGCAGTAGTTGTGTTTTCTGATGTAGGTAAATCTGATGTGAATATTTGATATAATATTGGTCCTAAAATGCTTCCTTGTGGAACTCCTAATTCTATTGGATAATATTCAGAATAAACACCGTTGTGAGTTATTTGGAAAAATCTGTTAGTCAGATAGGACGTGAATAGTAGGTAATATTGATGTGGTAAGTGTTTTTTTATTTTATACAATAAACCTGGGTGCCAGACTTTATCGAAAGCTTGACTAATGTCGAGAAACGCTGCTGAACATACTTTCTTTTCTTCTAGATCAGATTCTATTTCTTTAATTATTCTGTGAATTTGTTCTAGACTTGAATGTTGTTCTCTAAAACCAAACTGATGGTCTGGGATTATATCGATTGTCTCTATTATTGGTTTTAACCTTTTCAGTATTACGTTTTCTAGTAATTTAGATAGTAAAGGTAATAGAGCAATTGGTCTATAAAAAGAAGGTTCATGACTGGGTTTACCTGGTTTTAATATTAGTATAATGTGTGACAACTTCCTCTGGATGGGAAAGTATTGAATTCGGATTATTGCGTTGAAGATTTGAGTAATTGCAGTTATTGCTTTTTTTGGAAGATTTTTAAGTATTATGGCAGTGATGAGATCGTATCCAGGAGCTTTTTTGTTGTTTAAATGTTTGATTTCTTGTTTTATTTCTGAGGGTGTAAACTACTTGATAGGTGGTGATAATTGTAGCGGAACCTCCAGGTACTGCAATATTTGTTCATCATGATTTGAATTTTGTGAATCATTTGGTTTGAAGACATCGCTAAAGTGATTTGCAAATACTTCAGTTTTTTCTTCATCTGTCCTTGCCCATTTTCCGTCTGGTTTTCTTATTGGGGGGATGTGTTGTATCGGTCTTTTTAATTTTTTGGTTGTTTTCCACAACGAGTAATCCGAGTCTCTGTAAGGGCTTAAACTACTAATATGACTTTCTATAGATTCGTTTTTTAGATCTTTTAATTTGATTTTTAGATTTTTACTTAGATTATTTAAAATTCTTTTATCTTCTGGATGCCTGCTAAGCTGCCACTTTTGTCTAGCTCTTCTTTTTTCTGCTATTTTATCCCGAATATGTTTAGGATAATTTGTGACATTTTGGTTGCAGACTTTGGCATATGGTGTAGCTTGCCAAGCTGCTTGTTGTATATTGAGTGTCAACAGTTCTACAGCTGCATCTATGTCGTTTTCAGTTTTTAAAGAAGAAAAATATTGTAGATTTAAGTTATCATCTAAGTATGTTCTGAATTGATTCCAGTTGGTTTTTTTATTGTATAGACTAGGTTTTCTTTTATTTTGTATTATCGATTTGCTTATGGTAGCTATGATCGGTGAGTGATCCGAGTGTAAGTAGAAAGAATTTTCTACTTTTATGTAGTTTGACGAAGTTCCTTTTGAGACAAAGAAATCTAGCAAATCCGGTAATTTGTTTGGATCTGTAGGCCAGTAAGTGGGTTTTCCACTGCTTATGGGAGAATAATTGTTCGTAATAATAGTAGAGTGCAGCTGTTTGCCTTTCGGGTTGATTGTTCTCGATCCCCAGTGTGGGTGTTTAGAATTAAAGTCACCACCTGCAATAAATCGGTTTCCTAGTGTGTGGAAGAATTCTTCAAATTGTTGATTTTTAACAGCATGTTTTGGAGGGCAGTATACAGCGGCTACTGTTAGCAGTCCATGTACGTCGTATATTTGGATGCATGTTGCTTGAAGATATTCTTTTTGGTATTTTTCGATTTCAATGTGTTTTAGTTTGTTGCTAATAATAACGGCAGTTCCGCCGTGTGCTGTCTCGTCCGGGTGAAGAGTGTAATAAGTTTTATATTTATAAATATTAAAGTAATTTTTCTGGGTGAAATGTGTTTCTGAAACTAGTAAAATGTCTATCTTTTCTTCGTTTAAGAATATTTCTATTTCTTGTTTATGTTGTGCCAAACCGTTGGCATTCCATAATGCTATTCGAAGTGTATTATCCATTACGGTTCATATTTTGTATCAACAAGGATAACATATTAACTATTGTGCTGTTTTGATTCATCATTTTATTGAACATTACTTCAAATTTGCTGAGAAAATATTGAAGCGTAATTTGGTTGTTATTATGTGTGTTAGTTTGGTTATTTTGTGTGATGGTTTGATTGCTTGTAAATTGAGAAAAACTTTGGTCTATATTGTTGGTATGGTTTGAGTTTAAGGCTGGGAATTCAAGTTCGTTTAATTGAAATTCTTGATTTGTTTGATTTTTTCTCTGGTTGTAATTTAGGGTGATATTTTTTTCCCTTGCTTTTTGAAGGTCTTTGTAAACAGTACAACCTTTGTAATTTGCTGGGTGTGGTCCATTGCATAGTGCACATAGTGCGGTAGTTTCTCGTTTTTTTGGGCAGGTTTTTGTTGCGTGATTTCCGGCGCACTTTACGCAGTTGTACGGTTTGGTGCAGTATGTTTTTGTATGACCATACTCTTGGCATCTCATACATTGAACAATTTCTCTTTTTTTTCTTGGCGCTTCTATGACGACTTTTGTTCCGAGTATCGATTTTATTTCATAAATTTGTTTGTTATTTTCGTTCGGTTCTTGATCTACAAAGAACATTGGAAGGGGTTCTTTGTTTTTCCAGCTTTTGATATTTACTATATTTCGTATTAGGAAGCCTTTCGTTTCTAATTCTTTTTGGATTTCATCTGTTGCTACTGAGTAGTGCAGGTTTTTGATTACAATTCTATAAGCTCTTTCTAATTTTGGTTGATAAGTATGAAACGCTATATTGTTTTGTCTCAATAAGTGGATTAACCGACGGTATGCATCTATTGAGTTTGTATTTATTTTAATTTCATTGTTTGTGAATGATCTACATATGAATTCGCCATCTTTAAGAACAATTTTAATAGATGATATCATTGCAGAATAATTAGTGACGTCTTTTATGTATACTGGGGGTGGTTTAGGCTCTCTATTGGTTGAGTTTTGTATGTTTGACTCTTGTGAAGGTTTATTATTTACACTGTTATTTGATAACTCATTTCTATTTGGTTCTGTATTGCTTTGCAAAATTGAGTACTTGTTTGACGTATGGATCATGTTGTTATTTTTATGAGTATTTTGGCTTCGTTTTGGTTGCTGAGCGGTAGTATTTTCATCTCCTTTTCTTTTTCTTGTGATCACTTGCCATGCACAGATCGGACTAAGAGAACCACTTTCATTTTGTAATTGGTTAGCACTTGTTTCAAAATTATTTATGTCACTATATGTTAATTGTCTAATAGGCGAATATGCATATTCCATTGGTGATACGATTGGCGACGTATTTGTAAACGTAGTATTTGTATTTATCGTTGTAATTGATGTTGTAGTTACAGCGATAACGTAATTTGCTGGTACTGTGATTGCACCACTGCTGGATTCAGGCATTTTGTCAAAGTATGTATATATACTTTAACTTGATGTAATTGATTTGTATTATATAACAATATAATACGATAACTAACAATAGTGTAATATGTTTATAATATTAATAATATTAATCGGATTATATTTCAAGTCTTATGTAATGTCGCACAGATAAACTAGCAAACACGTCCGAACGGTTTGCTGTCTGACGGGCAACTTCAAACAAAGATAAAGAAAAATATTTGCAATTCGTAGTATTATGCGTTGTTGGTATTTCAAATTAAGGCCATTTCAAGGCAAACAAAAGGCTAAATTCAGGCAGATGGTGGGAATCCAAAAATGAATAATTTTACATTCGATTTATTCGTTTAATACTACATATTTATTGTAACTAATTATTAGAAAAATTTACTAATTCATGTACAATCAATAATTTAATAACAATGTTTATATATTTACCGAATTAATATATAAAAAAATTAATCAAATATTTAATTGTCAATATTTTCTTTGTTTATTATTATTTTGATTTCCAAAAAATATATGTTGTTAATTGTTATTATAGTACTTATGTATTAATTCAGAATTTATTTATGTGTAGTTTATTTGTAAAAAAATAATTTTCATCATTATTCTTGAAAAATGCGATTTTCTCTTATTTCACACATACAATTTATTAGAAAAAAAATATGATTAATCTTTATTACAATTAACAACATATATATTTTTTGGAAGTCAAAATAATAATAAACAAAGAAAATATTGACAATTAAATATTTGATTAATTTTTTTATATGTTAATTCTGTAAATATATAAAAATTGTTATTAAATTATGAATTGTACATAAATTAGCAAGTTTTTCTAATAATTAGTTACAATAAATATGTAGTACTAAACGAATAAATCGAATGTAAAATTATTAATTTTTGGATTAGCACCACCTGTCTGAATATAGCCGTTTGTTTGCCTTGTAATGGCCTAACATTTTGACTTTTAATCTATTTATTCAATTCTCATCTTTCTTGTACATTTGTTACTGCGACAGCTTTATTTATTTATCTTTAGTTTTCTTGATTATATTCCAAATTGTTTCTGATATTATTTTTTCTTTTTATTCTATCTAAATATGTTAACAAATATCCGGTGATTAATTTTTATGCAAATGTAAAATAATTAAAAGAAAATCAATAGATAAAAATTTTTTTAAAATAATATCACGAATATCAAGAATAAAATACATAAATAAATACTACATATACTACAAAAATTTCTACTGGTCCGATTTGCAGATTACAATATTTTGTTCTGGTTTAATAATATCAAATTAATATTTCGATTAAAATATACTTTATCAATATTAAAATAAGTTAAATATGATCACTGAAATATGTGTGCAGTGTTTAATTTAATGGACGTTTCTATGTTAGTACTAATATTACGATTGACGGAATAATTTATTCGCAAAATTTATCTTATTTGGTTGTTCACTTGTACTGTTGTAACATTATTATAGAATAATTATTATTAAAACTCACATTTTTTTATACAAAGTACTTACATTGGTTATTTATATATACGATTCTACAATGATCTTACACAACATAAATTTAAAAAAAATAGAAAATATATGTGTAATTTTAATGTTAATATAATAAATGTATCTATGCCGTGATTCTTAAAGATAATATAAGTTTTTTGAGAGCTTCTTCATGTTCTTCAAAAACTGCCAAAATATGCAATGCAGCTTACTGAAAAGCTATAGTTAAAATACATTTAATTTATAATAACATGTTATTAAATATTTGATAATGACATATACTTTTATATACTATTTCTGAACAAATAAAAACCTAACAAAAGAGAAATATAAAATTTTTTTAATTTTTTTAATCTTCAAAAGATTGATTTTGTACGATTATTAAGTAACAATAATACTAAAAAAGAAAACAATTAAAGCAAAAAGAAATTTAAAACAAATAAAACAATTTAGAAAATATAAAAAGATAAATTCTACAACGATAACGCAAAATAGGCAATGATTGACAATTGACACCATAGATACGGTATAAACAATAGGTTTCACAAGACAAAAACTACTTATTATATGCTATGTACCATGTGATAAATTTGAATTTTTAGCGTCAATAATGATTTTATATATGTAGTTCCTTCAAATATAAATACGCCATCTACCTACGATAAATTTATGTTTATCATACTGTGATAAACTGCATCGAAATTAGCCTCCTGATCATATAAATGTCAAACATATTTGTTGCAGATTTAAAAATTGGAAGAGAGTGAGAGAGAGGAGTAGTTCTGTGCAAAAAGGGCAGAACTGGTTAACCAGATAGTTTGTGACGACCGACGCGACGCGACGACGGCTATCAAATCCATGAATAAGCAGATGATAAGCACCTACAGTTACTTTATTTAATCTGTAGCAGCTACTTCAAGTTTAAGTTCAAATAGTACATAAAAATTAAAATAAACCGAAATAACATTTTAATTTGAAGTGAAAATGGTGCAATTTCCGTGCCGTTATCAAAACAATGGTTGCACGAAAATTCTACCGTTTACAACATTAAAAAATCACGAAGAAAATTGTTATTTCCAGAAGCTACCCTGTCCAATCGTTTCAATGGAAACATGTTCATGGCTGGATAAACTAAATGAGTATTGTCAAACGGAATTTTCGCAAAATATATTACCGCATCCATGTAATATTCAGCATAACTTTACTGCGAGTAATCTACAAACATTTCTTACCAAAGCGTTCAACTTGTTTTTTTTGATACAGACGGAAATCTGTTTAACATCGAATAAACTATTTCATTGTGTTCGTTTAGTTGGTGATGCCGATGAAGCTGCGTATTTTAAATATAATTTACGTATTTCAGACGCCGAAAATGAAACATGTTACAAAAATAGCAACATTATACCGAACAGTAGTATGAATATAGAAGAAAGTAATTCTTTGGTAATTAAAATAGAAGCTCTAAAGTACATATTTGATACGTTAGATAAACTTAATTTTTATGTTATAATTGACAAAATCGGTGATATAAGACGTTATCAAGCTAGTGGAACTTCAAATAAAAATATTATTTTAAAAAATGATAAATCTGTAAAGAAAAGTGAATCTCATAAATGTACATTTTGTGAGAAAACTTTTACTCAGAGTGGAAATTTAAAATTTCATATTCGTGTACATACAAATGAGAGACCTTATAAATGCGAAATATGTGAGAAAACTTTTACTCAGAGTGGAAATTTAAAAATGCATATTCGTGTACATACAAATGAGAGACCTTATAAATGCGAAATATGTGAGAAAACTTTTACTCAAAATGGTGATTTGAAAGTGCATATTCGTTCTCATACACAGGAGAGACCTTATAAATGCGACATATGTGAGAAAACTTTTACTCAAAGAGGAAGCTTAAAAACGCATATTAGTGTACATACAAATGAAAGACCTTATAAATGTGAAATATGTGAGAAAACTTTTACTCAAAGAGGAAACTTAAATACACATATCCGTTCTCATTCAAATGAAAGACCTTATAAATGCGAAATATGTGAGAAAACTTTTACGGTAAGAGGAAACTTTAATACACATATCCGTTCTCATTCAAATGAAAGACCTTATAAATGCAAAATATGTGAGAAAACTTTTACTATTAATGCAAACTTAAAAAAACATATTCGTATACATACGAATGAAAGGCCTTATAAATGCGAAATATGTGAGAAAACTTTTATTACCAGTGGACATTTGAAAGTGCATACTCGTACACATATAAAGGAGAAACCCTATAAATGCGAAATATGTGAGAGAACTTTTACTCAAAGTGGAACCTTAAAAATACATATCCGTTCTCATACAAATGAGAGACCTTATAAATGTGAAATATGTGAGAAAACTTTTATTACCAGTGGACATTTGAAAGTGCATATTTGTACACATACAAAGGAGAAACCCTATAAATGCGAAATATGTGAGAGAACTTTTACCGTAAATAGAAGCTTAAATAGACATATCCGTTCTCATGCAAAAGATAAACTTGATGAATGCGAAACAGAAAACTTTTCCTCAGAGTAGAAATTAAAAAGAAACATATTCGTATTCATAGTGTAACGATTTAATTTTTGTAGTTCCCTTTTTATTAACGATTTTAGTTTTTAAATATAGTTAAGCTTTATTCGGACTGCTCTTTCGCTAGCGAAATCAGTATTATGTTTTAGCGAAGATCTAGTGGTTCTGAACCGAACTACATGTGAATTTATATGAATACATTGCAAAAGCACGGGTTTAGTTTCATTAGCAAAATGGCCAAGGTTTCTAACTAAAATTTACTTATGTTTTAAGAACGGCAAAACACATTTTACTAAAATGAGATAGCGATGAGTTTAAATTTTTATGAAAGAAACGTCAAATTTATAATATGTAAATGATCAGTTTCGAAGAAAAAATTTATATTATTTTGAAAACTTGTATTTCATATAATCAAATAACATTAATTTTAGACACATCAGAAAAAAAAATTAACAAAACAGATGGCGAATTTTTCCTATAAACCTATAAAATTATATTTATGTTTTATACTTTTCTAAGTGTTCTGTTTTGCATTCGTATTTTTCAAATGATTGTACAGGTCTTATTTTGTATAATCATAAATTCTTCTTCAGACATATTTAACAAAACAAAACAACTTAAACTGTAAAAAAAAAACTGTACTGAACGTAACCAAAAACTGTTTAGAATGTATACAATGTAAACAGTATAGTCAAAAATAATTTTTAACAACATTTTTCAAGTTTTTGCACTGTGTTACGTCGTGAAACTAAAACTAAATCGTAAAACTGTTCTCGCAGTCTGAATGAGGTTTTATTCTAAATATAATTTGTCAGTATCTTTTGTTTACATGATTATTATTTTAAATAAAATTAAAATGTTAAGTTTCATTCAGACTGCTGTTTTAGTTTTATGCAGAAGCACAACAATTTGATCAATCCAAACAACACTTGACACATTTTTAGTTTTTACGCCAAGTATTTGTGAGTATTTGGATTAATTAGCTCTTGTGTTTGTGCGTAAAACTAAAACGGTAGTCTGAATTAGATTTTATGTACAATAATATGTTTTAATTTCTGTAAAAATCAACATGTATTTGAATATTTATAACACAACATGAAATGACAATAAACTTTGTTTATGCGTTCCTGATACAAATTGAAATTTACAGTCTTTATTGTGGCAAGAAGATAACAATTTTTTGATGTATTCTAATGTAACGATGACGGCATTTGCCCAAATCAATTTTATATATATTTTCAATTTATATTAATTTTATTATTATTATTAAATGTTATTTATAATAAAATTCAAATGAGTAAATAAATCAATATTATTATGTAATATGTATTGTTAAGTTGTATTGACCTTATTCAATAATATGAATAAAATTATTTTTTCAAATTTCTTTAAATTTGGTCTAATTATTTAGGTAAAATCAATAAATATTGAATGAATTTTATTGACTTTAGCTGCAGGATTAATACTAAACTTAATTTTTGTATTTTTTTCTTTTGTTTAAATTTCGTTTAATGTATGGACGGCCTTATTTACACAACGACCTGTCATGCAATACCAGTTTGAGCAATTTGTTTATAGGTGTATGGGGTTTTTTAGACAAACAGCTAGATTAATTAGCAATTGATAAAACATTTTCAAATGTAAATTTGATGCGTTCAGCAATCCTGTAACGAGGATTGTATGTGTTTTAAAATTTTCCATAATTTCATTTAATGCTGAGTTCAATTTATGTAGAAATTTGTCTACATCTTCTGATCGTGACCTGTTTACTACAATTATTAATAATTTGTTTTGGGGTATTTGTAGTCCTGTAATTTCGATAACTTTCTCTTCGGAAAATGGTTTAATTTTTTATGGTGATTGGTTTTGCATTTCAAATTTATATATTTTTTCGTTAGTAGATCGCTCTACTTTGTCATTTTGTTGTTCTTTAATAATGTTATTATCAATAATGACATTTGTTATACAGCCGCTAGTTACTATCAGTGGCGTAGCCAGAAACTTGTTATGGGGGGGGGGGGGTTACTAATATTAATCAATAAAGATAATACTATAATTTATATAGAAAATAAAGATCAATAAAAATTATTTTTATAAAAATGAAAGTAAAATAACATATTTTATATTTCACATACGTTTGTTTTTGGTCGTTTAGGTTCTTGGGGGGGGGGGTTCTAACCCCCTAACACCCCCCTGGTTACGCCACTGGTTACTATACACCGTTGGTGTGGCAGTGATATCTTCGGCAACCATATTACGAAAACTATTACATCAAGTTAAGTTAATTAACAATTGCATTGTTTATTTTCGCTTGAAATTTAATTTGATTATTAAAAACATGTAAACAAGTGAAACAAATGCAATGTGCACCGCCAAAAATGGTCAGAAATTATATATTCAACCAAAGACTTATTAATTCTCACAAATCATGTAACATATATAAATCATATATACATATACATACTATTCAACAACTGTTAGTAACTGATTAAGATTATTTGGCATGTATTTTTATTTATTTTTAGTTTAGTGTGCTCTGATTGCGTAATATTATTTTGAAAATATGTACTATAATATTATTTATTATTTGCTACGTCATCGTCATTAAAATTATTTGAATTGTAAATTTCAAGTTTTTAATATGAGAATTTAATTCTGTCATTTTAAAGTTCAAAAAATTATATTCTAAATAAAAAAAATCAAAAATAACAATTTATTTTTACGTTATTATTATAACATAAATAACATAAAAATATTACTTCAATGTTAAAAAACATTGAATTGTTAAAAGTTTTCTTTGCAATCTCACAAATTATGTAATGTACATATATCGTCGTCATGAAGAAATATACAAAGGATTTATCAAAACGATAAGTTTTAATTAAAATTTATACACAACTTTATCCTAAAGTCTTTTTATTTTAATATAATGAGTTCTGAAAGATTTTTTTACTAATATTACTAATTTAATTTTAATGTCTAATATTCAAATAAAATATATCTTTCTCAAACAAAATAACATTTTACGAAAGTTATCGGTTATTATAACGTTATTTTACCCCTGAGAAGTTAGCAATAAAGTTCTAGCAATAAATCCTATAACTCGCCGTACTGATGCTTTGCTTAATAACTGAAAAACTAATTAGCGAATTTTAATTCGGTTTACAGCATTCGATAGCCACATCTTCCTCTAGTTTTGTACTAGTTTTGTTTCACGAAATATTTATTAGAAATATAAAAAGAAATAATTTTGAATAAAGCGTTTTAAAAAATTTACAATTTCTACTAATTATTCATATACCTTTCAATATTTTTTAAATCTCGTACAAAACTCGTACACAATAAAAGCTATCAATTGATATATTATATATTATAATTACGTTCATAATTAATTACAATTTTAACGATTTAATGTTATCGAAAATTACACATGAATGAAATACTTAAAAACAACCTACTAATTTCTCAAATTTAGTATGAACAAAAGTTATGTTAATATTAAATCATATTATCTAGTTATGCTAAAAAAAATTTCAAAAAATTTGATTTAGATAAATTAATAAATTTCTTGTTGAAATTTTGCATAGATAAAATTTTTATACATAGAACGTAATATTATTTAATTATGGCAAAAAAATTATCAAATTATCTTGATTAAAAAAAGTGTTATTGTTGCGAAATAAATATGAGTAAGCCGTAAGGAATGCGAGAGTTTGTTTACGTATACAGAAATTTCGAGAATATTCTTACAAGCTTACTAGAAAGAACCAGAAGGTTGGGCTTGAATATATATACTGTGAATGGACACTCAAGCAGCCAGTGTACGCCGACATGTTATATTGAAAAGTGCTAAGTGAATACGAGCTATCGTTGTGCGGGCTTCGTTGACATAAATTGTTATATAAATTGTATAGGCTAAACCGCTCGGCCGTTTGATATAAATATTAAGTAATATTTATTCGTATTCTTGTATTAAACATTTAACCATTATTGCTATTTATATTTATCCATTTATTATTACGTATTATATCTTTGTAGTGTTTAATTAACTATTTTATTTTATATCTTTAAATATATTTCTAGTTTTAGTTAATTTAAGTGTTGTGTTTATTTTTAACCAATTTCACCTAGTGCGAACTTTAAACACGTAACAATTGGTGTCAGGTGTGGGGTGAAATTGTGTGTAAAATAATATTTAATATAAAATAATTATATTTAATAATATTTAAAATAAATCGGATAATAATATTTAATATAAATACGATTTAAAATAAATAACTACATTTAATAATAATTTAAAATAAATTACTATATTTAATTTCGATTCCTAAACTATTGTGTATTCAAAATGGCATCAAGAAAGTTATTATTAAAAGATTTAAAAGTGGAAGAACTAAAAAAAGAATTGGAAGAAAGAGATCTAGATACCAGTGGTAAGAAAACTCTACTCAAATCACGATTGCAAGAGGCAATGACAGCAGAAGGATTTGATCCAGAAGAATATTTGTTTGAGTTTCCTTTGGAAATAAATCAGCTGGTTAATTCATTAAAAAATGATTTAACGGAAAAATTAACGGAAAATGTTCAATCATTAAAAAATGATTTAACGGAAAATAATAGGAAAATAGAAGAAAATGTTAATTCGTTGAAAAATGATTTAGAAGAAAATGTTAATTCGTTAAAAAATGATTTAACTGAAAATGTTCAATCACTAAAAAATGATTTAGAAGAAAATGTTAATTCGTTAAAAAATGATTTAACGGAAAAACTAACAGAAAACAATACCAAAATAGAAGAAAATGTCCAAGCATTAAAAAGCGAATTAACAAATAAAATAACAGAGATTAAAGGAGAATTTAATGAAAAAGTTCTTAGTATGAGTAATGAAATAGAAGCATTAAAAGAACAAATGAAGAGTCGTGTTTCTACATCCAGTGATAAGCCGAAATCGGAAAAGAATTATGACGAAAATAGCGTTCATAAGCCAGCATCGCCGTCAAACACACATATCAAACCACCCACTTTTGACGGACAAACATCATGGGATATGTATCTACGCCAGTTTGAAGCTGCGGCCAGTGCAAACGGCTGGTCATTGGTTGAAAAAGCCTCGGCTCTCGTAACCTCACTTCGTGGCGAAGCACTAGAAGTCTTACAGACTTTAAGCGAGGACGAATTCCGACATTATGATCAGCTGGTTAAGCGGCTGAATGCAAGATACGGGCATGCGCATCTAAAACAGGTGTATCGGATGCAATTAAAGAATTGCTACCAAAAGAATACGGAGACTCTCCAAGAATTTGAGGCAAGTGTTGTCCGATTAGTCCGGCTTGCTTATCCTAATGCACCGGACGACAACTTTTTGGAAGATTTGGCCATTCAAACTTTCAGTGACGGTCTCCGTAATGAAGATACCCGACAAGCACTGCGAATGTCCCACCCTTCGACATTGTCCACTGCGCTGGCATATGCGCTGGAATTCGAAGCATTTCGGCAATCCTCGAAAATCTGCGCACGCGTAAGGACAACCAGACTGGAAGACGAACAAGAGGAGTCGGTTGTGGAAGTGATACGCCAACTCTTCAAGGAATTCCTGCCGAAACAAACGCCTAAACGGCCGTGGAACAACAGAAGAGGTGGTCAGGGCGGTCAACGCCAGGGATTCACCGAGCAGTCGGAAAACTAAAAAGAGTCGACGTGAAGGGGCAATCGCCGACTCATAACCACCAAGCCCCATCAAAAACAGCATTAGTCGCCTCACTTCAACATCCATCCAGTAGCATGTTTGTGGATGGCTTAATTAATAATAAGTCACATGCTATGCTACTGGATACAGGGGCGACAAGAACAATTGTCCGTCCAGATGTTCTGCGACCATCAGTCCACATCAGGCCAACAAGATGGCAAATCCGAACCGCAACTGGTCATCTGGCCACGGTTAAAGGTGAAACAAATGTACAATTCACCATTGGGAATACCACCTTTTCCTACCAAGTGCTGATTGCCAATATTGAAGAAGAGGTCATACTGGGTATGGACCTTATGAACAACTTTGGTTTTCGTTTGGACCTGGGACGTGGCGTACTAAATATCCAAAATGAAGAATTGATTCTTCACGGACGCAACGAGACAGCTGTACGCGTGGTCTTAGCCGAAGATACGGTTCTGCCTACCAGAAGTGAAGTGATGGTACAAGCCACAGCCAACGATCAATCCGGTAAAGGCCGCGTGATGATGCTAGAGCCACGCAATCACGATAAAGACTTAGGCCGGGGCATACTTATTGCCAAAGCCTTGATTAAATCCGACCAGATGATACCCGTACGCATGATGAATATCAATAGCTATGAAGTATCACTAAAGAAAGGTACCACCTTGGGACTTTGTTCACCAGTGTCTTCCGTGGTGAGTCGGATTACTAACACAAGTAGTACTGACAATGGAATTCCGGAAAAACTTGCTGAATTAATTAAAACCTCATGCAAGGATCTCACGGCATCCCAGCAAGGTCAAGTCGAAAGGCTTGTGCATCAGTATCAGGATGTCTTTGAGACTGAGGACGGCCTCAAAGGAAAGACTGATATTGTCAGGCACCAGATAAATACCGGAAATGAGAAACCGATCCGACAGGCACCGCGGAGGTTACCATTGATGAAGCGTGACGAAGCCGAAGTCATCATCCGAGACATGGAACGTGACAAAGTAATTGAGCCCTCAAATAGCCCATGGGCATCACCAGTTGTCCTGGTAAAGAAGAAGGATGGGTCGACAAGATTTTGCGTCGATTACCGCCAGCTCAATAATGTCACCAAAAAGGATAGCTATCCTCTGCCCCGGATTGATGACACGTTGGACACTCTTGCCGGATCCAAAATGTTTTCTACCCTGGATCTGAAAAGTGGCTACTGGCAGGTTGAAGTAGCTCCAGAAGACCGCGAAAAAACAGCGTTCAGTATTGGAACCGGGCTGTATCAGTTTACAGTCATGCCTTTTGGCCTCTGTAACGCACCGGCTACTTTTGAACGTTTAATGGAAAATGTGCTGAAGGGGCTGTCGTGGAAAACCTGTCTCGTATATCTTGACGACATAATTGTAGTCGGAAGATCCTTCGAGGACCACTTAAGTAATCTCGCAGAGGTGTTTAAACGGTTGCGTAGCGCAAATCTAAAACTAAGCCCCAAGAAGTGCCACCTTTTTCAAGCAGAGGTCCATTACCTTGGCCACATAGTGTCCCGAGAAGGAGTTGCGGTGGATCCTGAAAAGACCCAAGCAGTTAACGAATGGCCAATACCAAAGGACAAGCACGAACTAAGAAGCTTTCTCGGCTTGTGCACTTATTATCGTCGATATGTGCTGGGATTCGCCAATATCGCTAAACCACTAACACGATTAACCGAAGAGGGCCGCCAGTTCAAGTGGGACGAAGAATGTCAGAACGCTTTCAAACTACTAAAGCAGTCTTTAGTCAGCGCACCCATACTGAACTACCCTTGCCTAGACGGTCAGTTCATACTAGACACAGATGCAAGTAACGTGGGCATCGGGGGTGTTCTTTCCCAAATACAAGAAGGACAGGAAAAAGTCATCAGCTACTTTAGCAAAGTATTGTCAAAACCAGAACGCAATTACTGTGTGACTCGACGAGAACTGCTAGCCATTGTGAAATCTGTAGAACACTATTCCAAATACTTGTATGGTAGACACTTCCTGCTACGAACCGACCATGCCGCTTTGAATCGGTTACTACAATTCAAAAATCCTGAGGGGCAAGTAGCAAGGTGGATAGAACGACTGCAGGAGTACGACTTCACGATAGAACACCGGGCTGGTAATAACCATCGAAACGCCGATGCTTTATCTAGAAGACCCTGCCCACCTGATTGCAAACACTGCCTACATGTTGAAGAGAAGGTAGCCTTGTTGGCTAGAACAACGATGGTCGACGACGATTGGACGCCAGACAATATTTGTCATGAGCAAGAGAACGATGATAATTTAAAGCTCATGAAGCAATGGAAAACGGCAAATCAAAGACCGACGTGGGAAGAAGTAGCGCCCCACACTCGTATCCTGAAAACCTACTGGTCACATTGGGACTCCATCATACTTAAAGATGGACTCCTAATGCGTGTCCTGGAAAATGAAGATGGTTCCCAAAGGCGGCAGCAATTAATCATTCCCAAAAGTAAAATTTCGGATGTTTTGCGCCAGTTACATGATGGAACCTCAGGGGGACACCTGGGAGTTAGAAAGACCACTGAGAAACTACGTCAACGTTTCTACTGGGTAGGTTGCCAGGAGGACGTAAAAAGTTGGTGCCGAAATTGCGTGATTTGCGCCTCCAGTAATGGACCACACCGAAAACGAAAAGCACCAATGCGGACGTACAACGTCGGCAGCCCATTCGAGCGCATCGCCATCGACATAGCAGGCCCTTTCCCAATTAGCGAACAGGAAAACCGTTATATTTTAGTAGCCATGGACTACTTTAGTAAATGGGTGGAGGCATACGCAATACCAAATCAAGAGGCTGTGACTGTAGCCGAAGTATTGGTGAAGGAACTCTTCAGTCGATTCGGAGTACCATTAGAATTGCATTCTGACCAAGGACGTAACTTCGAGTCTGCCGTTTTTCAAGAGGTGTGTCGAATCCTCGAAATACGAAAAACCAGAACGACTGCATTACATCCGCAGTCCGACGGCATGGTCGAAAGGATGAACAGAACAATGGGGAAATACTTATCGAAAGTAGTCTCTAATCATCAGAGAGACTGGGATCAATATCTCCATTTGTTCTTAATGGCCTATCGATCAGCAGTCCATGAAACTACGGGGCAGACACCCGCCAGTATTATTTTTGGCCGCGAGTTACGGTTACCTTGCGATCTGAAATTCGGCTGCAAACCTGGCGAAGACCTGGCTGGGGACAGATATGTGGATAACCTCCGAAGGAAAATGGATGACATACACCATCAAGTTCGTGGGAATATTCAGATAGCCAGTGATCGGATGAAAGATAGCTATGACGTTAAAGCTAATGAAGGCGGTTATCAACCAAATGACCTAGTCTGGCTATATAACCCACGACGACGCCAAGGCTTCTCTCCAAAATTACAGAGATCATGGGACGGACCGTATATAGTCGTCAAAAGGATCAATGACGTCATCTACAGGATCCGAAAAACTCCCAATGGAAAACCTATGGTCATCCATTACAATCGTCTGGCACCTTTTTCCGGACGTAACGAGGAAGACAGTGATACACGGGAGGGTCGTGTTAGGAGGCTCAAGGATGAGGAACCGAGCTTTGAATGCTTCATGTCTACGTCCTCATCAGGCCGCCGAGTAAGACATGGAGTCACCACCGAGGTCCAGCAGGATCTTTTTACCGTCCCAAGTGAATACGCCCTCGCACATTGCGTCGCAAAAGACTTGCGAATGTCAAGAGGAATTGCCTCGGTCTTTCGCAAGAAATATGGGGGAATCGACGAATTGAAATCACAATTACCCACTGTTGGAGGTACATTGTCCCTGCGTGAGTGGCGTCGGCAAATATATTACTTGGTGACGAAAGAATTGTCCCAGCAGAGACCTAGCTATCAAACGCTATGGGACTCCCTGTTGGTGCTGCGCGAGCTGCTAGTGAAGGACGATGTGAAGAAACTCGCTATCCCAAAAATAGGCTGTGGCCTAGATGGACTCAACTGGAGAATAGTCTGCAACATGTTGGAAACGATTTTCCGAGACACCGGAATCGCCATCCTCGTTTGCTGTTATAATCCCATCCAAACGGCAAACACGGAAAAGACGGTGGACTGCTACTTTTTCCAAACAGGACAATGTAGACAAGGCCCAGCATGCCGATTCCGACACAACCCCGCAAGTGTTCTGGGACAGAACACTCCTAAGGAGGGGGCAGTGTTGCGAAATAAATATGAGTAAGCCGTAAGGAATGCGAGAGTTTGTTTACGTATACAGAAATTTCGAGAATATTCTTACAAGCTTACTAGAAAGAACCAGAAGGTTGGGCTTGAATATATATACTGTGAATGGACACTCAAGCAGCCAGTGTACGCCGACATGTTATATTGAAAAGTGCTAAGTGAATACGAGCTATCGTTGTGCGGGCTTCGTTGACATAAATTGTTATATAAATTGTATAGGCTAAACCGCTCGGCCGTTTGATATAAATATTAAGTAATATTTATTCGTATTCTTGTATTAAACATTTAACCATTATTGCTATTTATATTTATCCATTTATTATTACGTATTATATCTTTGTAGTGTTTAATTAACTATTTTATTTTATATCTTTAAATATATTTCTAGTTTTAGTTAATTTAAGTGTTGTGTTTATTTTTAACCAATTTCACCTAGTGCGAACTTTAAACACGTAACATTATATCTTTATAAAGCCCTAAAATGCTTAGAGTCCCTGGCTGTAGCCTCCCCTCCCGCAAACAGTCCCAGTATATCAATATAGTTTAAATAAAATGATGATATTATAAAATTATTACCTTTATTTGCAGAATTATTATAGCTTCAATTGTAATACTCTTCACTCAAAATTATGTCTATATAATATGAAATACATTCATCAATACTGTCTGTCCACTTTTATTATATAAAATTCCACAAAGTTAATTGTATGAAATAGAATCCAATATTTGTTGCACTTCTTATAAACGAAATACATATATATTTATTAAACTTAGTCACAAAACATTAATACACTAAATTTTATACAATATTTTTATGAAAAACACGAAATTTTCACAATCTGATGCAACAGAATACACTAATTTTTCACAACTAAATATTACTTCTATTAAAAACATAAATTAACTTGTATCAATTTGCTGCTCAACTCTGATTGGCTAATATTTCAATTATTTGAAATTCTTGTAATGCTTTGTTTACAGGTATACTTAAATATTGTTTTGCTTATAAAAACAAAACAGACAAAATTTAACCAGATTACGCATATTAATTAAGTAAAAATTTTATTTATTTAGTTTTATTAAAGTTATTTAATATATTACTATAATAAACAAATAAATTCAATATAAATTGTTAAAATTGTAATTAATTAAGAACGTAATTATAATGAATAATACATCAATTGATAGCTTTTATTGAGTACGAGTTTTGTACTACTAGAGATTTGAAAGATATTGAATAGTAATATGATTAATTAGTAAAAATTGTAAAATTTTCAGAGCACTTTATTTAAAATAATTTTTTTTTTATCTTTCTAATAAATATTTCGTAACACAAAACTAGTACAAAACTAGAGGAAGATGTAAGCTATCGAATGCTGTAAACCGAATTAAAATTCGCTAATTAGTTATCTTAGTTATTAAGCAAAGCATTAGTATGGCTAGGTAAAGGTTTTATTGCTAACTTCTCAGGGGTCGTTATTGTACTAGAAGTTATAGTGTAATAGTTATTATAACGTTATTAGGTATCGGTCTGTCACGTTTCTCGTCTCTGTTGTAAAGTGTCATCGTAACACTAACAAATTATTATTTTTCTATCGCATAGTCGTAGAAAAAGTATAACTGTACTCGCATGTTATGATGTTGCTCATGTCGCAAATCTCGTCTTTGTAAATTACTGCCATCCATAACATGTTTGTCGAATAACAGTCTGTTCCTTTTAAAAGGTTCAAGAATAAGTAATAAACAAATTAAAAAATTAAAACAAACATAATAAATAACATACAATATAAAAATCGTTATTATTAGTAAATAATAATAATAATATAAAAATATATTAATTTTGTTTTTTATAAAATCAATAATCATATTTTTACATTACTATATTTTTTTACAAAAAATATTGAAATGATAAATTAACCATTGTAAGAAAAATATATGCGTAATTCTTTTAGTTTAAAAAAGTTACAAGTAAAATACATTTATACAGCGATCATTAATAATAAAAATTCTGATATTTTCTCTATACTTGTGCTTATAGTACCTACATCATATATTAAAACTAAATGATCCGCATTTTTAAGTTTCTATATTATTAATATATTTCGTAACAGAAAAAAATTTAATAGTATTCAATACACATATTTTACTGTTAACATTATTTGTTATTTTATTACTTTTTCAATGTTATTTAAAAAAAAAAAATGTTTTCGAAGTTCTATATTGATTATAATCAATCAGATCAAATAATAAAAAAAAAATATATTGGCATAAATATTTTAAAAATATTTTAGTTATTTGTTTAAACGATAGAGATACAATTTTTATAATTCAGTTTTTTCTTTTAAATTTTTTTTAAATAACAAATCCATTAATTTTATGTATCTGTGAAATATATAAAACTGACACATTGACTAAAATATATTAAAGTAAAATCATCATCATCATATTAGATACGGCAGCCCTAAGAGAGCCTTGACCACAAGTAAGAAGTACTTGTGCCGTGATCATTCATTTAGACATCATTCGAAACTGCAATCATGTATTTTACAACAAGCAATTCATCAAACTAAAGTGTCTGATTTTGTTTAATTAATGTCTAACTTTGTAGAATTTTTTTTTAATTTTTCGACGGGCTAGCGGGATTATTCCAACGATCTTAATATTATATTCTAGTACCTAGTCATTTTTTGAAAATAATGTTTAAAATATTAAATATGTGTTATATAAACTATGTTTTTTATCCAACTACATAAGGTAAGGTAAGATAAGTACCAGAAAATAAAACTAAAATAATTCAAATTTCAATAAAATAATAATTTTCTATTATTTTAAAACAAAAATTTTGCGGAGATTTTTATTCGGTTCTTTTTCCTAACTTTGTATTTAAAAATAATAAAAATCTCCTTAAATCTATTGTTTACCGAAAAAAAAGCAATAATAATTACTTTGCAAAAATTCTTGTTTATAGTTTAGGAATATTTCTGATTGCTATCAGATACTTTGATGAAAAAGATAAGTATACATGTTTTCTGTTAATATTTCAAATTTAATTTTTGCTCAATACTTCCTTATGTTGCATCTTGCGTATAATATTAATTTTACTTTGAAAATTATTATAATGTAATGCTATTATAAAAATACTTAGCAACAGCATTTGCTGTGTTTATCATAAAAATAAAATAATGAAAAAATGTATTTTTGTCAGTGTAGCTATAAGAATTTGTATGTAAATAAAAAAAAAAACTAATAATGCAAAAGAAAAAATTATTTAATTAGATAACAAATCAGTTATGTAATTCGAATTAAATGAAATAGATGTTTTATTCTTTCTATATAAATTATGTTCGGAATATTAAAAAAAAATCGGCTGTGTCCACCACAGAATCGACCGTCATCGTATTAAATAAATTTATGGAATAGAAAAATGTCTTGATATAAATATGCCACTTATTCACAAAATTATATATGTATCATAAAAATATTAAAAATTATTAAAAAATTATTTAACCGTAACGAAAGATGTTCAAAATAAAAGCTGTTAGTTATAACTAGTTTAGTATCTTTTTTGGATCAAAATATCCAGATCCAATTATTTCAAATATTAACAGCACTACTTAATATATTTATTTTTTGAGTTTAAATAATAATAATTATAATAAACAAATCTGTACTTAAATTTGCTTCCTCTAATTTTCTGCATATGTTGAATAAACGTTTACATACCTAGAAAATTACAAAAGATATTTTAAGTAAAAAAATTTATATCACATCTGAAATTCATATGTGCGTATAAACAATATTTTTCTCGAACATAATTTTTTTTTGTGAACCACCTCGGCATTGCCAAATCAATCGCCTACTTAACCGTAAAAACAGCGACAATGACGTCAAATTTACTGCCAAATGCTAAAAGCAATGTCCCTCAGATACGGCCCACATAAAGACATTAATTTCTCTTCTCGATTGTAAAATGTTTTTTTTTTTGGTAGTTACAGATTAAAAAGATACAAGTATGTATATAATAATACAAAAATAAAAATAATTATTCGTGTAATTACGTATTCAATATTTATTTTTAACTTATTAGAAGCTTATTAATATGCAGTTGATTGAGCCGATGAGTCAATGATAAAAGTGAATGACTTATTATGGTACAGTACTGCCATATTTAAAATAGAAAAATTCAAAAATAATTTATTTTAAAGCAAAAATAAAAGAACTTTTTCATAAACAAAAGAGGTAGAAATAGATGTCTAAAGTTTTGTAAAATTAAAAATGTTAAATTAAGTAATTTAAAGAAACATAGTAAAAAATCTTTCAGAACTCATTATATTAAAATAAAACGGCTCTAGGTTGTAGTACTGTATTAATTTTTATTAATAATCAACGCTTCGACGTACTCAACGTTCATCATCATCAAGAAAAAAATATGATGATGTATCTACCTAACAACCTAAAGCCGTGTTATTTTTAATTTAAAGAATTTATTCCAAATCGCTTAAATTATTTAGAAATTGTTAGAGTATACATAGGCGTCCGCAGAAATTATTCTAGGGGGAACAAACATTTATTTTCTAGTTAAAAAGGTGTTCTCTATAGCTAAAAATCATCGATTTAGTAAATAAGAACTATCCTGGCTAATAGCCAAAGTTGCTAAATCAAAAATATAATAATAAACAATCGTTTTTTTTTATTTACGATATGGTAATTGGTTGGGGGCAACTGACCATCTTGCCCCTCCTTGCGGGCGCCAATTAAAGTATAACATTATATACCTATATCAAATTTATATTATTCTCTTTTTTTTAGAGAGTGCAATGCGGCTTGAGTGTAAAATAAGAACAAGACCATTCCGATAAACGTAACATGTTTCGATAGTAAAGTTTCGCGAATACCTATATACAAGCCGATAGTGTTGGTATACTAGTAGAGTACACGAGATTGAATAGGGCGATAGCCAATATAGGACTTGACTTACACCTCGACTGCTAAACATGTCGCATAAACATTCGTGCAATGCGCCGTCAATCGACCGAAAAGCTATACGAACTGTATTGTCAAGTCGTGTCGTCTATACCCCACCAGACCTACCTATGTTCACCTGTAATATGTTTTCTCTTACTAAAATATCGTTTGTTTCCATTACATTTCTCAGCTAAATATTCATCTATCCAGTCATAAAAAAATTAATAAAATTTTTCATACAATTAACAAGATTAATCCCAGTTGCAATAAAATAAAATATTCCTATGCAAAAAATAGTATATTATGTTATAAAGTGTAGAAAGTTATATATATATATATATATATATATATATATATATATATACTAGCTTTCCCATCGCGCGTTGCTGCGAAACTGCGCAAAAATTCAGTATTTGAAAGATAACATTCTCGTTGCGCGTTGCTGCGCAACTACGCTGTCATTTAACATTTGCAGGTTAGCATTAACCATAATTTTTCAAATTTTTGAGAACCA
Organism: Clivina fossor; assembly: GCA_963966155.1. Taxonomy (NCBI): domain Eukaryota; kingdom Metazoa; phylum Arthropoda; class Insecta; order Coleoptera; family Carabidae; genus Clivina; species Clivina fossor. The sequence goes on from CAWYQG010000025.1 coordinate 118,086, forward strand.
AGATGAAATCGCAGAAAGATGAAACTTGCCTATTCTCAAATAGGGAATGAACCAATTAAAATGACATCACTCTCATCAAAATCGGTTTAGGGGTTTAGGAGGAGATGCTGCAGAAACATACATACATACATACAAACATTTGTCAATTAGAGATATGAATTAATATGTATTAACACGCGTTTTTCAAATATTTCAATTGTGTGGAGGAACCTGTTACTTTCGTAAGAAAAAGAAAAAATTATTACGAAAACTGTGTAAGAAGTGAGATACAGCTTATTGCAAGAGAGACAGGAGAACGCTCCCATCCCTACTCCGTGCTGTTTACGGGGTGAGAAGTGACACCGGTAGACCCCTGGCGGGGATAGTTGATCAAGTGTTAATGGGGTTCCATTTTAAATGTAAACATTAAAAAAATATTATAAATTTGTTTAAAAGTTATTTAGGAAAAAAAAAATTATAATACAGTAATACTGTACATTTATAATATTTAAAATACTTACATTTATAATACAGTAATACTGTACCTTTGTTATGATCCAACATTTATAATATTTATGAAAAATTAATTATATATTTGAAAAATTTTTTTTTTCGTAAATAACTTTTAAGCCAATTTATTATAACTTTTTAATCTTTACTTTTAAAATGTATTTGAAAAATTGCGCTCGACGAAACTTGCTATTATGCTGCTCCCAAGCGGAGGAGTTTGCTAAAACGGAACCCCATTGATCAGCTATCGACCGGGGTTAAAAAATATAAAATGCTATTAAAAAGTAAAGGTTAGTGGTAGAAGGGTAAAAATTTAGGACTAAATGTATTTTTTAATGGCACTCCACAAAAATATAACCAAAAAAAAATTTGTCCAAAAAAATGAAAAATTTTTTTTTAGAGTGAGCCACCCTTAACACTTAGGGGTATAAAAATTAATTATAAACCTATTCTCATATTTACTGAATATACATATAAAATTTCATCAAAGTCGGTCAAGTGTTTCGGAGGAGTATAAATACTAAAACTGTGACACAGGAATTTTATATATTAGATATTAAAAAGTAGGGGTTAGTGGTAGGAGGGTAAAAATTTAGGACTAAATGTATTTTTTAATGGCACACCACAAAAAATAACCAAAAAAAAATTGTCTAAAAAATGAAAAAAATTTTTTTAGGGTAAGCCACCCTTAAAACTTAGGTGTATAAAAATTAGTTATGAACCTATTCTCATACCTACTGAATATACATATAAAATTTCATCAAAATCGGAGGAGTATAAATACGAAAACTGTGACACAGGAATTTTATATATTAGATATATTTATGTAACAAAAATTTTACAAGTACAAAAACAAGTCATATATAAGAAATTACATTGCAATTAAATTTTTTATATCAAATGATTTTTTTTGTATCATTTAAAAAGAAATATTTGTTTTCAAAAAATATATCTGTATTCTTTTAGTTTTTCTAGAAAATTTGACGGTCAGTAATAAATGAATTATTGGCGTGGATTATTTTCACACATATCACAATGTGATAATTTTTCCAATAAACATGAAAATTTTTCTTCACCTGCTGATTCAGTTGATCGATCAGAAATATTTTCAACCAATATAAGTTCTTGATTACAATCCAGAGAAGCCAAATTCAACTCTAAGGCAAAATCTGGCACGTTTTCAGTGCATTCATCATCTGATAGTCCAACCATACTTTCAAAAATGTTTTGTACTTTTTGTTCGCTTTTACTACAAAGATCTTCGATTTGTTCTTTTGGTTTATTATGAGTGAGAGATTCTAGGCTGCGTTTTGATAAATTAATATCTTCAAGAAATTGGTGAGGCGTTTTATAGGCTTCAGATAAAATATTTACTTCATTTAACGCGTTCTGCAATTCTTTAATAAATATTGAGTGTTCTTCAGCATTAGAGTTTGCTGTTACAAAAGAAATCAATCTACATATATATTGTTTTATATTTCCATATTCTGTCAAAATCATTTGATTTTTCTGTTGATAATTTAATTCATCAACTTGTTTTTGTAATTCTTCACATTTTTTCTCTGCTTCTTGACGTTTAGCTATTTCCTCTTTCAGTTTTTCGTAAAGTTGTAATAACTGATCTTTTGTTTTAATGTTAGATGTATTATCTGATTCAGCCATTTTGCAAACTTTGTTTTTAATTTCTTGTACTTTTCGGTGATTATTCGCAATTTTGTTTTGAATCTGTGGTAATACAGTTTGTCGTTTATATGTAATTTTGTTATTTTTTAAGATTTTCTTCGATTTTGGTACAAGTTTGCAGTTGAGTAATGACGTGTAAGTACCATATGTTGACGTATTTAAAGTTGTCGAAGAGTCGCACCATTGGTATTGTGTGTTAGTTTCATCACTTTGCTTGCATTTTAAAATATCTAAAATCCGTTCAATAGTGCTTGGATCAAGGTTGTTACTTCGAAAATCTGCAATTTCTAAAGATTTACTATACTCTATAACGTCAATGATTTTTCCTACTAGAGCTTCTGAGATATTACATCGCTGCATATCAATGGCTTTAATCCACAGATCATCTACAAGTTCATTTAAAATGTACTCTAAACCTTCGTCACTCATATTAGGATTATTATTAATGGTAATTCTTTTTAATCCAGCCATATTGCTTACATTCGGATCCTCATAGCGAAGAGAACTTTGCCAACTCTCGCGGTATCTATTAATTTGCTGAAATTTTATTAACTTTGCTAAATGTTCTCCGCTTTTTGGTCCTAGTTTACAATCTGACAAATTAAGCACTTCTATATTGGGCAAGAAATGCAATGTACCGCATATTTCGAAACAGCCATCATCTTCAACTGGACAAGATTTGAAAGAAAGATACTTTAAGCTTTTATTTGTTGTTAACGATTTTAATACTATTTGCAAATATTCTCCCATAATGTGTAATCCATCTAATTCTAAACACGTTAAAACTGTTGATAATTTTAAACAGTTTCCAATAGCTTTTAACAGATTTTCCAGAATATATTTTGTACAAATAGCTCCAAAACATTTTTTAATGCGTTTGATTTTTTCTACGGTATCAGCTTCTTCAATAACTTTCTGAGTTGCTAAACGGCTGTGAATTGATATAGCATGGAGTGAAGTGTCAAGCCGTAAAGCATTTATAACTGGCTGCCAATCTTCAATTTTGATGCGACAGCAACAAATTCGAGAACTTGATCATTTTTTTGATTTTGTGATCGTACAGCACAGATAGGATTTGTATTTTGACGACTACATAGTTCAGCATACCACACAAAAAAAATGTTCAAGGGTTTTACATTTGAAGATGTTGAAGCAGTAGAAGATTTATTTGAATAAGCAGACTTATTTTTATCAGAAAATTTTCTGTAACAAATTATTAGTTATAGAATATGTTGCATTATAAATTTAATATATATATATATATATATATATATATATATATATATATATATATATATTGATTACCTTGCATGTGAAGCTGTATGACTAGCAGTTGCATATAGACTGAAAATGCAAGCATAATTATTATTGCTACTATATAGTCAAAATTTTGAAATTGTAAAATACCTGCGTGATGAAGGATGTCTGTCAAATGGTGGCGGAGTAGCCATTCTTTATTTGTACAATATACAGACAGCTATTTTGATAAAAGAAAATAAATAAAAATTATAACCAACACCATGGAATACATAAATTAAACATGTAGATGGAAAAATCTAATAAAAAATAATAAATAATAAAATTTCTGATATAATAAATGAAATGCTAAAAATAACTGAACATTTTTTTTTATCATATGTAACTTTGTTTTTAATTTTATTAAAACACTAGATTGTTATAACATTTTGTTTTCTACTTAAATATCTTATTAAAATATTTAGATAAAATTACTGGTTTAAAAAATTTATTTACAAATATAATGTAATAAAATTTTGTCAGAAAAAAACTAAATATAAGAAGCTACAATATAATATTAATTTCACAGAAATATCAATTTTTTATTTCAAATAGAAAACATATTTTAATTTTATGTTCGTAAATAAATACGCACATACAAAAATTTGTAGACATTACATGGACTACAACAAATTATTTTTTTACAAAATTAAAGTTATTAATATCTACTGCTAATTAATTTTTTTACTGCAATTGTACAAAAACCAACTTCTTGCAACATTGTTGTAATTTTTAAAATAAAATATCTTGTAATATTATTTACAAACTTTTTTCTGTGTAAAAATTAATAAACAGTAAATATTAATTACTTCAATACTGTAAATAAATAATAATTTTCTGTTTTGTTACAATATCGTAATTTTTCAAATAAATATCTTGTAGTCCATTTATAATGTCCACAAAAAAATTTCTGTGCGTATATACGTAAAATATTTAGATATTTATATTCACATTTTATTAAAAGAATGTTACGTTCAATTTTAATATATTTCTACATATTTTACATATTTCAAATCAATAACAATTATGTTATTTTTATCAAATACAGCCGAGCTCATAATTTTATTGTAATAATTTATGTAATATTAGAGAAATTTCTTACAGTGCAGCAGTCAGCAGGACAGTTGTTAAACAAAACTCATTTGTAGTTTCATAACTAAGCTCAGTAATTTTATTATTTTCGTCAGGGTATACAATATTAATCAATTAATAATATTAAAAATATTAATTTTTATTTTATGTCATATTTACGAATTCCGTACAATTGTATATTTAGCAATTTTTTTATTTTTAAAAATATAGAAACTACAGAAAATACAGAACACACACACAAGACTAAAAAACATAAAATAATTATTTAAATTAAAAAATAAATAAAATTAATATACCACGTTTTTAAAACGGATTATAATTCCATACAGATTCCTGACCCCATAGAGATTGTCTTGAAAATTTCTGATTATAAATTTTTAATAGCTATGACAATAATTGTAAGATTTAAAACGGCTGCAACTCCTCTTAGACGGTTCAACCGATTTTAATGACATTTTCAAGATAAATTTGTCTAGTGCTCAAGATGGTCATGTGGTTTTGGTTCTTTCTAGTAATGCCAACTTTTCGAAGAAAAAATTACTAAAGTTTTTAAAAATTTATATTGGCTACATTATTTATCCGATTTTGATCAAATTTACAGAAAATATATACCTAATGCTCTCATTAATTTAAAAATATATTATGGCCATGTTATTTAACCGATTTTACTCAAATTTTCAAAAAAAATTCTACTAGTAATCATATAATTTATGTAATTTTAACAAAATACAGTGTTGCTAACTTTTCGAAAAAAAAAATTTACTAAAATTTGTAAATATTTATTATGGTCAAATTTTTATAAAAGATTATTTTAGTGCCTAAATAAATTATGCAATTTTAACAAAATACAGTGTTGCCAACTTATCGAGAAAAAAAATAAAAATTTATTGTGGCTACATTATTTATTCGATTTTGATTTAATTTTCAGAAAAGTTGCTCCTAGTGCCCACATAAATTGTAATATTATTAAAATACAGTGTTTCCAACTTTCCGAGAAATGTCAAAGTGGTCTATATATGGGTTTACCCATATAGTTTTAATCTTGTTTTGTTAACTGTCATAATCTAGTATAAATGTATTATATGTATATGTATAATACATACAATCCGATATGGTCTAGTGGCTAAGATATCTGGCTAAACTGGGTAAACCCATATACTTCTAATCTTGTTTTATATTCAACCTGAGTAGCTCAGTTAGCAAAAATTGCATTTTCAATTTCTTAAGGAAAGAACAAATTCTGCGCTCAAAACCATAAGTTAACAGTAACATTTTAATGTTTATATATTAATGAACGTTTGCTTTTAAAAAAATTTATATGAATGATTTTGATGGTATACGTTTGTTGGAAGTCCGATGAGTAGTTGGAGTGGTGGTATGATTGAGAGACTGGCTTGCGTGAGCGAAAGTTTCTAAATAGTAGAAACAAATGAGCATGTATGAGAGGAATTATGAATGTGGATGAAGCGAAAGTTGCTTGTGCTGGATAGGAATGTTTTTAGGAGACAGATTTCGGGATGATGAAAAGAGTTTGTGCCACACCCTGCTTGGGTACATGGCGTGATTGTATATGTACGTAGGTATATATTACTTTATTTTGCTACACCTTTTTAAGATGCCAAAAAAAAAAATCTAATCCTTTTGTGATACTATTTTAAAGATGTTACTTCAAGATATGTATTTCGGTGATGCTAAAAATTGTATATAAAAAATGTAAATGTTGAATGAAAAATATTTAATACTGACAATTTTATGAATAGAAACGTAAAAAATAGATTGCGTTCCCTGGTGGGCTCGAACCGGCTCAAACCACCAGCCTTTCGGTCGGGTTACAGCGCCTGTCTAGTAAACAGGAGATCGAGGGTTCGAATCCCTCCGGGGCCTCATTTGACTTGTATCTTTTTTTTTCTCATATAAAATGTTAGTATTTTTAATTATAATATTTAAAAATATGTATTCGCCCAAACGTGGAGCTCAAACCCACGACCCTGAGATTAAGAGTTTCATGCTCTACCGACTGAGCTAGCTGGGCGATTCCTGCTAAATATAATGCTATTAATACAATTTATAATATTAAATCAAAGTGCAAGAATTATTGCTTTGTATTAAAATAAAACTGAAACAAAGTTAGAAGTATATGTGTAAACCCATATATAAGACCACTTTGACATTTCTCGGAAAGTTGGCAACACTGTATTTTAATAATATTATAATTTATGTGACCACTTTTAAAAACTTTTCGGATAATTTGATCAAAATCGAATAAATAATGTAGGCATAACGAATTTTTTAAAAATTTTGTGATTTTTTTCTCGATAAGTTGTTAACATTGTTTTTTGTTAAAAATTACATAAATTATATAAATACTAGGAGAATCTTTTGTAAAAATTTGAGTAAAATCTGTTAAATAATAACATGGCCATAATAAATTTTTAAAAACTTTAGTAATTTTTATTTCGAAAAGTTGGCAATACTGGATATTAATAAAATTATATAATTTATTGGAGCATTAGGAAAATCTTTTCTGAAAATTTGATCAAAATCGGATAAATAATGTAGCCAATATGAATTTTTAAAAACTTTAGTAATTTTTTTCTCGGAAAGTTGGCATTACTGGAAAAAAATAAAACCACATGATCATCATGGGTGCTAGACAAATATATCCTGAAAATTTCATTAAAATCGGTTGAACTCCGTGTAGGGGGAGTTGCGGCCACAAAATTTTGACTTACGACCGAGCGAGCTGACGACGCACATCCATACACCCACATAAACTAAGTTCAGATTCGTCTGATCTAGAGGCTATATGAAAGATTTCTATACAATTTTTTTTTTGAAAATGTTACAGACACCGTACGCGCACGCTATACAACTTTTTCCTTGCAGTCAAAGTGGTAATTACGGTAAAAGAATAATCTCTCACATATGCCGCGCCGCGCCGTGGTACTGTGTGCGTTGGCTGGCTGGCTGGCGAGCCACAGCAGCGTCGCGTCGGCAGCACAAGCAATCGTTTGATCATGTGTGCTAAATGGGCCACGAATTGTTATCACTTTTACCGCATCACACGCCAACTGGAAATTAATTTGGAAACCATCGTATCCGTTCGTTCGAAGCTGCACGCTGATTCCTTCCACCCCTCAATATTTTCAGCATTACTACACAAAGCTACTTCAGTTTTCATTTTTACTATTTTTTTGTGCTGTTTTTGTAAACATTATATTGTTTGTATTTTGAAAATGTATAATAAATGAAAAATTGAATTGCTTTTTTGAAAAGGTAATTCACAGGTTTCTAAATATTAAATTAACTTTATTTTTCATAATAATTTATATTAAAGTTATTTAAACTTGCTGTTTATGTGTTGTATTTTATACTATAAATAAATTTTTTTATATAATAAATATTTTTTCTTTTTAATTATAAATATTTCTTTAAAACAAAAATATAATTTTTAATTATTTATTATTTATCGTAATGTCTATATTCAGAATCAATTTATGTATTAAAAATTCTGAATCATATAGTACTCATACTTAATAATAATAATTTTATTATTATAATTTTAATTTTTGAAAATGTTACAGACATGGTACCGAGAACTATACCACTTTTTCCTCGCGGTCAAAGTGGTAACTATAGTAACTGTAAAAATAATTTTGAATACTCAGTAATATTGACTAAAATATTTTAAACAAAATTTCAAACAATTGCTTCACAACGTGTGAACTGTCATAATATAATCAGTCAACATTGATTACTGTTATCTTGAAAACAATTTTGTCCGTTTTAAACTCCAGATTTATATAAACCAGGAAGAACCTGGGGTTAGCGTTCGCGTTTGCGCATGGTTTTCGAGAGTGCAAAAGGAAGTCAACCATCTTCTCTTTGTCGTGACCGGTTTCAGAGCACATGTGCTTTAGTGATTGTTAAATGAAAGTAATACATATTCAGTGAAGTAATCTTTAGTGTATTATTTACCGAATAATCTATTAACTAATTGTCAAAATGAATATCGAAAAACTGAAGAAAATGCAAGCGCAAGTGCGTATCGGCGGTAAAGGTACACCTCGTCGTAAAAAGAAGGTAGTACATTCAAGACAAGCAACTGATGACAAAAAGTTACAGTCAACATTAAAGAAGCTGTCGGTAAACACAATACCAGGCATTGAAGAAGTGAATATGATTAAAGATGACGGTACGGTAATTCATTTTAATAATCCAAAGGCACAAGCGTCTTTGGCAGCGAATACATTTGCCATCACTGGCCATGGCGAAAACAAACAAATCACAGAAATGTTGCCCGGTATCTTAAGTCAATTGGGACCAGAGGGATTCAATCAGTTAAAACGTGGTGGAAAACTTGTCGCAGATGAAGACGATGAAGTGCCCGATCTTGTTGAAAACTTTGATGAAGCGTCCAAAGGCGAGGTTGCAAAAAAATCAGAAAATGACAAACCCAAGGATAATTGAATAGTCTATAAGTCGCCGTTGCGTCCATGTTTGTCCATGTATGCTAATAATTTATCTTTTGTCTCGATTAACTAATTTCAACACAATTCAAGTTTGTCGATGGATCATGTATATTTTCTTAATTTTTAAATGTACAAAGAAATTGTACTATCCAAAGTTTTTGTTAAGAGATTGTAGTCAGCTGTATAGAATATTTCATAGAAAATACATAATATTCTATATCTATATGTGTTTCATTGTTCGAAAGTTGTTTATCATTCAAGGACAATTTTTTTTTTATAAAATTAGTTTTATTTTAGGAATAATTTGGCTTTTTTTGTTAAGCCAAACTTTAATATAATTAATAAAATATTTGTTTCACTGGAAAACCTTTTAATTTTTTTTTCTAATTTGTGTTAGATTTTATGGGAAAAGAAATGCTATCACATGGTAATATAAAGTAAAGTAAAATTATGAAAAAAAGACGTTCTGGTAAAACAAATAATTAAAATTTGACAAACAAAATGGTAAATCTAAAGAAGGTAAGAACACAATTTTATTGTTTTATTAATAATATAGAGTATAATATATTCTCAAAATCTTAGAATTATAATTGTTTTATATTTAGTTTCCAACTCAGTTTTTGATATTAATCTTACGATTAGGTCTTGGTTAAATAAAATAATAAAAATCATAATTATTTGATAATTTTATTACTTTTGATCTTTAATTTTATTGTTACAAAAACTATTATCTTTTTTATTGTCATACTATACGTTACAATTTTAGGATTATATTAAAGAAAGTGGCTATTTATACATACGGTATGTATACGCAATTGGCTATTTATACATACAGTATTTTTACGCAATTGGCTATTTAGGGTAGGTTAGGGTAGTAAGTTAGTTTAGGTATTTTTTGTCAGTATGTATAAAAAGCCAATTGCGTATACATACCGTATGTAAAAATAGCCTCATTCTATATTAAAATCAAATAATGTGGAATGGGGAAGTTTAGCGTATTTTTTTTATTTCTTTATTTGGTTGGACCTGGCTTAAAAAGTGATGTTTAATTTATCATTTTTCTCGAAGATGCCCAGATTTCCTGAAAAATGCAAAAACATGTCGTGATGACGTTAGTAATGCCATCGCAAAACTTATGTCAACATCTGAAACAGACGCACATGTATTGCCATGGTTACCGACACAAGCTATTGGCTGGGCGTAACCGAATCAACAAAATTCAACATTTACTACGACATACGTTTTCAAAATTATGTCTCACCAACTCTTCTGCGCTTGCGCACAATAGGCTTGTGACGTCAGTAATGCTCTTACAAAAATTGTTAATAACAAATAAATGAAACAATTATCAAAAATTTTAATGACAGTTTCTGTTATTATTTTATATATATATATATTTGAGAAAAAATAATTTTACACGCAACTTCAATCACGCTAAACTTCCCCAATGGTGATTATTATAGAGTATTTATAGGTTTTATTTAAAAAAAAAAAATTAATAGAAGTTTATGCTTGAATTCTGTTCACATTTCGGTAGCGTTACAAGATTTTTTGTCTTTTCTAGTAATTGAAATTTTTCTTTTGATAGAAAAAACAATATTTTATAACGCTACTGGTCTTAGAAATATGTCTTAGAAAATATGTAATTACTAAAATTATTATTTGCTTATAGTTTTTTTTTGCCTTTTATTCTCCAAAGCAGTATGCAACAGAGATAAAAAAATTATTTAAGAATTTATATATTATTTTTAGGGTTAGCTGTTCAAATCTCGTATATATATATATATATATATATATATATATATATATATACCGGGTGTCTACTTTTTTTTTGTTACATAGGGAATACAATGCTAAAATTTTCATTTGGTGATAAATTTTCCCCTAATTATTATAGAACAAAAGTACAAATACAAAAGTTGTTTAGAATTCAAAAATGCATCAAATGATGCCAAATTTATCAATATAGGATGTTCCGATCAAGAATTAGAAGCAAATTAAAATTTCCATTTTTGCGCTCTTTACATCAAAGTGCCATGGAAATTAAACAAATAATTTCATTTCTTCTGGAGTTTGAGTTTGACAGATCGTATTTATTTTATTGTTACGTTCTGTATTATTATTATTATTATTTTTTTTTTTTTTTTAATTACGTTTATAGTCCGCGCGACTGCTGTGGTCATATGCGGACTTATCGTAACAGACTGAAATTAATGTTTCATTTAGAAGAGTTGGTATGAAACTGTCTGAGATAGACAGATTTATGTTTTGACATTTGTTTAGTAATGGCCGCTATAGCGATAAACAATATTTTGTTGCTAGGAAACGGAATGCGATTAGTGCGTGTACGTACCAAAAGAGACGCTGGCTACCGTATTGAAGTGTCAATTTTACCATATTATGAATTTTGAAGGTTATGTTGTGAAAATATAAATAATTTGAAAAAAAACTTCAAGATAAGTGGATAATAGATAGTTATGTTTGACATTTTATCTATGAGAGTTAAATTTTGTCATATAAGTTAGCGGCTTTGAGAAATTTTATTATGTTTTCAGCACAATAACTCTGGGCATTCTGATTTAGTGATTCAATTGAAATATTGTGTAATGCTCGAAGTCCTGCTAGATGTTGGCATGTGTCAAAGAGATGCTCGATATTCATACGCATGCCGCTGTTACATAATTCGCATGTGGGTGGTGGTTTGCCTTCAAATATATGAGCGTGCGTTAACTTTGTATGTCCGAGGTGTATTCGGGCTAATCTGGTTTGCTCGTATCTTGTGAGTTGATTATAGACAATTTTCTTTTTTATACTGACAACGTTACAGGATTTATTTGTATAAAACGTTGGATTGTTATTTAATTCCATCTGCCAGTTGTCAATCTGTGTTTTTTGGCTAGATCGCACAAGATCTTGTAGGCCAACGAGATTTGTAATTTGTCTCTTATTGAACGAAAGATTATTCTGTTCATGTGCTGCTTTAGAAGCAAGTTCATCAGCAGTTTCATTGCCGTGAATGCCTATATGTGAAGGAACCCATATGAGCTGTGTATCAGTTTTATAGTCTATTTTTAATTTATATGCATAGAAATATATAAATCTAATTGTGGTATCATTTTTAATATTTTTAGTGTTTTGGATTGCTTTTAGGCAGCTAAGCGAATCAGATATAATGATTAGTTTGCAGTTTGTAACTATTATAGATGTGGAAATATTTGATGAAGACACAGTCTGTATTAGTGTTGAAGATGAACTAGGTGGAGATGCTACAGTAGTATATTGTTTCGTTTTTTCGTCATAAAAATTTTTAATTGTGAAAAAGATGGCGAAAAGTTCAGCAGTGAAGATACTATTGACTTTTGGTAAGTGGAAAACTTTATTAATTTCGATAGTTGAATTGTAGCTTGCACATGCAACGTGTCCATTTTGTAATTTAGACCCATCTGTGTAAAAGATAGTGGCAGATGTATCTTGTATAAAAGATTCTATTGTAGACAGGAATTTTTGTTTAATCAGAAGGGCCGGAGTATCTTTTTTGTTAAGCACTAAAAGTGAAAAATCGAATTTTATTAGTTTAAACGAAAGCCATAAAGGTGGAATTAAGTTTTGAATATTAGTAAGTGGGCAGAGAATATTAATGTTTGTTTCTTTAGTTTCTAAAAAGTTATTTTTTATTAAGATTGCCACTGGTGTTATTGCGGTTGATGGACGTTTGCTTCGAATGAGTTCGATTTGTTCATTATTGAATATGTAGTTATAATTCATGTGAATTTTATACGTTTCTAATTTAGCTGCGTATTTAATAGTTAGATGTTGACGACGTAGGTGAATTGGCATGAATGATGCATCGACGTGAAGACTATTAGTTGGAGTAGTACGAAATGCTCCTGTTATGCATCTGAGGCCAGCATTAATGATTGGTTGCAATTTTTTCAGATGACAATTGCGTGCCGAATTATATACAATCGAGCCATAATCCAAGCGAGATAATACAAGGGATTTAAATAATATATTAAGAAGATCTTTACATGCACCCCATTTGTAATTAGCCAAGCATCTAATGGGATTTAGAGCTTGCTGTGTTTTGGCAATCAGTTGATTGAAATGTAAGCGCCAGGTTAATTTGTTATCAAGTAGCATGCCTAACAGCTTGAGTTGAGTAACGCTCTGAATTGTGGTATTATCATGTAACTGGATTTGAGGTGCTGTATGAGCATGGCGTAAGCGGCAGAAGTCAATAATTTTGGTCTTTGAAGAGCAAAATTTAAAGCCGATATTTTTGGCGTTATATTCAACGGTAGAAACAGCTTTTTGAAGTTTAAATTTTAGGTATTTTAAATCATTCGATTTTAGATATATTATAAGATCATCCATATATAAAAGGCTGTTTACATTTTTAGGTATTCCATCAGCGATCGAGTTTATGGCGATCAAGAAAAGTGTACAAGAAATAGAGCTCCCTTGGCTGATACCGTTATGTATCTGCCGCTGTGAAGAAAGGGACGAACCTATTTTAACCTGGATGAAACGGTCCGATAAAAAGTGCTGTATTGCGTATGCAATATTGCCTCGTAATCCCCAATTGAAAAGTTTTTGTAAGATATTGAATCTCCACGTCATGTCATATGCTTTTTCAATATCAAATGATACTGCTACAAGATGTTTACGTTCAAGTATAGATTCTTGGATATCAGAAGTGAATCGAATTAGTATGTCATTTGTTGAATGTGACATTCGTGAACCACACTGGAAGTTTTTAATTACATTATTGATGTTAAGAAACCAAGTAAGACGTTGGTTAATTAACTTTTCGTATATCTTTCCTAGATGACAGGTTAATGAAATTGGGCGATATGACGTGCATTCAAGTGGAGATTTATTAGGTTTACATAGCGGGAAAATGTATGCAACTTTCCAGAGTTTTGGATACAATCTGTGTATCCATAAGTGGTTGAGAAAATTAAGTATTAGCGTGTTCATGTCGACTGGAAGATTTTGCAACATTTGATATGTTATCATGTCTGGTCCTGGGGCAGATCTCTTTTTTCGGACACTCCCCGTAACAGCCATAAACTCGTCCACCGAAAATGGTATATTGCATAGGTTAGTATATTTGTTTTCACTTGTTTTATTAAAATCAAGATTAAAACTAGATTCAGAGCGATTTTTAGTAGTAAGAAATTCGTTTGTGTAATTACTGTCATCTGAAACAGATGCAAAGTGATCTGCGAGTTTTTCACATATCTTTGGCTGATCTGATATGTAGTTATTACTATCCTTTAGAAGTGTTATGTGATTATATGGACGTAGACTAAACATTGTTTTAATTTTTTTCCAGATAAGGCCCGGATTCACCGTTGTATTGTCAATGCTGTTGACGTAGTTTTGCCAGGATATTCGTTTGGCTTGAAGGACTGTTCGACGTGCTATTGCCCTAAGGCGAAGGAAATGAATCTTGTTCTCGTCAGTTGGTCTGGCTCTGTAGTTTCTATATGCACGCCTTTTATTACGTATGGCTTCAGCGATTGCCGGGGACCACCACGGTACTTGTTTTTTTAATTTGTTGGTTGTAGAGTTTTGAACATTGTTATTAACATTTGATGTAGGAGAGTTAGGATTAGGATTAGGTATATTAGTTGATTGCGAGAAACCCGTTAAATTTAGTAGGATTGGGCAATTGCTATTGCCACATTTATTAATAGGTATAGCTGCTAATGCAGCATTGATGATTGCTTTATTAATTTTCGATAGTGTATTGTCAATATTAAGAAGTTCGTTAAAATTTATTTCAGGAGTCTTTATGGAATCTTTAAATAATTTCCAGTCAGCTTTATCTAGATTGAAATTATGTGCGTGATTTTTATTATTAGAATTGCTATTGTAATTTATTAATATTGGTATATGATCGCTACCAAAAGCATCTGATCTATAAGTTTGCCAATTGAATTGAAATGTGATGTTTGATGAGCAAATGGTTAAGTCTATGATAGACGTAGAATTAGAACGTAGATTAATATATGTTGGCTCGTCAATATTATTTAGAAGACTGATGGCATTATTTGTTTGTAGGTGGGATGTTAAGATTCTACCAGCATGGTTTGGAACAACAATGTCAGTTTCCCATAAGTTTGAGTGGGCATTGAAGTCGCCACATATTATGAAAGGAGTAGGTAATTGATCAAGAATGGAATCGATTTCGTCTGATTTTAATTGCCAGTTGGGTGGTATATATATATTGGCGATTGTAAGTTTACTCATACAAGGAGTAGATGAAGAATTAATAAAAATTTGTACTACAGTTATGGGTAGATTTGAGTTGATGTCTATTATTCTGAACGGTATATTTTCTTTGACTAAGGTGATAACACCTTTTTGTGCTCTACCTTGAGCATCGTGATCATTACGGACAGATTTGTAATGCTTCAATAAAAAGTCCTCGTTTGGCTTGAGGAATGATTCCTGAATGCATAATATGTTGGGATCTTGCTCAGCTACTAGTAGTTTTAGTTCGTTAAATCGATATTTTATTCCTCTAATATTCCACTGTAATATCATGATTGGGATGACGGTCTTTCCTGTATAAGTTGTAGTTTCTTAGTGATGGGTTTTTGTTTTCTTTAAATCTGGTTTCTTGTAGACACAGAAATTCGGGTTGGTATTTATTTATTAATAATTGGATGTCTTCTAAATGAGCATAAAACCCGTTAGCATTCCACTGTATTATTGACATTATATTACTTTACTTGTTTTTTTTGGTTTGTTTGTTCGTTTGAGCGTCTAAGTCTTTTTGCTAATTGTTCTTTTAATTTTCCTTGTAGTCTAGTAAATTTCCGTTTCATGTTCGTGTCTGTTAAAAAGGAGTATAGCAAATTTAGTGTATTTAAAAGTTCTTTAGGGTCATCAGTGTATTCTTCCGCAATATTTAATTTTTCATTCGATCCATGTACATTTTCTAAGAAGTCTTTGAGTTGGTTATAGTTTAAGCTATATTTTTTTGGGTTGTTGTTTATTTCTTTTTCCAGTGGTTTGAGTGGTTCTAAATTTGTTTTTGGTTTTTTTTTGGAGTTTGTTTCGTTGCTTTGGTTGCTATGAAGTTCTGAGGATTCTAGTTGATTGTTTCTGTCTAGGTTATCCTTCGAGTATGTGCTTTCGTTGATCGATTCACTGCTCGTTCTGTCACTTATTTCCGAGATTGTTCTTTTTGGTGCAGTATTTGTTTGTGTTTTCAGATATTTACTGCATGTTGGGATTTGTGTGAGGGTGGGGTAGTTGTTAGTGGTTGTTTGGGTATTTATGTTTATAGTTGTCGTTAGACTGGTTATGTCTTGTTGTTCTTCTTGTTGTATTTCTTGCTGTTGTTGGTGAAGAGTGCACTGGTTTGTGTTATGTCCTGGTTTTTTGCATATAAAACAGATAGATATTTCGTCTGTTATAAATATACGATATTGTATTTCTTCATAATCAATAACGATTGAATCAGGAATAGGGTTTTTGTCATCTGGTGTGATATAGAGTGATCTTCTAAAGCTAAGTACGTGGGAATATTCTTCTTCAGACATGCCTACTCGCAGAAAATTAATCGGTGAAACAATTTTTATGTTTTGTCCTTTCAAGGTCTGTTCTATTTTCTCATGGGGTATCGATGGGCACACGTTAGAGAGAATAATTCTCTTTGATGGTGTGATTAACCTTCTGATGTTAACAGTATTGTTGTTGATTGTTACGGTTTCATGTTCATCAATTAGTTGGTCTACTATATTCTTTGATTTTAAGTATATGCATATTCTATTATTTGATATACGAGAAGCAAAGAGTACATTTTTTGCACCAATTAAATTTCCAATACTTAGTATATAATCGCGTATTTTAATGTCTTCTATACCTTGTATGATAATTGCTTGATCTTTTTTTGGAAATACTGTTTGCGGTTGTTTTTTAGCGATGTTTGCGAATGAATTTTTATTCAAGTTATTTAAATTTGTCATTGTGTTAGGTGCGGTTTGGTTTAGTTTGTTCTCGTTGTTTATCGGCTGTTCGGTGGTAGTTGTCTCCATCTTTTGGTTAATGTTTGTTCGTGTCGGTAAGTGTTTTATAGTTTGTTGTTTTTGCACGTTTAAGTGCTTATTTTTTTATTTGTTAGATGGTGTTACTAGAAAAGGTGTGGTGTTTGACATGCAAATGTTATTTTTCGTAAATACGAAATTTTTGAGCATATTGAATATGCCATGCACTGATTTTTTAAAGTAACAGTACCTTATTTGATTGGTGTATACCTCACAATATTAATACTCGTCGTAGGAACAATGGGATTTAACAATTTAAGTCACTGTATAGAACACTACTTGTCACTGTCAAAGCCAAGGTCAGACTGATTATTATTATTATTATTATTATTATTATTATTGAAAATAAATAAATAAATAATAAATAATAATAAATACGATCTGTCAAACTCAAACTCCAGAAGAAATGAAATTATTTGTTTAATTTCCATGGCACTTTGATGTAAAGAGCGCAAAAATGGAAATTTTAATTTGCTTCTAATTCTTGATCAGAACATCCTATATTGATAAATTTGGCATCATTTGATGCATTTTTGAATTCTAAACAACTTTTGTATTTGTAC
This sequence comes from Clivina fossor, assembly GCA_963966155.1. Classification (NCBI taxonomy): domain Eukaryota; kingdom Metazoa; phylum Arthropoda; class Insecta; order Coleoptera; family Carabidae; genus Clivina; species Clivina fossor. Next base: position 135,744 of record CAWYQG010000025.1, read on the forward strand.
TTTTGTTCTATAATAATTAGGGGAAAATTTATCACCAAATGAAAATTTTAGCATTGTATTCCCTATGTAACAAAAAAAAAGTAGACACCCGGTATATATATACATTATAACGTACTTGTTTCTGTTATTAAATTTATTTTAAATACAACACTGTTTGTCGCAAGTAATGACTATTTTGCGAGTTGTAATCGAGTTTGAAACGGTATAAATCGAGAAAAAAATAAAATACAAGCAGACGCGGAGAGAAGGCGCGTGCCTTTCGAAGCAAGCGGTCGCAGTCGGCCACGGAAGGGTTTTACGTGCTACGTTTTGCGATTACTATTGTAGTAATTTCGATTGTGAGTGATATCAAGTTCCGGTGGTTTCGTCAAAACCATATTTTCGTTTCGCTCAAATCGTTTAACTTCAATTGGAGGTTTTAATTTAGCATACGTGGTACGCGTTTGCTGCAGGGCGATTTGGTCAGAGACTTTTATATATAACTAGATACCGAACTCAATATAACAAACCGCTCTAAAAGTGAAGCCTCAAGGTCACTAGACGCCATTTGTCAAAAAGGCAATATGTATATGTTGTGTATAGAATGTATGAAATATAACTTCAAATATAATTGATATATCAATATTATAACGAATAAAGTTATTAATTATATATTTTATTTAGTAAAATATGAAATAAAACACAAGAATTTTAACTCAACATTTATTTATTAGCTAAATAAAGTAAAAAGTTAACTGATTGCAAATATATTATAATATATATATATATATATATATATATATATATATATATATATATATATATATATACCTATATATATATATATATATATATATATATATATATATATATATATAATATGTAGCTTTGAAATAATTAAAAAAAACATGACAAATACAACAACAACAAATACATCTTACATTACATTTTAATTCATTGGTTTGCAAATAATATTAATTTATTGAATTTATGTCTTATACTAACATTATTTTTTTGATTCAATGACTTTGATATACTGTGCAAACGAAGATTTAAGTAGTTTTTACAAATGTATACAATTAAATCAATTTTGTGATTGTTTTCCAAGGAAATTTCAGTCTAAATTGGGAAAAATGTTTTTTTCAACAGCAAAGCGATTACTTAAAACATTTATTATCTTTTTAGTAATAATTTTATTCGAAAAATTATTAATCAAAATACTAATTTCTACTTCAGTAGCTTGAATTATTTTAAAAACACTTTCTGATGGATAAATTAATCCTCCATTATTTTTTAAATCAGTGAAAACTGAAAATTTAAAACTGTGAGCATAATTATGTTCTGATGTTAAATTTAATAAATTTTCGGCGCAAGAATTGCATGAAATTTTTTTTAGAAGCCCTCTAATTATATATCCACTTATATAATACAATACATTTTCTTTTGCTTCTGTAAATAAACTATTGTTATTGGAGAAATATAATGTAGAAAAACTTTCAAGATCTTCATCATCAAAGGGCTGCCTTAAGGTTAGGATTTATTTATTTGATAAAAAAATTTGTCCCCTACCTCGATATTATCAAATTACCAATTACAGAAATATATTTAAACTTTAAATTTAATTATTATATTGTTTCAGATTATAAAAGTAGACAATGCTTACCCAAAAAACTGTACTGTCCTTCCAGTTTTAAATCTATTTTTACAACCAAAAGCGGAACACGAAGCTGGCATTGCTATTGGTAATTTGCAACTATAATAATAAAATAACAGTTCTGCACAACACAAATTAATTATATCACTTTAAAACGTTAAATATAAATGATTTCGTATACACGATTCTTTATCACTGTTTACACTTTCTGCCTTTTCGACAAATGGCCGCCACACGAATTGACATGCTTCACTTTTACGCATCGAGTTAGGCATCTAGGTTATATATAAAAATCTCTGGATTTGGTTTACCGTTCTATAGTTTTATGTTCGCCTACTGCAGTTAGAACCTGGTTACGGGGATTTAGTAAGAAAACCTCTCCGTTTGACGACAAACTCAGCTCTCGAATTGCCTGCCGAACTAGGATTTCATACGACCAAAATAACGTTGACGCCAGCCGTCGCGTCGCTCAGCATCCGAGATCTATTTTCTTCGACAACGTTTCACCTACAGATGAGTACAAACGATCATATCTATGTTTCAATGTTAAAGTTTGTGATAACGATTCATTTATTTTGATTTCGACACATGTGCTAATTTCTGTGTAATACGCATGTGCGAGAAAGCATATTTCCGTTTAGTTTACAGTGTCGTCTCATTCGGGTTGATAAGTGCCGTTTTAAATTCATATTAATACGGAAATCTTGTTGTAATTATATTGATACTATTTATTTTCAAGTATTTACTGTTTAGTGGTAAATATCTGTTAAGAGAATAATTGTAAACCGAACTTTAAATTTTTATTTGTGCTAATACCGTTGACTATGCCACTGGTCAAATCACCAAGGCCAGTAGCGAATGGTTTGCGACGAGCGTGAAATATTTGTTTATTTGAAAGAATTTATTTGAAAGAAACATCTTGTCTGTTTACAGTTGTTTGTATTTTGTAAATTATCGCAACAAATTGTTAATCGTAATTTGTTAATTATCATTTCATTCATAGTTCATTCACCTTCCCTAGGATAAGTTAATTATTGAATTCTCTGATAATTTTATGTCAAATATACCATTGATTATATTTATGTATGTTCTATTTTCTATTTATTACTTTATTGATTGCACATCACAGATACCCCTCATCCGTCTATATAGATTATCGTATCGCAACTCCTATACAGGGTGTAACAGAATAACTATTCCTAATTTTAACTGGAGTATCCTGGGCTCAGAATATGAAGATTTAATGCAAATCACTGAGATAAAATGTGGCTCCTTACTGAGCTACAGGGTGTTTTATATAAAAATTTAAAAACGATTTTTGCCCAGTACTTTAAAATTATTTGACGTATCCTTATCATACTTGGCAGGAAATGTAGGTACCGTACACCATGCTAAATTATGTTAAATAAAAGTTTTTGGCTACTGCCAGTGGCGTACAACAGGGACAAGTGAGAGGTTGATCCTTCCTAAATTCTACGCCACTGGCGGAATTGTCATTTTAGCACAATTTTTCGATTCTCCAATACTTGCTGTGTAAAAAACATACTCTTCCTTTGTAACAATAAAGTCACTGTTTTTCGAGATATTTAAAGTTAAACATAAGCTGCACCCTTGGGATTTTTTCAAAATTTGCTCAAAAAAATCTGAAAAAATTCAGTAAAATAGAGAAAAAAATTATCTACATAATAATTAAGTACTTTTTTTTCTAACTCATTCTGATTTGGCTGTAAAAATTATTGAAAATAAAAAAAATAAAATGCAAAAAATATTAATTTTCAATAATTTTTCCAGCCAAACCAGAATGAGTTAGAGAAAAAGCTACTTAGAAATTATGTAGATAATTTTTTTCTCTATTTTACTGAATTTTTTCAGATTTTTTTGAGCAAATTTTGAAAAAATCCCAAGGGTGCAGCTTATGTTTAACTTTAAATATCTCGAAAAACAGTGACTTTATCGTTACAAAAAAAGAGTATGTTTTTTACACAGCAAGTATTGGAGAATCGAAAAATTGTGCTAAAATGACAATTCCGCCAGTGGCGTAGAATTTAGGAAGGATCAACCTCTCACTTGCCCCTGTTGTACGCCACTGGTAGTAGCCAGAAACTTTTATTTAACATAATTTAGTATGGTGTACGGTACCTACATTTTCTGCCAAGTATGATAAAGATACGTCAAATAGTTTTAAAGTACTGGGCAAAAATCGTTTTTAAATTTTTATATAAAACACCCTGTAGCTCAGTAAGGAGCCACATTTTATCACAGTGATTTGCATTAAATCTTCATATTCTGAGCCCAGGATACTCCAGTTAAAATTAGGAATAGTTATTCTGTTACATCCTGTATACGTACAGCGTACAGCTAATTATTTTGGTATTTTCTTTGAATATTTGGAGTGTTCGCGGATTAGAATTAAAATACCTGGCGCCCACATATTTAAAATAAACGATATTATCTTCTTCCTGACCTACCCCCTCACCGCTATTCGCTAGCCGGTGCACAGTATTGGGAAGCCCAATTTGTCGTACTATCTTTGATAATTAATTAACCCGTGCTAATATTAAATCTTATTTCGTTGCAATCATAGATATTTTCTTTTAAAGTAACAATAAATATAAAATTAAATTAATTAAAATGTTAGCATGTGGCAACATATATATATATATATATATATATACAGTGTGTCCCAGGATTGATGTTACAAGAGGTGTAATGGACTAAAATTTTTTGAATTTCATTTCAAGATTCTGGAATTAAGCCCTGCTTGGCGTGAAACGAATTTTAAGAATTTTTTCGTTTTTTGAAAAACAAAATGGCCGTGACGGTGAAGCAAGAACTATTTTCTTTTCAGGTAAAGTACCCTTTTTGTTTAGGATACGACAAAATTTTATTAAGAAAAGTTGTTTATAATGACAAATCATGGCCGTATACCAAACTTCAGGACGATCTACCTACTTTCATTAAACTGTCTGTTTTAGATTGAACAAAATAAATTGTAGGTATCTATTAATTTATTAAAATTTTTATTTTTTTTTTTCTGAAGTTTGGTATACGGCCATGATTTGTCATTATAAACAACTTTTCTTAATAAAATTTTGTCGTATCCTAAACAAAAAGGGTACTTTACCTGAAAAGAAAATAGTTCTTGCTTCACCGTCACGGCCATTTTGTTTTTCAAAAAACGAAAAAATTTTTAAAATTTGTTTCACGCCAAGCAGGGCTTAATTCCAGAATCTTGAAATGAAATTCAAAAAATTTTAGTCCATTACACCTCTTGTAACATCAATCCTGGGACACACTGTATATATATATATATATATATATATACATATATATATATATATATATATATATATATATATTTATATACATATATATATATATATATATATATATATATATATATATATATTTGTCCTATAAAATATACAAAACCAATGTATTTGTTGCTATTTTCAAAATTTATTTACTACCCGATTTAAGAAATATGGTTTACTTTAATTAAAAATTTATAAATTTTATAATCTAGTTAGTTATTTTGTTACCTAGTGAATTGTTTTTATGTTCTGTTTATTTATACTGTAAATTTCTAATAAAGATGTACTTCGAGTACGTTGAAACGTCGATTATTAATAAATACACTCGACAAAAAAAAACGCGCCACTTGAAAAATCTGAAAAATTACCGATTTTCAAATAAGTATAACTCGGCCAATTTTGAACGAAATTGAAAGAAATTTTTTGTACGAACAAATCTGTGGTCTCGTTTTTAATATTGTGCAAAATATGTTCCATTTCAACCATTCCGCTCTCCACCATACCCTGCAGAAAAAAACATGTTTTGACTTTAAAAATTGTCGAACTTTGACAAAATGGATAGTATACAAAAAATTTTCGACTCAAATTACTATGTGGGCGTAAAAATTCAAACATTTCTACGTAAATTCTCTGTAATTTCAAGAACTTGCGATGCTTTGGCGCACAGTTTTGTTTTTTTTTTTGAAATTTACCCTGCATTTTGCGAGTTCAAAGTTCTTTCACATTTTCAACTTTTAGACCATTTTAATGACCAAACAAATCTGTTCAATGGTAAAATTTGAAAATTTAAAGCATGTTGCAGAATCAAACTGCAAAAAAATTCGCAAAATGCAGAGTAAATTTCAAAACATCACAACTTTCCGCCAAAGTATCGTAAGTCCTTGAAATTAACGTTAGTTCACACGGTTCTGATTGCTATATTCAGACACGTAGCTCAAATACAAAACATGTTGAAGTTAATATTGAATTTATTCGTTTAATACAACTTATTTATTGTAACTGCATGACTGTTCTGAAAATTACATAATGAATGTTGAATTAATAATTCAATAATAAATTTAATATTATTAATTGATTTATATAAAAAAAATAATATATTTTTTAACTGGCTGTATTTTCTATCGAGCCGATCTTAAAGGTACAGTTATAGTCGAACGTACCGCAGCGTACCGTACCGTACCTAAGTTAAACCTGTACAATCAAATGTGTTTATTCATAATTTGACGCAGCAAACGTAGTTGACGTAGCTGACCGTAGCTGGCCGTAGTTAAACCGTACCAAAGTTGAAATATTTTAACTTTTTAGGTACGGCAGCTACGGCCAGCCAATTGCAATAGGCAACGTGAATTCGCACATGCGCATTGTCTGTTTTTTGAATGTTTGACATATATTTCTAAAAATTGATTCAAATATTTGCAAAAACATTATATAATTTATTTGTGTGCCTATATATTTTAAAATATATTTTTATAACAAAAATTAATATACGTTACTAAACACAATTATTTTTTTTAAATGACCCACATATTATAACCAACAAATTCATTCTCTTTGTTTGTTTCGTTGTTGTATTGTTACAAAAATGTTAACAAAAGAGCAGTGTTTATTGGGCGCTACGAGTCTTTTGCTATGTGCTGCTGCATTACAGGTAATGACGAAGAGATCTCGTCGATATAAAACAAGACCTATTAATAGAAATAGACGAACCTATAAAATATATTGTCGTTGTCAAGTCAAAATCTGCTATGTGGAGAATTTAAATGTCCTTTTCAAATAATAAAAATTACATAGTTTTTTGCAGCTCCTGAAAAATTGTTGAAAAACAACATAGCAGATTTTAATTTGACAGCGACGATATGTCAAACATTCTGAAAACGTACAATGCGCATGTGCAAACTTAAGTTGTCTTGTTGCCTATTGGCTGGCCGTAGCTAGCCGTTGCTAGCTACGGTTGCTACGGTCAGCTACTGCCTGCTACGTCAAATTATAAATGATTGCATTTGATTATATTGGTTTAATAACTACGACCAAGTACGGTACGGTACGCTACGGTACGCTACGGTACGGAACTGAAAAGTATAAATCTAACTTAAAGGTACCGAACAAATACCTGAGATATAATATCCTATGTAGAATAATATATATTTTTTTGAATTTTTTCGTATTTATAATTTGGATAAAAAAAGCGAAAAATATGTTTTTTTTGGAAAAAAAAATTTTTTTCTCTATTTTTTAAAATACAAAAAAAATCAAAAAAATATGTACTATTCTACATAGGATATTATATCTCAGGTATTTTTTCGGTACCTTTAAGATCGGCTCGATAGAAAACAGAGCCAGTTAAAAAATATACTATTTTTTATTTTATATAAATCAATTAATAATAATAAATTTATTATTGAATTATTAATTCAACATTTATTATGTAATTTTCAGAACAGTCAGTTACAATAAATAAGTTGTATTAAACAAATAAATTCAATATTAACTTCAACATGTTTTGTATTGGAGCTACGTGTCTGAATATAGCAATCAGAACCGTGTGAATTGACGTTAAGCGAAATCTACGTAGAAATGTTTGAATTTTTACGCCCGCTTGGTAAATTAAAAATTGAATTTTTTTTTTGTATACTATAAATGTTGTCAAATTACCAACTTTTTTTCGGAGGAGTGTGGTGGGGCCGGAGTGGCTTAAACGCCACTCATTATGTTGCAAAGCCTTAAAGAGGAGGCTTCAATTTTATTTTTTCAAAAATTTATCCATTTTTATCCAAAGGTATTATTCTACGGACAGTGGTCGCATGTATATGAACAACTGACTCTTGTTCGACTTAAACCGCCATTAAATAAGAAATCTTTGACAAAAATGTTTTATGAAGTATTTTAAAGTATATTAACCTATTATTTTTATCAAATTAGTATTTCTTTGATAATATATTATTAATAATAATAATAATAATCATTTATTACCTTACAGAGACCCAATTACAAGGCATAGGTATAAACATTTAAATATACATATGAAAAATATAACATAAACATAATATACATATATATATAATAAATGTAAAACAAAATTAATTAAGACACAAAAAGTACCAGTAACGTTTATCAAAATTTTAAGATAGTTAATTAAGTTGTAACTTTTATATTTATTTAATTTATGTTTCTACAATATTTATTATAATTAATTATTTTAAAAATTATATTATAAAAGATGTTTGTCAAAAAAAAACATTTATAGTATAATACAGAGCTTTGATATACAGGTTAGCAAAATGCGTCTTTCTAGAAGTAATGATTTAATGGAGAAATGCTTGCTATTTTATAAAATAACCAAAAATAAAATTTTGTTTAGTATGGTACCTATAGAATAAACTTTATCAAGTAAATTTTAGTAGAATAAAATTATCTGAAAATTGTCATATATTATTTTCAAAAGCAATTTCCATTCTTGAATCTATACTTAAAAAAAAATCTCACTGTCCAATAATAATGGGTGATTCATTTAGAGGTACTTTTTTCACAGCTGATTTTATGACAATTGACGATTGAGTCGTGTCAACTTGTCATTGTTTTTTTGTTCAGTATTGTTTGACATTTCATTATCGAAAGACTTAGCCCTGCACAGCGTCTACAAATTATTCAGCTGTATTACGAAAATCAACGTTCTACGAAGAATGTGTTTCGAGCGCTTAGAGCAACTTATGGTCCACATAATCGGCCTACTGAACGCACAATTCGTCGTGCCATCGAAAAATTTGAAATCCAATTTTCATTATTGGATAATACGCGACCAAATAGACCACATCCAGCACATAGTGAAAAAAGTATAGCGGCAGTAGCTGAGAGTGTCCGCGTTGAACGTGATGAATCAATTCGGCGCCGTTCTCAACAACTTGGCTTGTCATATGCAACAACTTGGCGTATTTTACGTAAAGATCTTGGTTTAAAAGCATACAAAATTCAACTCGTGCAAAAACTGATGCCGGCCGACCTTCCTTTATTGCTTTATGGCTTTATTGCGAGAACAATTCGGTGAAAAGTTAATTTCACGCTTCGAACAGGTGAATTGGCCGTCTAGATCGTGTGATATCACACCTCTAAACTTTTTCCTTTGGGGCTACGTAAAGTCAAAAATCTACAGGGATAAGCCGGCTACGATTGAGGAATTGGAAGCCAACATTACTCGCGTCATTCGCCAAATACCGCTCGAAATGATCGAACGTGTGATCAAATATTGGAACTTCTGAATGTAGTATATTAGCCGCAGTTACGGCCAACATTTGAAAGAAATAATCTTTAAAAAATAAATGTAAAGAATGGTTCTTTTGTATGATAATAAAGATTACCCGATAAAATCGAATTTTTCTATTTGTTTTCATTTTTGAAAAAAGTACCTCTAAATGAATCACCCTTTACATACAGTTAATTATACTTTTTATTTATATTTCATTAGGTTTCGATGAATTTTATATTTTTCTGTAGATCTGTTTGGTTTTATCAAAGAATATATATCTATAGTTATTTATCTATGGGTTTTATTGAAACATTTGAATAAATCACGTGCATGTTATAAAATGAGCCAGAATTGTTTATTAAAATACATGCTAATTATGTATGCTAATCATTTTATATTTCAACACTAAGTGTAAATGTTATGCAAAAAAGTACTTCTATTATATTTATTAATTGAATATTTTAATTTTTTAAATTTTATATTACAGTGCCCTCTATTAATAAATTCTAATACCAATTCAAAACATTAGTTCAGTTGTTAGTTTATAGATGACAGCACCATAATCATTTGTACATTGTCAGCAACTTATTATACTCTATTTTTTTTAAGAAAGCAGAAGTAGGCGGTACCAGCGCGGTCCGTTTTACACTGTTCCAAATTAAATTATATATATGAAAATTAAAATATGTTATTTTTAAAATAAAAAAAATATTTTTAATATAACACAAATGGAATAACACAATAACACAAATATAAAATCGTGATATCACTGTAACACAAAATATTAAGATGGTCCCGTTGAAACATGTTCTGCACGTACCATTGCACATGCGCGATATTTCTGTTGTGTTCGCTACCAGAGGCGTACGAACATTAATTCATTTTAAAACTACTTAATTTTAAAACATTTCTCTTAATATATACTTTCAAAATTATTTTTAAATATATTTATTCACTAACTTTTATATTTTAACATTATTTAAACTTCTGTTTCCGTGTTAATAATCAAAAAATACGCTAGCAATATATCCACTATAAACTTTCGTTTCTACGCATATGCTTATAAATTTGGATTGAAACAACAGAGACAAATAGAAAAAGTTGAGATAGAAATTTATTCTTCTACAGAGTAAACTTGCCCACAATTTTAACCAATTACAAGCAAGGAAAAATAGCTCCTATCTTCTGCCTGTCTGTCTTCTTAAAATAAATAGAGTATAATCTAGAAATATTGTAAAAATAATAGAATAGAAATAAATTTAAATTTGTACATATTTATTTCGTAACGTATAATTAACTTTTTTAATTAATTATGTAACAATAACAAATTATAACAATTCAGAACGTGCCCGAAACAAAGGTTATGTGCGTTGTTTTTGTTGTTGAAGTTTGCAAAGAAGGCTTGCATCAAACATGCAAGTTTGTGTCATAAGTGCTTTTATTCTTTTACTGTTTAAGGCAGAATTATAATTGTTTAATATAATAGGATATAACAAGGAGCAATGGGACGTAAATGCAACGTATTGGATTGTCCATCGGACTCCGTACGTCCTGAAGACAATGGGGTTACATTTCACAAAATGCCATTTTACTCGGATTTGCGACCAAAGTGGATAGAATTATGTCGCATTCCAGAAGAGAGACAAGTCAACAAAGTGTTATACGTATGCTCTAGACATTTTCGTCGAACGAATTTTTGTAATTTTAAAGGTACGAAATATATGTTGAGACAAGGCGCTTTACCTTCCGTATTTCCATGGACTAAGAGCCTTGCTATTAACTTTTTTTCCGGTACCAGAATCGAAGCGAATGATTTCAATGAGAAATGGTATCCGGCAACGATTTTAGAAGTTGATTACGATGAAAAGGAAGTATTTGTCGAGTTTGATAAACATTTGAATCGGGCGAATGAATGGATTCCGATGGATAGTTCGCGATTACGGCCTTATCAACTGCGACCACATGTAGAAACATTTATTGTTGGTGAAAAGTGTATGGCTACTTGGGTTGACAGTTATAATAAATATCCTGGCACAATTCGGCAAGTTCTTGATATCGGTGAGTGTTTAACACATACAATTTTTACTTATTTTACTAAAATTGTACAAATTTGATAAGATAAGAATTTATTTTAATGTAAATTCATTGCTATTGTATATATATATTAATGTCAAAAGATTAAATGTTATTCTTGGGTTCCGAACCTGCGTTATTAAATTCCCTATCAGGTTTGTTATTGTTTCAACTTTTCAGTCATCTTTAGATTTTCTGAATTTGGTCCGTATTTGTGGTTCGATAAACACAGAAAATCTGAAGATGACTGAAAAGTCGGCACCCGTCATTGTTACTAACAGTAGAATTAATTACTGTATATTATTATTGAGCAAGTAATTTAATTACAGATATGTATGATGTCTTGTTCGACGATGGTTTTTCTAAAGTTTTAAAAGCATCGAAAATATCGAAACTGAAAACTACTGATTCAATTCCAATTATTAAACCTCCACCAGTGGCGCCACCAGAAGAAGTTATTACAAGTAATATAATAATAATAATCTTTATTTTTGTTGATCCTTGCTCAATAGGACAATTGCAATTATGTAAATACAGAAAATATAATAAATGATATATTATTCATATTATAAACAAATACTAGTTAATATAAATATTATAGTTTTTTCTAAAGTAATGAAAATACATACACAATCACGCCATATACTTTCCAATATTCCGAAATCAGTTTCTTCATCAGCTTCATCTACATACATAATTCCTCTTGTACATGCTCTTCTATTTCTACCGCTTGGACTCTTTCAATCATACCACTCGTATATCTTCAAAATCATTCATATAAATCATCTTAACCCACTGATTTCTGTTATTTGTAGCTGTTCCGGAGACGAGTGAAGGTGAATAATGGACTTGCCGATGGTTGAATGGTGAACCAATTGGCATTGAATCGGTTGTTGAATGTGCAGAAGGACCACGTAGATCTGTTATTGTACCCGATCACCGTTTACCGCTCGAATGGGAGAAGCATTTGACGCAGAGACCTTTTGCTAATTTAGCCGGGAAGTGGGACATTGTTTTGAAAAAGTAATTACCTTCTAATTTAGTAATTTCGATTAATTGAAACCACTTTTCTTTTTGTATTTAACAATAATAATTTGTATTAATTCTGTAATATTATTATTATTATTAGCTTTGTTCGCGGAGCACATCCCGAACACGTTCCGAACAAGTACGCATGCGCAATGTAAATTCGGTCGTTCGCGGTAAGAAAATTACATGTTCTGAACAAAAAGTTCTGCGTTCGCGGAACACAATTATCTCATTCGGAATTAGTTCCGAACGTATTCAACACATCCCAGAATTTTACCAAGGATTTCTGATCCGCACATGCGCACTGCGCATTATATGATCGTGAAAGTTGATCAGCAATAGTTTAAACGTCAATTTCGAACGTTTTAGGTTAGATTTGTGTTTTAAAAGCATAAGTTATTTACTATTAAATAGATCAAGGTAATTATAAAAATGACATACATTAACATAAAAAGGTTAGAATAAAAAATATAGATAGATACTTAATTTCTTGCTTCAGATGTCGGATCACTTCGATTCAAGTGATGAAGATTTGGAAGAAGTAATTCAATTGTCGCAAGTGCCCAAAACAAGGGATTACTTTGAAGAAATTGTTTCACAGTTTAATGAACAACAATATATGGAACATTTCCGCATAAGTAGAGAGATGACACAACAACTAGCGGATCGATTTAAGGTTTCACAATATTTTCATCATCAGGAAGGAGATTCCGAAAAAATTGGTGCATTAAAATTCATTACTGTATTTTTATGGTTTGCTGGTAATGAAGCTAGCTCATTCCGAGATGTGGCAGATAGATTTAATATAACTAAAAGCTCCTTATATAAAGTTGTTAGAAGAGTCACCTATTTTTTAAGTAATCTGTCACCAGAAGTTATTCGATGGCCAACAGATCATGAAAAAGTAGAAAGTGAACGATTCTTTAGAGAAAAAGGATTTCCTGGAGCTTTTGGTGTCATTGATGGTACTCACATTAGAATCGACAAGCCTGCGGATGATCCAGATTCTTATCTCAATAGAAAATATTTCCATTCTATACAGGTAACTGACTATGTAATACACACTCGATATTTTAATACTTTTCAAATGTACATTTATTTTGCAGGCCCAAATGGTATGTGACCATAAAAAACGGATCATTGATATTTTTGTTGGCTTTCCTGGTTCCGTTCATGACAGCAGGGTGTTGAAATCCTCTCCTTTGTATGAAATATTGCCACAGAAATGTGGAAACTGCTTCATTTTAGGAGACAGTGGTTATCCGTGCTTACAACATCTTCTAACTCCATTTAAAGATAGGGTATAGTTATAGAACAGCCTCCCGTTTTTGCGGTAGGTACGCGAGTTGAAAAACCAGTGACTGTCAAACTATTCGACAAGACAAAATATGATTTTAAATGTGTTTTAACGGTTTTTAAACAACAAACTCCTACCTGAAACCTACCTACCTAACCTACCCTAACCTACCGGATTTCTTAACATAACATAACATAAGGAACAATCACACTTCTTAACATGATATAAGTTTTAACGGACAAAATTGTCAAAATTACTAATGAAACTTTTTGAGATTCACTGGTTTTTACACATGGGGCATGCGCATTCCGATGTTCACGCATGCGCAAATTTGGCTTTTTTAAAATTTGTGAAACGGGAGGCTATGGTAAAGTTCAGCCAAAGATAGGGGCCAGCTAACTAGACGACAAACAAATTACAACTATTTGCTTTCTACGAACAGATATATAATTGAACACTCTTTTGGTATATTAAAACAAAAATTTAGACAATTATACCATATAAAGTTGAAAAGTATTCCGGACTTAGTTCACTTTATAAGAGCATGCGTTGTTCTGTACAATCTATCTATAGAGGAGGAATTTATATTGGAAAATGACCCACAAGTGGAAGATAACCCAATAAATGTACTACCCCCTGAAGAAGAAGATGCTGTAGATGATAGAAATGGTATTACAAGAAGAAATGAAATTATGAACACATTACCTCTTCAAATATAATCTGTTTATCTGAATTATGTAAATTAGTTGTGTTCTTACAGGTTGATTAGCATGATGTATTTATACGAGATTATTATATTTAAAATCTATTTATGTAGTTAAAATGATCTATTTGTTAGTATTTCTTGTAGGATGTTATTGATTTTCAATATTTATATTTTCATTTTATTGAAAAGAATGTTGTAGCAAAAGTTGGTGTCAGTCAGTTAAGATGGTTCGGACATGTTGAGCGAATGTCTAATGAACGTTTGGTTAAAAAGATTTATTTGAATGATTTTGATGGTATACGTTTGCGTGGACGTCCGATGAGTAGTTGGAATGGTATGATTGAGAGTGTTTTGCGTGAGCGAAAGTTTCCAAGTAGTAGGAATAAAAGAGCATGTATGAGAGGAATTATGAATGTGGATGAAGCGAAAGTTGCTTGTTTGGATAGGAATGTTTGGAGGCGACTGATTTCGGGATGTTGAAAAGAGTTTGTGCCACACCCTTTTGGGTACATGGCGTGATTGTGTATGTATGTATGTATGTATGTATTTTATTTTAATTAAATATTTTACAGAAATGCTAAATAATTTTTATAAATATTTAATTAAATTTTATTATATTCACAATAAGTCTGGTAAATCCTTTATGAAACAGAACGAAGGAATATGTAATCATAAAATTATTTTAAAAATTCAATTTAAAATTAATCAAAATTTTGTAACAACAAAATGTACTTCAATTTGTTTAAATATATAAGTAAGCAACTAAAACTATTGTAGATGAATTTAAATATCTGAAAAATCAAATAATCAGTAAAACAAAAAATTTTTTATAACTTATGTCATGTAAATTTCTCAAAATTAATCAATTTATTTGAAAATATTAAAAAATTGTTACATATATTCGCTTTTTAGATGCTATATTTTAACAACTAAATTGTTAATTAAAATTTTTATGTTTAAATTGTTCTTGAAAATGACAACTGAGGTACTGAAATATTTAAAAGAATTAAAATATTTTCAAATTAGTTGACTAAAACCTGAGAAGTAGTTTGTTTTATTAATTTGTTTAAATTTTTACACATAGAACAAAACATAGTAATAGTAAATTAAACAAACGGTTATTCTCAACATGTTTATTATTATTATCCTTAATTAAACGTTTAAGGTGACATTGTAATATGTCATTGTAATATGTCTGTTGCACTCAACTTAATATTTTTCTCCAACAATTGCTTTAAAATATTATTTCGTTCTTCTAAAATTTTATTCTTCTCTGTTTTGACCTGTATGTTTCTTTCTTCAATTTCTAATCTCTTTCTGTAGTATTCCTGCCTTTCGTACCGAATTTCTCTCAACACATCAGCCCTCATTTTTCTAGTTTTGTATGTTGGTTTTTTTATCTGAACTGAATTCTTCCGAGCTGAATCCTCAAGTACCCTTTCATCTTGTTTATTTAAAGTATTTTCATTTTCCACAGTATCCTCTAATTCAGGGACATTCTCTTTATTAGGCATTTCTGCTTCCGTATTCGATGAAAGAAGAATAAGGGGATGTATATTCTTTTTTTTACCTAAAATGTCGTGCATTTCATTTGAATACTCGAAGTCTTTTCTGCCCCGACCAGTTTTAGTAATCGTATCAATATATTTTTTGTAGCTTCTCTCTAGATGCTTCCAACGATTCTCACAGTTTGCAGCAGTGATGTTCTTGCTAACTTGTTTTTGTAACTCCTGTGCAATGAGTTCAAACATTTTTTTAAAACTTTTGATCCTTAAAGAACCTACTTTCTTACGATGTTCTTTATATAAATCTAAGAGAACTAAGGTACTTGCATGATTCCACTTGTAAGAATCTTTTTCGTCGACCACCACTTCTAAAGTACCTGGCAATGGCGAAATACTAATAAAGTCACTTAATTCTGTGAAATGAAAAATCAATTAACAATGTGATGCTGTTTCAAAATGTTTATTAACAATTTACCTTTCTCGCACATGCCTTAATATTTTGAATAATGGTAATTCTCTGACGCAAATAAATGACCAAAATCACCTAACCTCCAAACAAAAACAGCTGATATTTAAAATAAAATTTGTCAAACGGGAACGGCAGAGCGCACTCTATGATCGAACAATTTAATTAAAAATAGTTCGTTTAACGTTCGCGGAAATATAAAATCCTGAATAAATTCAGAATCGGACATGCGCATTGGATTAATCCTAAAGACATTCCGAACAGGTTCCGAATCAATTCGGAATTGCTACCGCGAACAAAGCTATTATTATAACCTATATGAATTGATTTTTAGTTCGGAAGGGAAAAAGTTCCATACACGTCATTCGTTGAAAACATGGCTGGAAGAAACGAAATCGGAACATTCGATTGATCGATTTGATTTCTGTTTGCATTTAAATCGAGCGAGAAATCTCGGTTTATATGAGGTTACCGATCCGGAAGCATTAGCTGCTACCACTAAACCAATACCAATTAAACATCCGCCTATTGAGAAATCCAAGGCAACATCAAAATCACATACTAAGTCATCTACACCGAAAACTGTTCCGATTGTTGTACAACCGCCAGAGGTTGCATCCGATGTGAAAGTTGAAGAAGATGAAGAAGATGGTAAGTTAAAAAGTATTTAAATAAAAAAAAGAAATATAATAGATAGGTCTATTTAATATACCGGGTGTTCGTTCGTTAAGTTCGTATGGGCGTTTAACATGCAATTTCGATAATTTGCGATATACTTCTTTCTCGAGTTAAATTCGGAGAAATACTTAGAATACTTTTCGATAGGGCATAAAAAGTTCTAGAATTTGGTTTTAGTTTCGATTTGCTAGCATGTGCCGGTTGGGCGCTAAAATTTTTTTTTTATTTTTTGGTTTTTATGAGGTCTAGGAAAATAAGCATGATATGAAAAAATGCGAAATAATGAGTACGATAATTGAGTGAAGAAACCATTTTAGGTTGCATCGTTTAGTAGAAAAAAATTAAAAACTGAATTTTTGAAAATTTGACGAGGGGGTACCCTTGAGAGATTTTCAAAAATTCAGTTTTTTTTTCTACTAAACGATACATCGTAGAATAATGGTTTCTTCACTCAATTATTGTACTCATTATTCCGCATTTTTTCATACCACGTTTATTTTCCTAGACCTCATAGTTTTTGAGAAAAAAAATAAATACCAAAAAATCAAGTGCCCAAACGGTACATGCTAGCAAATTAAAAATAAAACCAAATTATAGAACTTTTTATTGTCTATCAAAAAGTATTCTAAGTATTTCTCCGAATTAACTCGAGAAAATAGTATATCAAAAAATTATCGAAATTGCATGTTAAACGCCCATACGAACTTAACGAACGAACACCCGGTATGTTTCAGTAATCTAAATTTATTTACGCTAAATATCTGTGGTAATTGTTACAGATAAAAGTGCAAGTTTAAAAATAATTCACGAGAACGATAAATACAAATGTCCAATCGAGAATTGCGGTAAAAATTTCCGAAAAGAAAATTAAGCTCAATCAATCAATTTTTTTTATTGTCTTTTCCATAAGTTTTGAGAAAAGACCACATTTAATCTAACCTAATTTAGAATATATTAAATTTTAATAATTTTTTCTTTTGTTTTATTTAAACTTTCTGTTACAATAAAGATTACAAAAAACGATTATAATTTTTTTGTTAAAATTAAAAACACAAAAATAATTTTTTAAAGCAAATAAATTAATATTTATTTTGTTCAAATTTATAATTATATAATTAAATATACCTAGTAATTTTACAAAATAAAACCAGGTTTAGAAACTTAGTATATCGACTAACGATTATTGCATCGTAGATAAAAGTTAAATAAACGATTATTCGTTAAACTTAAGCAAAAATAATTACTACAAAACAAAATTACAGAAATACAAAGTTATTAGTTTAACATTAAAAAAGAAACTGATTTATTATTATATGAAATGTTAGAAAAAAATTCTTAATTTGTTTCATGTTTTATTGTCAAAATATATTAGTTACAGTTAGTTTCCGTCTTGCTTTTAAGAATAATTAACTACGTTAAAAACATATAATATTAAAACTATTTCTCGTACAATCATATTGTTATACTTACTTGTGGCCATTGTTGACAGATCAGCTAAATTAAATTTACTAGACAATTTACAGTCCTAAAAGAAATAAATATTTATCTTTAACCAGACATACTTACTTCAATTTTTTTTAAATAATTATTGTATGATATGTTCATAAAAATTTATGTATATAAACTGATAATTATATATAAAGTTTAATTTTTATTTAATAAAAATTCGACTATATTTTTTTAATAACTATGATTTTGAATATCTTAAGTAAACACCACTGGCCAAAATTAGATGTAAAAACCAGGACTGTTTAAATATAAATAATTTCTAGACTCTATCATGTGAATTATTTTAATTTTGTAATAATTTAATCAACAGCAATCAACCAAAAGCAAACTTGTACTTTTAAATTAATTTAATTTTAACAGCGCTTTCTTCAAATAATATTGAGATTCGGGTAAAGAACGGATTAATTCCTTATCAATCACGAAATGAATGAATTATTCTAATTAGAAGATAATCACGCTAATTCGTGTTACAAAATTGCTAAGTTTTGACTTTTCTCGGAAAGTTGGTAAAAAATATTTTTATTAAAATTATAATTTTTGTGGGCACTAGGAGAAAGTTTTCTGAAAATTTGATCAAAATCGAATAAATAATGTAGCCACAATGAATTTTTTAAAAATTTTGTGATTTTTTTTTCTCGATAAGTTTCGTTAAAATTTGATAATTTATTTAGGCACTAGGAGAATCTTTTATAAAAATTTGATTAAAATCGGGTAAATAAAGTGGTCATAATGAATTTTTAAAAATTTTAGTAATTTTTTTCTCGGAAAGTTGGCAACACTGTTTTTTGTTAAAATTGCATAAATTATATGAATACTAGGAGAATATTTTGTGAAAATTTGACAAAATCGGATAAATAATGTAGCCAATATGAATTTTTAAAAACTTTAGTAATTTTTCTTTCGGAAAGTTGGCATCACTGGAAAAAAATAAAACCACATGACCCTATCTTGGGTACTAGACAAATTTATCCTGAAAATTTCATTAAAATCGGTTGAACCGTCTAGGAGAAGTTGTCATCACAAAATTTTGACTGAGCGAGCGAGCTGACGACGCACATCCATACACCTACATAAACTAGGTTCAGATTGGTCATCTAGAGGCTATATGAAGGATTTCTATACAAAAAAAAAATTTTAAATGTTACAGACACCATACCAAACGCTATACGACATTTCCTTGCAGTTAAAGTGGTAAAAATTAAAATAACAGTTGCTTATATTTTGCTTCTATCGGGTTATAGTTTGTTGTTTGTTTGTATATTGTTGTTGTTGTAACTATATTATAGGTTATCGTGGCAAATCCGAATTGAATCTGAAACAACACATTCGGAATCGTCACAGCGACAACTTAGACACGCGCCAAGTTCCTTGTCCGATTTGTAAGAAACCCTATGCATCGAAAAGAAGTCTGTTTCAGCATATGAAATTGCATAATGCGCGCGAAAGGCGACACAGGTGTTCGATCTGCACGAAAGCCTTCTACAACAAGTCTCATTTCAATGAGCATATGCGTCGACACACCGGCGAGCGACCGCATAAATGCGAGCATTGCGATAAGGCATTCGCATTGATCAGTGACTGTAGGCGTCATGTGAGGACGCACACAGGTTCGTTATTTGGTTGTTATGGTTGGTTAGGTTGTTTATGTAACCTTGTAAAAAACCTTGTATAAAACAGTCATAACCTTGTAAAAAACAGACATAACCTTGTATAAAACAGTCATAACCTTGTATAAAATGTATAATGTTTGTTGGTGTTTAGGTGAGCGTCCATTTCAGTGCAAGTTCTGCGAGAAAAAATTCGGTGATAGTTCAACACTTTTAGTTCACACTCGCCTTCACACAGGGGAACGACCTTATAAATGCGAACAATGTGTGAAAACTTTTATCCAATCGACACACTACAGGATGCATTTGAAAGTGCACCGAGATCGCACTGCTGGCAAAATCAACTAATTGTATTGCGTAATTATTATTGTGCAAAAAACAAATACATTCATCAATAAATATCTTTATTTAATATTCACTCGTCTTAAATCGTCCACCTTACTCTAATAGTTTTTAATTATTGATGCAACGCATACTAGATAATAAATTTATTAATAAAGGACAAATGACAATCGCAAGTTTTGTTGGAATATTCGCAAACATTCATCAATCAATCAATAAATATCTTTATTTATTCGTCTGAAGTCGTGATAATTGATAATAAATATATTGATAAAGAAATCTCGTAAAGGGAAAATTTTAACTTGAAATTTAGTTGGAATATTTTTTGAAGCTAAAAGAAACTTTATTTTCGTTATTGAAACATGTCCTGTTTTATTTTTTATTACCAATTTCAACAAAAAAATGTGGATCTTTATTTAAACTAGTGGTCGAAATTCAGCCGTCGCCATTTGAAATTCAAATTGAGTTTTCATGCGGCAAAAATACGGGAATATTATGCTGTATTTTAAATTTTTTAAATTTTAAATTTTACTGCGGACTTGCTCTACAAAATATATTTGACACATTTGTTTTCACGAAATTCAAAATCAATTCATCATAAAAAATACTCAATTTTTCTGTGTAGCGTTCAATAAAAAAAATTCGTATATGTACAGTAAAAAAATTCGTATATGTACAGTATACGATATCTGCACTAACATTAATGTTAGTGCAGATATCGTATACTGTACATATACAAATTTTTTTTATTGAACGCTACACAGAAAAATTGAGTATTTTTTATGATAAATTGATTTTGAATTTCGTGAAAACAAATGTGTCAAATATATTTTGTAGAGCAATTCCGCAGTAAAATTTAAATGCAAATGCATAATCTGATAGAATCTTTGCGGTCTTGATGAACGTCAAAGCAGCAAAGGTTCGTATAATTGTGTTTATCCGACAAGAGCCGTGCTCATGCAGATTTTAATCAATTTTGATTTTCTATGAAGAATAAGGCGTTCAAATTTCCATCACGTTCTGAGATGTAAATTTTTGCTCAAGTGCGGCTTTTTCCAACAGGAAATTGCAAAATTTACCGTGTACATTGCGATATTTGTCGTGTCGTCAATTTTTATTGAATATATAGCTACTCGTGTATGCCTTGCCTTGTTGATATTTTACAACTAAAAATATTGACTGCCAAAAATGTTGACTCACATATTCTGATGTTTTTGTTTAAAATTAGGTATATGTAAAATATAATTCAGTGAACGCAATCTATTGAAATCACGGATAATATTATCATTCAGGAATTGTTATCATTTTCACGAAGAATGGACCGGACATGTACGACTACATACGACAAATATCTTTTATAGTTATCATGATTTTGGTTTATGTTATCAATTTTTTTCGTCCACGAGCAATAATCTTGGTTGCATGCATTTTTTTTTTATTGTCAAGCTTAAAACGTGCAAACTTTTTTCTTTCTTTCTCTCTCTCTCTCTCTCTCTCTCTTTCGTAAATTAATAGCCCACAGGCTGGCTGGCAACAGCTTTTTTTATTGATACTCGTAAATGCATATATGTATAAATATAGAATGATTACATATTTATTTTCAACTTACATACGAACATACATACATACATACACAATCACGCCATGTACACAAAAGGGTGTGGCACAAACTCTTTCTATTATATCTAAATCAGTTTCCTCCGAACATTCCTATTCAGACAAGCAACTTTAGCATCATCCATATTCCTAATGCCTCTCATACATGCTCTTCTATTCTTACTACTTGGAAACTTTCGCTCACGCAAGACTTTCTTAATGTATCACTTCAACTACTCATCGGATGTCCACGCAAACGTATACCATCAAAATCATTCATATAAATCTTTTTAACCAAACGTTTATTAGGCATTCGCTCTAGATATCCGAACTATCTTAAGTGATTAACACTGCAACTTTTGCTACAACAGTTTTTTTTTTCAATTTCACACTCATTATACAATACACTAATCTATTTCGTACCTGATTTCTCCTAGTTGCACCACATACCCCACGTAAAAATCTCATTTCCATAGCAGTCATTTCTCTTTTATACTTTTGTAGTCAAATTAAATATTCGCTACCATATATTAACGTAGGCATCAAAACAGCTTTGTATATATTCAGACGGGCTTTTTGGAAACATTTACATTCTTAAAAGTGTACAAAGCACTCAAAACCTTACAAACAGCATTAACTCTTCTATAAAATTCACGATCAAAACAACGATCTTTTCAATTTAAATTGAAATAATGTTATATTTATATTTCTTCAGTTTATTTTTACATATTTCTAGTAAATAAAGATTTGAGTTTATGTTTTTCAGATCAATCGATTATTATTATCAAAAACTCCGAGTTCCAATGTGATTACGTTAAGCAGCGTATACTGTAATAATAATTATAATTTGTTAGATAATTGCTTACTCATTAGGTTTATGATTTAAATATAACATCAGTTATTTCTTTAAAATGATAAATATATAATGTATAATAATATTATTATTTGAAAATTATTACGTCATTTACACACTTACAGTATTAATATTTACGGCATTGATAAATAACTTTTATTGCTTTAATTATAGTATTCTAAAATAATTTTCATAAATGAAATTAAAATTTGAAAGAGAACTACAGTACTTGTATATAAAAAGCCGCTCTTTGGGCGTAAGAGAGAAACAAAATACTATGAAAAAATGCAATAAATATAAAATATTGACGATAATTCTGTCACTGTCAAACGAGAAATATATGACAATTTGTAACTCTATTATTTGAAGTACATACAAGTATGTTCATTCGTAATATAATCATTAGGGGAAGTCACCCTTATATTGTGATACGGTGACAATATTCTCTGCTCATTAATAACAATACACAGAATAATTTTGATATAAATCTTAGAAATGATCTGTAGTTCTTGCACGGATTATTAAATCGAAGATATTTATTATTCGGTTTTCAAATAGTTTGATATTATGCGGAAAAACTTTTGTAAGAAATATATACAGGCTGAGAAACATAGTGGTGTAATTAAATAACAAGACTTTGGGATTAAGTTCTGTTTATTTTATTATAATGAGTTCGAAAAGATTTTTTACTATGTTATAATGATATAAGTCATGTGTAGCTTTAAAAACAAATGTATTATAATATTATTAAGAATTTTTTTTAGCATTAAAACTTTAATTGAAGCATGAAATTTTTTTTATAATAAAAATTGATTTTAATAATAAGAATGGAAACCAAGAATAACTCAATTTCTAATGAAGGTTGACTTACACCCTATTGATTCTCAAATCCCATTACAATCGAAAAAGTAGAGCAACAATTTTTACTATAATCTAAACTCAAAGTTTGCTAAACAATTAGTTTTTTTACGTTATAAAATAATTTTCGATATTTCTTAACATATTAACTACTTTATAAAGGCAAACGGTATCAGGTTTGATATAGTGTTTCTAAAAGTATTTGGTTAACAAATCTGAACAATATTGAGGTATTTCTTGGTGCCTCAAATAGTCATGCAGTTTTATTATATTGCCAATGTTGTCAATTTTTGAAGAAAAATATTGAAATTTAAAAAATTGCTAGAAAATCTGATTTTAATAAAATTATCAAGGTAAATGACCAATATGATTAGCAATAAATTATATGAATATTAAGACAATATATTTTACAAAAATATTATACAAATGAACAAACATATTATTATAAATAACATAAATAATTGTAGAACATACATTTTTAATTATTGAGATTCATGAGTATTTTATATAAAAAAACAATAATAACTATTCGACAGTAATATAGTTGAAGAAAAACTTGTTATATATGACATAATAAAAACTAATTAATTATTCGTGAAATAAATATGAGTACAGTACAGCTATTCAATAGTGAAAACTGTGATAAAATATAATTTTGTTATCATAAATTGATTAAGAATTTTATGTCGTCAACAATTTTGACTTCAAGTGTATCCATAAGTCACGTAAATCATATATGGGTAAATTTTTTAAATACACTGTAAAAAAATAATAACGAAATTACAGGAAAATAGTATTAAAATTTTACTATAAAAAATTATAGTTTACAATATGGCATATTGGTGTCCCATTATAATCCGCCACTTGCAATAACTTTAAAATCGGACATAAAAATGTACCGGATGAAAAGTAAATGGTTTCGAGGGGCACATCTGATGCAGAGACCCTTACTCCCTCCGGATCCCCTGGGGGGCGGGAACGGGGGGCAACTTTGAAATCTTAAATGAAACCCCCTATTTTTTATTGCAGATTCAGATAGACCATTAAAAAGTATGTAAATTTTATTTTAAGATTTTTTTATCTTTGATAGATGGCGCTGCAAACAGCAAGAGGAGGGAGGGGCAAGGGTCACTGAATCAGATATCCCCTCGAACCCATTATCTTAAAGTTATCCCCCTCGAAACCATTAACTTAAAGTTAATAGTTTCGAGAAGGATATCTGATGCAGTGACCCTTGCCCCCCCCCCCCAAAGAACTCAAAAGAACTTAAATATCGTACTTAGTTACACCTTTTTTTTCAAATTGAAGACTGATAAACTGAAAAAAAAATGCTGTTTACAGCGCCATATATCAAAGATAAAAAAGGTCTTTAAATAAAATTTACATACTTTTTAATGGTCTATCTGAATCTGCAATAAGAAATAGGGGGTTCTATTTAAGATTTCGAAGTTGCCCCCCGTTCTTCCCCCCAGGGTGTTCGGTGGGGGCAAGGGTCTCTGCATCAGATGTCCCTCTCGAAACCATTTACTTTTCATCCGGAGCATTTTTTTGTCCGATGCACGATTTTAAAGTTATTGCAAGTTGCGGATTAAAATTGGACACCCAGTATATGTATATATGTATATATATATATATATATATATATATATATATATATATATATATATATATATTCGGTATTTTTAACTAAAAATTCTGTAATTTTGACATAATTCAAAATGATCACATAATGTAAGTAAAAATTACCTAATAAGTATACAGAATTGATTATTTTCTGCAAATTGCATCACTTAATGTAGAATTACATATTGTTGTATATATAATTATGTAAAATTACAGCTTACATATGTAATATAATTCATATACATAATACATATAATTCATCAACATAATGAGATTTAGTACATATTTTGTGTAATAACACTAATAAAATATTTCAATTGTAATCCTTTATGTAAATTTAGAAATGCATTTAATTATACCAACAATAATATTACAGAAATAAACAAATTTTACCTATTTATAAAATATTTCTGACAGCAAATACGCTAAATTTGTTCTGTAAATTTACTGAAAAAGAGTTTATTAAAAGAGTCTAATATTACATACATATGTACTTTTTCATCCCGTTGGTAATATAATATAATGTTTGGAATAGTGCTGTCAATATTTGAAAAAATTGGATCCGGATATCCGGATCCAAAAAGATTCGGATATCCGAATATCCGATTCTCGGATAATTTAAGATCCGTATCCGATATTCGGATCTGAGATTCGGATTCGATATCCGGATCTGAGATCCGGAACCGATATTCGGATCTGAGTCCAGAACCGAAATTCGGATCTGAGATTCGGATCCGATATCCGGAACCGCTATTCGGATCTCATATCCAGAACCGATATTCGGATCTCAGATTCGGATTCGATATCTGGAACCGATATTCGGATCTGAGATTCGGATCCGATATCCGAAACCGATATTCGGATCTGAGATCCGGATCTTAGATTCGGATTCGATATTTGGTTCTTAGATTTAGATGATATATTTGAAATGCATAATCTAACAATTACACAGAAACTGGTATTGTATTTTTATTTCTATTTAGTTTTACTATCTATAATAAAGTTTATAATTTTAGTAATTTATTATATACATATTTTATTGGAGAATATAGAG
The DNA here is from genome assembly GCA_963966155.1 of Clivina fossor. NCBI lineage: Eukaryota > Metazoa > Arthropoda > Insecta > Coleoptera > Carabidae > Clivina > Clivina fossor. The sequence goes on from CAWYQG010000025.1 coordinate 162,127, forward strand.
TGTTTTATATAAAAGTAAAATTTGGTTTAACAAATAGATATATTAAAATAGTCATTCTGTCTTGTTATGTCTATAACTTCAATACTTTACTATACATTTATGATGTTACATCGACATGCACTCATCATACGTTTATTGATATAGTGTAGAAAAAGAAAACTAATACTAATATATGCGTAGCTATACTCAGGTGCAGTTATTTGTGTTTAAATTTTTGCAGCGTTTACGTTAGGATATTATAAAATCTTTTGTTCAGTATTTTTGTGTTGTTGTATAGTGTGGTTATGGTGCGCTATACGCTATATTTTACTAGATTATTCAATTATAGTTTAAAAAAATTAAAATATTCCTGAATTATTAGATGAAGCAAATGAGTTAGTATTTGAATTGTATAATATGTAACAAATATAAATAAATAACTTAAATAATTTGTTTAGTAATTTTGTGAATATTAAAAAATAGATACATCTTTCAAGAAACACAATAATATACCATAAATTAAAACTTAATATACTAGTTTATTATAAGAGAAGTATTAAATGTTTGCTTTATTTTTATTTAAAACATAAATTGTCTGACTTAATAGTTTACATTTGAAAGGCGTAATGTAAACATTTATAGAATAAAATCAGAATATTATTGGATAGTTAGTAGTTACATAAATAAATAATACCTTACAAGCAGCAATCATTTAAAACTTACTATTGTATACTAAAAAATTAAAGACGATGATATGAAATACAAACAAACAAAGACAATCATATCACAAATAATACAGCATCCCTTACCAACCACATATTTGTTAAAAAAATTAAACATTTGTATATGTTAAAAAAAATATTTTTAATATTTTTATTTACTGTGTTATATTTACAATGTATATGTATTTAATTTTTTTTTGTCTGGATAAGAATGTTTGGTGAAAGTTGATTTCTGGTTCAATAAAAAGACCACACCCTTATTGGGTATATATATTGGGTATATATATTGGGTATATATATATATATATATATATATATATATATATATATATTTATATATATTTCATTAAAGTAACTGATGTATAAACACTTAAATATGACAAAAATAAATTACAATACACAACAATATATTAAGTAGATATTTTCACAAACACTTTTTGTTTTCTTTCTTAAAAAAATTAAATAGTAAATAATATTGTTAGATTTGAATTTGGCGGCATAACCGCAACTGACAGATGTATAGTGATGTAAGTAATCACTGCAATAGAAACGTTGAATTCAGAACTAACCATAAAATTTGTAAAATCAAGATTGTTGGATGCAGAGTTAAAATTTGATAATAAGAACGAAGAAAAATGTAATGAATCAACATTCAAAGCGAATACATCTGACATAGTATGTTTCCAATGTGGTAAACAAGGTCATAAATCATTCCAATGTCAAAACAGAGGCTATAGAGGAAGAAGTCGAGGCAGAAGTTATCGAGGAAGGTCAAGAGGATTCGGCCGAGGGCAACAAGCTTATGCTACAGAAGAAATTTCTTTCATAGCGATGAATTGTGAAATACATAAAGAAGATAATCTATTTATATTGGATTCGGGATGTACTCAACATATGGTAAAAAGTAACATGGAAAAACGTATGAAAAATATAAAGAAATTAGAAAACCAAGTACAAATTATGATAGCAAACGGAAAAACAATGACTGCAGAAAAGACTGGAAAGTATGAAGGTTATTATGAAAACAAAAAGGTAGTATTCGATGCATTAATTGTAAATGGAATGAGTCATAACTTATTATCAGTAGGAAAATTGATAGAAAATAACAATAAAATAGTATTTGAAAAAGAAAAAGTAAATATAATAGGAAATAACTTTGAAATACCATGTGAAAAAAGAAACAACTTATTCACAGTAAAGTTTACAGAAAAACAAGAAAGGGGAATGGTTGCGACCACAACAACAAACATTTGGCATCAAAGATTAGGTCATCTGAATCGATATGGACTTAAACAATTAAATTTACCATACAGCAAAGACGCAAAATGCAAAGCGTGCATTGAAGGAAAAATCTACAGACCTAAATTTGAAAGACAAGAAAGAAAAACAACTCAAATAGGAGAAATTATTCATACGGATGTATGTGGTCCGATAACACCAATGACTAACAATGGAGAAAAATACTTTCAAGTATTAATAGACGATTTTTCTCATTTCACCATCGTAAAGTTATTAAAAACAAAGAATGAAGCACAAAATAATGTTATTGATTTTATAAAGTTAATAAAAACACAACATGGACGAAAAACAAAAAAAATAAGATGCGATAATGGCAAAGAGTTTATAACAAACAATTTAAAATTGTTCTGCAAAGCAAAAGGCATAGAACTCCAGCCAGGGGCGTAGCAAGACTTTTGTGGGCCGGTGTGCCACTGGGATTAAGGGGCCCCTCTCTACTCCTTGTATTGTTTAAAATTTTAATGTTCTTTTGGCTCATTTTAAGTTGTAAATGTCATTTTAATTTTTTAAATTTGTGTCTGTTTGTGCCTTATTCGAAAAAAATTTTCAAATAAAAGTTGTTTTATTTTTATGATAATCAAAATTAATTAAAATTATTTTTTGTTAAAATGCAATCTGTATTTTCAAAATTAATAAATTAAAGTAAAATGCCTAAAGAAACAACTTGCCAGGAAATATATATGTATGTACCTAATAATGTTGACTTAACCATAGACAAAGAATGTGTGAAGATTTTCGATATAATAGTTCAGAAAATAATTTTAGGATAAACGTTTTTAACGCTACATTAGATATTATAATTGCACAATTAAATGATAGATTTTCAAGTTTTACGGAAATAAATAAATTATTTGGAGTAATTTGCCCAGAAAATTTAAAACAATTATCTGATAATAAAATAATTGATTTATGCCAACCTTTACTAGACAAATATACTGACGATTTAACCGCAGATTTTAAAACAAGATATTATCTTTTAGGAAAACCTTTAAAAAACAGTTACAAAATATTAATTCGGTATTTGAATTAGGAGAATTAATATTTACAGAATATTCTATTCTTAGTTTGGCATTTCCGAAACTTTGTACCGCTCTTATTTTGTTCTTAACATTCCCTGTATCTACTTCTAGCGCCGAAAGAACATTTTCAAAATTAAAACTTATTAAAACATATTTAAGAAATTCTATGGGGGAGAAGCGCTTATCAAATTTGGCGATTTTGAGCATTGAAAATGAAAGAGCACGTAAATTTAATTTAAGTGAAATAATTAGCATTTTTGCTTCAATGAAAGCGAGAAAAGTTAAGTTTAGTTAAAGTTAATGAATTATGTTTGTAAATCTAAACTTTAAATCTTATTTGTACTGTATGTTTCTCTGTTTGTAAACTTAAAGGAATCTATAAAAATGTATTTAACTTACTATAATAAATTAATTTATATAATAAATGCATTTAATCCTATAAATGGTATTTTTTTCCTCTTTTTTGTCCTTTATTTATTACAAAAAAATTAAAATAAACAAAAAAAATTGGTAAGTATTAATAAAAATAAGGCCCCATTGGGCACTTTAGCTCGTGGGCCCCTCTCGCTCATGGGCCCGTGTGCATCGCACTCCTTGCACCCCCGGTTGCTACGCCTCTGACTCCAGCCAACCATGACCTACACACCCCAACAGAATGGTAAGTCAGAAAGAATGAACAGAACTCTGATAGAAAGAGTGAGAACAAAATTTGCAGAAACCGGACTACCAAAGCATTTATGGGGAGAAGCGTTATTTAGTTCTACGTATGAATTAAATACATGTCCAACAAAAGCGTTACCGGATGGTAAAACACCAGCAGATTATTGGTACAACAAAAAAGATTTAAGCAAATTGAGAATTTTTGGAAGTCATGCTTGGACAGTAAAATTACCAAAAGAAAATAAACTAAATACAAGAGGAAAATCGGTAATTATGGTAGGGTATACTGGAGGAGGATATAGATTATGGGATCCTATTGAAGACAAAATAATCAACTCAAGAGACGTCATATTCGATGAGAGCAAATTTAAATATCAAGAGCAAACACAAACAAGTCCAAATACATTAGCAGAAAATGAAGAAAACGAAGAAGAAAATAAAGAAAACGAAGAAGAAAATGAAGAAAACGAAGAAGAAAATGAAGAAAACGAAGAAGAAAATGAAGAAAGAAATGAAAATGAAAATTTAGAAAATGTAAATCAAACTACTAGATCCGGAAGAAAAAGTAAACAACCCACAAGACTAGAAGACTATGAAGTGTACACGGCATTTTGTTTATTGACACAAGAAAACGATCCGAAAAACTACCAAGAAGCAAGAAAAGATGAAAAATGGAAGAAAGCTATTGAATATGAAATTGAAGCGCATAATAAAATGAAAACATGGTCATACACTAAGTTACCAGAAGGAAAGAAAACAATAGAAGCAAAATGGATATTTAAAACAAAAGATGACGGAACCAAAAAGGCAAGATTAGTAGCTAGAGGGTTTCAACAACAGGAGGAGAGCAAATTCTGCAACATATATGCACCAGTAGCTAGAATGAGCAGTGTTAGAATGTTATTTGCTCAAGCAACATTTAAAAACTGGAAAATTAGACAGTTGGATATACCAACAGCATTTTTAAACGGAAAATTAGATACAGAAGTATTTATCGAAATACCTGAAGGAATTAAAAAAGAAAAAGACAAATGTCTAAGATTAAATAGAGGTCTGTACGGACTGAAAGAATCTCCAAAGTGCTGGAATCAAAGATTCAATGAGTTCGCACTGAAAAATAATTTTACAAGAAAGAGTCATGATTTTTGTCTATACACAAATGAACGAGTTTGGATGATAATCTATGTAGATGACATTCTACTAATTGGAAGTCAAAAGAATGTAGATTATACTGTAGAATTGTTGAAAAAAGAGTTCAATGCAAAAGACATGGGCGATGTGAAAGTTTTTCTTGGAATGGAAATAACAAGAACAGAAAACTCGCTAAAAATAAAGCAAAGCAAACAAATAGATAAAATTATCAGAAAATTCAATATGGAAAATAGCAAAATAGCGAAAACTCCAATAGAGAAAGGATTCCAAGTAAACACAGATGAAACACAGATAAAAGTCCCTTATCGTGAATTGATCGGGAGCCCCATGTATATCTCAATGACAACAAGACCTGATATAACATACGCTACGTCATATTTGAGCCAATTTCTTGATAGACCAACTCAAGAATGCTGGTTACAAGCAAAACGTGTGATAAAATATCTAAAAGGAACGAAAGAAATTGGACTTTACTTCAAACCACCAGAGAACGACACAGAAACAAAAATCACAGCGTATTCAGACGCAGACTGGGGAACGAACAAGATGGACAGAAAAAGTATGAGCGGTTCATTAATTTATTATAACGGCAACCTGGTTTCATGGTTTTCACGCAAACAAAACTGTGTAGCGTTGTCAAGCGCAGAATCAGAATACATGGCAGCAGCAACTACCGCAAGCGAAATTGTGAATATAAAAGGTATAGCGACAGATTTCGGTGAAAGACCAACAGCAGTATTATTCGTAGACAATCAAGGAGCCATCAACATTGCCAACAGCTATGAAAACAGCAAGAGAACGAAACATATTGACATACGATTCCATTTTATAAAGGACCTGATAGCAAAAGGAATCTTACAGATTAAATATGTAGATACTAATAATAATTTAGCAGATATGTTAACTAAGAGTTTGTCAAATGATAAATTTTCATATTTCAGAAATTTAATTTTTAATTTTCTTACAAATTAATATAAGCGATTTAAAAAATTCATAATGTAAGTTTATAATTGTAAAATCGAGGAGGAGTGTTAGATTTGAATTTGGCGGCATAACCGCAACTGACAGATGTATAGTGATGTACGTAATGGCTGCAATGGGGTCGTTGCGCTCAATCAAATTTACTATTTTCAATAATAAATATTAAAAGATTATATAAAAACAAGGCCAAAACACATTTTTTTAATTCAAAAACGATTACAGTATTTAAAAAAAAAATTAGGAAAAATAGCGTTTTTTACGCGCCACAGAATCTCCACAATGCTTATGACGTCAATCTTTTCCAAATTAGACAAGGATAACCTATTGTCAGATATCTGTATTTATCTCTTTCTATCGCACACAACTTATTAGAAATGTCAAATGACAGCTACTGGTAGAGTGTTGCTTTTGTTAAAAGTGCACTTGATATTAATAATACATTATATATATTTTATTATTATTATTATATATTTTATTATTATTATACATTTTATTATTATTATTATAATTACATATTTTTTATTATTATATATATTATTATTATTGGTATCGGAGGCGTTAGCCTACGTAAATGTTTTTGACATTGCTAATAGAATCGACTAGTTTTTGATTTAGCCACAAGATGGTACTATAGAATGGATGACGTCACAAATTTCAAAATTTGAATTTGACCTTCGACTTCAATAATTTTTTTCTAATTAAATATAAATAATTTAACATTAATATCTATATATATGTAATTGTCTAAATATATATTTTTCATTAAAAAAATAAAAAAAATGAGCGCAACGACCCCATTGAGTTGTAATGTTGAATATTGTGTATTGAATAAATAAGATATATTAGTGAAAAATACCAAAACAGACTTTAATTTAAAAAATATATATATATATATATATATATATATATATATATATATATATTATATAATAAGAGCAAAATAAAATACTGGATAAACTGAGACCAAATAAAATATGAATAAAAATAAATCCTCACCAAATTTTTAAGTAGACGATACAAATAAATCAGAAGTCAGGTAAAAATGACAAATTAATTTTGTCTTGCGCGGCCAAAAATAATTGAACTATAATAAGTACATATTCTATTTACTTGAAAAGTGCAGTTGTGTTTAATTCTGACAATAGCTTCTTGATTTCTGCAATTGCTAATCCAGGATTCAAGTGCTAAAACAATTACAATTACAAAGAAAATTAGTTAAAATTTAAAAGAACAATCATTCTCAAACATATCAATTATTTCTAAGAATTTATCATTTTATTTTATAGATTACGATCAATCGTTATCAATATGCTTTTTTAAACTTTTACTTTTATTACAAATTTTAGAATTTCAGATTGTTTAATCAGAAAAATTTAATTAAAAAGTGTCATTAAATACATATTCGACAAATAATTAAATATATTTAAGATTACTAAGCGAAAAATATTATTTGAATTTTTTATCATAAATATTGCATATTATTGTATTTTTCTTTTACCTTTGGACACGTTGCTGTACAATTCATGATGGTGTGACATCTGTAAACGGAATACCAATCCCTCATACGATCTAAACACTTTTGCTGCTCTGTATCTCTTGAATCAATGATCCAACGATATGCCTACACCAGCAAGGTAAGATTTTTTTTAATAATATTTTTATTATCAAGTATTTATTAATGAGAAATTTACCTGCATGAGCACAGCAGGCCCCAAATACTTGTCTGAATTCCACCAATAACTCGGGCAAGAAGTGGAACAACACGCGCATAAAATACATTCGTACAAACCGTCCAATTTTTTACGATCTTCGGGATCTTGCACAAATTGTTCCTTGCCCATTGGCTTATCATCTCTATTAGGAATATCAAGTTTAAATATAAATTTCATTATATTTACACGCGTCTATAATTTTTGACTTATGTATTTTTTTTTTTAAATATGTAAATAATAAAACAGCTCATGTCTATTTAGCTTTTTTTTTTGTTGCGTAAGTCTATAATTTAATAAAGAAGTATTAATTCGTTTACAAAAATAATTTTAGTTTTTTAAAAAATTCTATTCAACTCTTTTACGTAACTCAATTACAAATTAATATTATAAAAATCATTTAGATGTTTGTGAAATTTTGTGTTTTTTTTTGTGAGGTCTATATAAGGCCATTTGGTGTCACTGGATCCGCTAGTATAACGTGAAAATTTTGTGAAAGGAAAATGTTTTATTTATTTCAAAATTATTTTCTTAATTTCTATGATTGTTGCAGTTTCAAAGACATGTATTTATCATGAATAATATTTTATATATTTTTCTATGAAACTTTAATACTATAGGCCATTTTGACTCGGAGAGTTGATGCGCTTATGCAATATACAAAAAAAAGGCAATATGCGCTTCCTCAACATGCCCATTTTGACTATATAAGAGGTTTTATGTAAGTAGAGACGAATGAAGTAATAATTTGGACGTTTGAAAATAATTGAAGTGAGGAAGTGAAGTTGCTTCAATAATTTGAAGTAATGCCCCATTCCCCCATTTCCATAATATTCCTTATTCCAAGGTTTATACCTTTATTCAACAATAATAATTATGATTGTCATTGTATTGAAATGAATTTAAATGCGAGATATTTTTGCAATAAAAATTTTATACTTATACAGGGTGTTTGCAATCAAGGTATTTTATTTTTAAGGGGTGATACTACAGGTCAAAACAAGGCGATTAACGCCAAAACACCTTAGTAAAAGTTTTCTAATAAACGAGATATTCATTTTTTTTTTAAGTAAAATGGTAGCATATGGTATAATTTTTATTATCCAGCTCACAAAAAAAATTATTCTTCATAATAGTTTTGGATTTGCTTGAAACGAATAAAAATGTAAAAATATTCCAGGTTTTAAATACAGGGTGACTCGGATTTGCTGATTTGTGTTTCAACTTTTAGGTAAAATACCCTTATTTAAAAAATTTGAATAATTTTATTTGAATATTATGTTTAGAATTACAATTTAAGTTTACATACAAAAATTTGTGCCGATCGTCGATTGTTAAAACACCTTAGCAAAAGTTTTCAAATAAACGAGCTTTACAACTTTTACTTTTGTATGTAAGCTTAAATTGTAATTTTAAACATAATATAATCCTATTAATCAAATAAGGGTATTTTACCTAAAAGTTGAAACACAAATCAGCAAATCCGAGTCACCCTGTATTTAAAACCTGGAATATTTTTACATTTTTATTCGTTTCAAGCAAATCCAAAACTATTATGAAGAATAATTTTTTTTGTGAGCTGGATAATAAAAATTATACCATATGCTACCATTTTACTTAAAAAAAAATGAATATCTCGTTTATTAGAAAACTTTTACTAAGGTGTTTTGGCGTTAATCGCCTTGTTTTGACCTGTAGTATCACCCCTTAAAAATAAAATACCTTGATTGCAAACACCCTGTATACCACTTACTTTCTCTAAAGCCAGGGTTCAATCATTTTATATTGCTTGAAAAAGTGCGTCATATCAGGAACCAGATCTTTAAACACGTACATGTGTGACAGAGGGTAAATTTTAACTGCGCTACTGCTCTTGCCATCAATTTTACTATAAATAAATTCGTATTGCCGTTAAAGATAATAAATACGAAACAAATGATAATTTTCCCTTACCATAAACACGCCAGCGTGTTCAAGCCATTGATATTCATCGCGCACGATCCACAAACACCTTCACGGCATGATCTACGGAACGACAAAGTTGGATCTTGTTCGTTTTTGATCTTGATCAATGCATCTAATACCATTGGACCGCATTTTGATATGTCCACCTTGTAGGTCTGTTGAGTTGGTTTCTTATTCGGAGTAGCAGGATCCCATCGATATATCGAAAAACTTTTCAAACTGGCAGGAACTGCGCTGGTTGCATGCAAATTGCGAACCTATAAACCATAAAAATACGTAAAACAAATGTATATGTAATTATTATTATTATTATTATTATTATTATGTAACATAAGTGTAAATTTTTTTCCGACGATGTCATACTGTTATTTGTGATTATTTTGCATTATTACTCACTTGATTTAAAGCAAATTTGCTTATTCTACATAATTGTAGTTCCTTTGCCATTATCACCAAAAAATAAATTTTTAAAACATAGAATAAAAACTGTCTGCGACAGCAACCGTAATAAAATTTTGCAATGTAGGAAACCTGAGAAAATTAAAAGCACCACCGCACCAATAGATTTGAAATTAGAAAGTTATCCCGAATCCAACACAGGGTGATTTTCATGTTATCGGTTGTGAAAAACGATAAATTGATGACGCATTGTGATAAATGTTATGATGTAATCAAGCAAAGATGAAGAAGAAATTTTGGTATTTTTTCTTAGTAAATTTTATATTTGCAGTTGGTAGTATCATGCGTTGAATTCAAGTTAAAATTTATTCAATTTTCGTACATATGTCAATGTGTCAGCTTCTTTTCCAGGTTGGTTTTCTTGATTATAGTGTTATTTGTTTTTGTTATTTTTTTTTCTTTTTCCCAAATAATGATAACAAATAACGGATGATTAATTCTTATGCATTCGAAGATTGTCGCTAACGGATGGAAAAGTTACTGCTGTTGTTGGAAGTGATACAAGTCCAACGGTAAGTGTAATTAATATTTCATTAGGTTTCTCAATTACATATTTTACTTACTAAATAGAGTATTTAAGTTTGTTTGTTTCCGCTTCTGGAACAATTTGAGAATTGGAATTTTATGTTATTAAAGTATTATGTATTTTGTAAATTAATTGTTTTAACCTGCAGAAAAAAATACGTTAGTTAAAAATTATTAGCTCTAATTCTTGTTTTGTAATTCTTCAAGTTATGATAATTTTTTTCCTATTTAGAATCTGTTTGGATTTGGCGACGTAGATGGCAAATTATTCGACGCGAAACTTCAGCATCCGATCGGTTTAACGATGTCGAAAAACGATGAAACATTATATATTGCCGATACTTTTGGGAGTGTGGCCCCGTTCAAGAAGGACTTGGACGCATTACACACGCTTAGGTTAAATGGGCTCTCCCAAACACTACATTACCCGGCAACCGTTTCCGATTGCGGGTTTCAGTGCTGGGCTTTTCCCTGTTCGCTCGCCGCTACTAAGGGAATCCCTGTTAGTTTCTTTTCCTCCGCTAATCATAAAGTGAAAAAAGTGAATATAACGACAAACACTGTGACAACACTACGCTTGTCAAACAGTAAATCAGTCGCTAACAATTTTAATGAACCATGTGGCATGTGCATAGATTAACTATATCGCTTACGCATGTGTTTCGATGGCGTCGGTAATAAGCTATACGTCTGTGACACAAATAATCATACGATTAAAATTATTCAAAATTCGAATGTAACGAAATTCGAATTGAAAGCGAATGTTTTACAAAAATCATTAGATATTAATAAAAGTAATGTTCTTCGGGGCAAGACAATAAATATAAGTTCTGCTGGCGGAAAAATAATCATAAATGTAAAATGCAATTTTATCGATGGTTTTGGTTTAACAATTGACGCACCGCAAAAATGGTTAGTGATACTTCCAAATGAAACTTGGTCTTGTGTGCCTGCCATGGGAAATCATTTAGATTCTTTTGAAATTATAATCAGTGTGCCAAAATTAAATATCGAAGATATACATAAATTTTATATAGATTGTAATTTTGTTGTTTGCCAAGATAATAAATGTTTACCGAAAAAATTTACTCTAGAATGTACGGTAAATAATACTGAAAACGGATTAGTGAAAATCCGAGAAATATTAGAAGTTAAAGTTGGGTCCGAATTTGTTGTTTGTTAAAATACGCTTTTACTAATCATTGAGAACATGTTCAGTTTTAGTTGAAATAAATACAGGTAATTTTATATGATTTACATTTATTTCTATCTACTAATTGTTTTATCTGTGATTTACTTTTAAATATATCTTTTGTTATGATTATCTGAAAAAAAGTGTATCAAAAGGCTCTTGTAATTTGTTTCTGTATGTAATTGTAATAATAAAACATATGAAACTTTAATTTTTACTCACATTCTTATTATACTTATTCAATAATGTATAAGCTTCTGCGCGAACTAAAATTTAGTTATTGATTTATTACAGCAGACCTCGCTACACATATCACTATATAAATCGACGTAATAAAAAATTTATTTTTGGTAATATTAATGAACTATATTTGGAAATATAAGAATTAATGTTTTCTAAATTATTTTTACTTTTATCGTATATAATTATTTCATCTTTAAAAAGGTTTATTAAATCAAATCGGATGTCTAAAGTTTATGATAAATCCTAGATATCAATTTAATATAATATAGATAAAAATAATATAAACTACATAATATTTTTATTTCCTATAAACATAGATTTGTTGTGGCTGTTAATAAATACGATTTGCTTTTATTAAATTTACTAGTTTACCCAATCTTAAGAACAACCAAACAAAAAAGTGATACTTTCTATAATGTATTCAAATATAAATAATCAGTATTGATTACTAAAAATCATTATTGCAGTAAATTTAACAAATGTTTAGTTTCTTTATTCTAGATTATTTACGAAAAACTTTTAACAATGTATAAGTAAAGGATATGAATAAAAAGTAGTACTTTTAATGTAATTTTATATTTTATACAATAAATGAATATAAAAATCAGTGTAAAAAATTTATTTCAAAATTCAGACATATTCAATTAAACAAAAAAAAATCGAACTGACCAATATAAAAAGATAAGATAATAGCTTTGATGAAAATGAAATTTAATATTCTTCGGCGCCTTCGCCTTCTCCCTCTCCGGAATCCATGCCAACTTCTTCGTAATCCTTTTCGAGGGCAGCCAAATCTTCACGGGCCTCTGAGAATTCACCTTCTTCCATACCTTCACCGACGTACCAGTGGACGAAAGCACGCTTGGCATACATCAAGTCGAATTTATGGTCTAGACGAGCCCAAGCCTCTGCGATAGCAGTGGTGTTGGACAACATGCAGACGGCACGTTGTACTTTAGCCAAATCACCACCGGGTACAACAGTGGGTGGTTGGTAGTTGATGCCGACCTTGAAGCCAGTTGGACACCAGTCTACGAACTGAATGGTACGCTTGGTCTTAATGGTGGCAATGGCAGCATTTACATCCTTAGGTACGACGTCGCCACGATACAACATGCAGCAAGCCATGTATTTGCCGTGACGTGGATCGCATTTCACCATCTGATTGGCGGGTTCGAAGCATGCATTTGTAATTTCGGCAACAGAGAGCTGTTCATGGTAAGCCTTTTCAGCCGAGATAACCGGGGCATAAGTGACCAGAGGGAAATGGATACGGGGGTAGGGCACCAAGTTGGTCTGGAATTCAGTCAAATCAACATTTAAAGCGCCGTCGAAACGAAGGGAAGCCGTGATCGAGGAGACAATTTGGCCGATAAGTCTGTTCAAGTTGGTGTAGGTTGGGCGTTCAATGTCCAAGTTACGACGGCAAATATCGTAAATAGCTTCGTTATCGACCATGAAGGCGCAGTCAGAGTGTTCCAAAGTTGTGTGGGTGGTCAAGATTGAATTGTAGGGTTCTACTACAGCGGTGGAAATTTGAGGGGCTGGGTAGATAGCGAATTCGAGTTTAGATTTCTTGCCATAGTCAACAGATAAACGTTCCATCAAGAGGGAAGTGAAACCGGAGCCGGTGCCACCGCCGAACGAGTGGAAGATCAAGAAACCTTGAAGTCCAGTACATTGATCAGCCAATTTACGGATACGGTCCAATACCAAGTCAACGATTTCCTTGCCGATTGTGTAGTGACCACGGGCATAGTTGTTAGCCGCGTCTTCTTTACCAGTAATGAGCTGTTCAGGGTGGAACAGTTGTCTGTATGTTCCAGTACGAACTTCATCTGTAACACAATATTTATTACGTAAGTAATTGAACATAAATGAAGTCGGAAGATTAAATTACTATAGAGTATATACTGTACATACCGACTACTGTGGGTTCCAAATCAACGAAAACAGCTCTGGGAACGTGTTTTCCTGCTCCGGTTTCGCTGAAGAAGGTGTTAAAACTGTCATCTCCTCCACCGACAGTTTTGTCAGATGGCATTTGACCATCAGGCTGGATGCCATGCTCCAAACAGTAAAGTTCCCAGCAGGCATTACCAATCTGGACACCAGCTTGACCAACATGGATGGAGATACACTCACGCTATAATAAATAAATAAATAAATAAAATTGATTAATATGAAAGAAAGCCGGTAAAGTTATAAGATGGCGGACTGACGCCGCACACCTTGCCACGTATGACTAACGATTTGTCATCAAATATTAAATATCAAGAAAAAACTATTAATTTTATTATCATTTTTCTTAATTTACATTATTATTACCATTTCAATAAACTTACCATTTTGAATATGGAATATGATAAAATACACTTAAAGAACGATAAGAAGTCGTTTAGGACAAGCTAGTAATGTAGCTTTCTAAACTGACAATGGTCGATTTTCGATACGGCGTTGCTATTTATATTTTTAGTGACGTCACAGCCAACGCCTAAACTTTGCAATTTGATTGGTTACTCAAGTCGGTTAATTTTTGAATTAATTTATTTCTACCGGTTAGGATGTTTGCTTCATATAGCATATACCAAATAAGTATGAAATTACTACTAATACTTTTTATATAACTTTCAGGAATACAATTTTGCTAATATCCATATTCTACATTTAAATTTACATTTATTTAGTTTCAATCCAAAATGTACACATGTGTTTCTCATATTAGAGAGGCCGTTGACTTCATTATATGAAATTTTGAAGTTTATGATCCGTGAATGCAGCACATGTGATAATTAGTTATCATATAATTATTTTCACAATTAATACCCTTATTGAAATAATAAAATATTAGAAATAACGGTTTTGCATACGGTATATGTCGTTAGACAACGTTAAATCACATCGACAAAGCAAATGCATCAAAGCGTGTGTTATTTTTAGAGCAGACATATAAATTTATTGCAGTTAAAATATTTTTCTCTAAATATAGATCGAAACACTTTATAAATGTATGTGTTTTATGGAATATATCACCATTTATAATGCAGTAGTTTTGAGTACTTTGAAAAATGTACACAAGTTTAACATTTTACTATTTTACATACAATTACTTTGAAAAAACTTTTATATATAAGTTTTATAATCTTCCGAGAACTATATATTTGATTTTTACATATGTTCCTTTTGAGATAAATAATTACAGTTTGTTAAAATTTAAATTAGATTTAAAGACAAATAATATTTATTAATTCATCGGCACACTTTTCAAGTTAAAAAATCAATATTTCGGAATTACTAACAGTTTAAATAATTTTAAAAATCCAATATTCAATTAATTTATTTAATCATCTTATTTAAATAAAAATACATAATCAGACATGAAAATAAACAACACCTACACACATTATATATAAATCAAATTCAATTTTTGGTATTGTTACATATGAAGACGATAGACATAGCATGATTTTGATGAAGAATTGTAAATATATGTCTGCGTCACTCTCTTTTTAACATTATCGAACGACTTACTATGCAGAGGCAGGCAGTGATCTCATATCCATAAATTGCGTATACACGAATGACTACGTATTTTCACCAACTGTTACTTTCTGTCCTCTAATTTATTCAAGAAATATAACACATTGTATTTTTTTTTATCGATAATTATTTAAATAGTGTTTGGCATAACTAAAAATCATTCTCTGTAGCATTATAGATTATACATTTTGTATAGATTGTATAGATTTTTGATAGATTGTATAGTATATTAAAGAGAAAAGGAATTTAAAAACATTTAAATTAGAAATTAAATTTTTTTACTATAATAAACTTGATGCTTAAGGTAATAGTATGCTACAGTAGTAAATTTCTTGCAATTCTTATTATTAATATGTATTACAATTTTTTAGACTCAATTTACTAAGAGAGCATAAAAATTCAAACATTTCTACGTAAATTCGGCTTAATTTCAAGGACTTGCAATGCTTCGGTGCAAAGTTGTGATTTTTTGAAATTTACCCTGCATTTTGTGAATTTTTTTTACAGGTTAATTCTGCAAAATGCTTCACAATTTCGAACGTTTCCCTTAACCGAAGACTGTTTTACCATTGAACACATTTGTTTGGTCGTTAAACTGTTCTAAATGTTCAAAATTTGTCAGAACTTTGAACTCGCAAAATGCAGGGTAAATTTCAAAAAATCATAACTCTGCGCCAAAGCATCGCAAGTTCTTGAAATTAATCAGGATTTACGTAGAAATGTTTGATTTTTTACGCCGACTTAGTAAATTGAGTCGAAATTTTTTTTTGTAATGATACTACACATGTTATCAAAGTTTGACAATTTTTAAAGTCAAAACATGTTTTTTTCTGAATTTCGTTCAAAATTGGCCGAGTTATACCTATTTAAAAATCGATAATTTTTCTGATTAGCTTATTTTTTTTGTGCCTAGTGTATTATAATATTAGTATTTCTATTTATTTTTTAGTTAATTTGATTATGTTTCTCTTATTGACTAAATATAGTTGGATTTTGTTTGCAGATCGTTCATATCCTATATAAAGTCAAGATGAACACTATATGTATGTCAAATTTTCAAGATCTTTTATTACTTTTTGAGTTATAAATCAGCAGATAGGCAAATATCATTTAATTTTTATAATACAGTAGATTTTATTTTAAATCACTGATTTGTTCTTTTTATCTTGCATCACGTTCAGTTTAAATTTAATAATTTCAAACAATTTTTGTTTTTCTACGAAAATTATTATTATTTACTGAAAATTGCATTAATTATAAAACTGTGCAAATCTTTTGAGAAAGTCATATTCATTAAATTTCATTTTATTTAAAGATATAAATAGCATTACTAACTATTTATTATATAATCTAATAAACATTACATTTTTATTTAAAAATGTAATCAGCATGTAACTGTGTAACCGATCGATGGATTGATTAAATTTAACGGCCGGTAACAAGATACGGTTACGGTTTCTCAAGATGAATATCATGGCTTGTATAGATGATTTTAATGCGTGATATACCAGGTGTTACTCCAATTACAGCTACATTTGTGCATCAAACGCCTACGGGAATAAATAATTTTAATTAATACACGAATAACTTTTTGATTTAAAATATTTTTCTACATAATATAGAGTAGTTGGAGATGGTATGATTGAGAGGGTGGCTTGCGTGAGTGGAAGTTTCCAAGTCTGGATAGGAATGTTTGGAGGAAACTGATTTCGGGATAATGAAAAGAGTTTGTGCCACACTCTTTTCGGTATATGGCGTGATTGTGTATGTAGTTTGTAATTTTTTTGTTTAAATCTAATTAAGTAGTACTCCTATAATTTTTTTGGTAGAATAAAAACTTGTATTAACTATTTATATAAATAACTTAATAATAAATACAAAAATTTCTCACCGATCGGCTCTGTAGTAGCAGATCCGTTATAATAAAAATTAATTTCACTCGAAACAACATCGAAAGATAATTCTCGA
Organism: Clivina fossor; assembly: GCA_963966155.1. Lineage (NCBI taxonomy): Eukaryota > Metazoa > Arthropoda > Insecta > Coleoptera > Carabidae > Clivina > Clivina fossor. Next base: position 179,540 of record CAWYQG010000025.1, read on the forward strand.
CATTTTGTAAACGGCATTTCAAAGGAAGTCCCACCAGGTATGGGTTTTGTCGCATAAAGTGCTAAATGAATGAAAATTGGTACACCAACTTCTGCTTCAATAATGAACTCAACAACTTCCAGTTTTGACGGTGGAATTATATTAAATCTTAAACATTAACAAATTATTACAAAAAAATTCTCACAAATTATTTAGAATATTTTTTTTACCTAGCACAATCTTTATTATGATGATTTCGAAGCATCGAAACACAAGTATCGAATTTTCCATGATATGCTGTGCGTACTAAACCTTTTTGTGTGACAACACCAATGGAATGATTCGATGTACTCCATAAAAATTTTCCATCTCCACCCGTTGCCTTTAATTCGATTTCATATCTGGAAACAATATTATAATGAAGAGAAAAATATATATATACATAAAACTCAGTTCACTTGTATAATTGTGCACTGTAAAAAAAAATTACAGAAGATAAATAGTAGTAAGATTTTACTATAAAAAATCTGTAATAAATATTCGGTCAAGTTGTCGATGTACTACTTCACCTCCGATTTCGATGAAACTTTGTATAAAAATATTCCTCTAACAATAACAATAACGGGAAAAATAATAAGTGACGGTCAGGTTAGGTACTAGATTGGATTAGGTTAGTTCAGGTTAGATTAGTTTAGTTTAGGTTAGTTATTGAATATTATTATTTTTCCCGTTATTGTTATTATTAGAGGAATATTTTGACCAAGTTTCATCGAAATCGGAGGTGAAGTAGTTCATCGACAACTTGACTAAATATTCTATATTTCTACCTCAAAATTACTGTAATTTTGTACATATTTTATAAAAATCACATAAAATAAGTATAAATTATGTAAAATTGCTTACTTTCTGCAAAATTACATCACATACTTAATGTAGATTTACATATTGTTGATGTAACTTCTAAAATTATGTATGTAATTACCAGCTTGCATATTATTAATATTTGTAATAATTCATCAAAATAATAAGACTTAGTATATATTTTGTGTAAATGAAATATTTTAATTGCAATTCATTCATTTCAAAATTGATCTTTTATAGATAAATTTAGAAATGTATGTAATTATACCAACAATAATATTAGCAGAACTAAACAAATTTTAGCTATTTATGGAAAATTCCTGACAGCAAATTTACTAAAAAAAAACTGTAATACATACACATGTACTTTTCCATCCCGTTGGTAATACCTCATATTACATAATGTTTGTAATAGTTGTGATTTTTAAACAACTACGTATTAAATTACAGCAGTTGAGTAATTATATCTAGAAATACTAAACATCATACTGTCTCATAGTTTGTAGATAAAATTACATAATCTTTTTCAGTGTACTAATTAAAATACAAACTTCAATTTCTTACCTTGGTTTCACGATATGATCCCACGGTAGGAAAACTTCGCCGGGTATTAAATGAATTTGCGGAAAGATTAACATTTCGGCTTTTGCATTCAGCTTTTCATCGAAACGAACCGTGCCTAATTTCGCTGATTTTACACTGAAAAGTTCAGCGGTAACTTCGGTGGTACCTTCCATTAAACTTGTTCCCGAAACAAAACTACCATTCATCGAACGTGACGAAACTCCAAAATATTTCGTATCGATTGATATTTGAAATTGGACATCATCGCCGAGATGGATTTTATGATCATTACTACAACACAAATTCGAAATTCGTATTTGTTTTACAAAGAAATTCTAGCAAGAAAAAATAAGCCATTTTCTTTTGAAAGTGGTGTAAGCCTAATTTATATTATATGGATATATTTAAAAATGTAACTATGTAAATTAATATTAACAAAATAAAACGTTTTAGGTCAAAAATGAACTTACACCACTTTCAAAGAAAACGACTCAATTAGTAAAATATTTACCTGGCAAATAATTCAGCAACAATATCATGATTTTCACGTTGTAAAACGGCCCAATTTCTATGCGGCAATAAATTCAAACTAATACGGGCTGGTTCAACTACGTAAACAACCGCCGAAGGCAGTTTTAAACCGCTATCATTGTTATTTACATTTTTATCGTATAAATAGACACGGGTTTTGCCCAAATTCATTCCAGTCAAATAACCTACAAATTTATTTTATTTCATTTTAACTGAAATTATTTATTAACAGAGTGGCTAAAACTTTGTGAAAACTAATTTCCCTGACTTTTCCCGATTTTTCACAAATGTTTTTTGCATTTTCCCTGACTTTTATTATTAAACAAATGTAAATTTCTAAGTAAAGTGAACTTTGCACTGCAAATTTGTGTTTTGTAATTTTGACTGTCTACAAATGAAATATCCTGCCTATTCCAGAATCAACAAAATTCCCTAACTTTTTCCGGTTTTGATCTTGATATATATATATATATATATATATATATATATATATATATATATATATATATATATATATTTAATTGAATCGGAACGAAAAATGCAACAGTTCGAATCCTTGTTAAATACTTAATAAAGACTTAATTAAAAAATTAAGTAACTTTTTCCTGATTTTTCCAAGGTTTTAGTCAGCCTGTATATAAACTAACTCATTCTCTCAAATACCTGAATTTTTCTCGATAAAGGCAATACTAGGTTCTTCCGAAACTAAATAATATTGTCCTGGTAATTTGATTTCTTCTAATCGAACATGTTTAACCTAAACCAATAAAAAAAATTTTTACTGTTAAAATACAAATAATACTTATACATGAAATAATTACTTGAATAATTTTATAATGGACAACATCTCCGAGTAAAATATACACATCCGCTGGTTCGATAATTAAATTTGCAATTACCATCAAAGATACATCAATTCCATTTAGATGTTTGTATTCTGGATGAGGTATTCTACAAGATACCTAAAAGAATAATTAATTTAATTATTAATTAATATAAAATATATTAAGTAATAGAAATAGAAGAGCATGTATAAGAGGAATAATGAATGTGGATGAAGCTAAAGTTGCTTGTTTGGAAAATTTTTGTTAAATTGTAGATTATTAGACTCTGCGTTCGTGAATAATTTCAATTTAGAAAGTTTCAATATATTTGGAACATTATTTATTACAATTTCAATTAATCGTAATTAAATTATTTTCAATTTTTTAATAACTAAAAAATAAGTTACATAATTGTATTTAGGGTATTCATTAAAGTTTGAAATTTAATGACACTATTTCAGTGTAACAACCTTATATTCTTATTAAAGTGTTATTTATCAGTAAAAATATTTAAAACAATAAAAACTTACTTTAGCTGAACCAGTTTTAACACCTTCCAAAAGTATAATATGCCCTTGTTTCCCAACTTCATCAAACGCATGCACAGTCACAGGTGTTTCGTAAGGCGAATCCCGAAATGTAATAAATCTTAACACAGAACTACCCGTTGTACCACTTAAACTCCAATCAAATTGTATTCCTTCTAAAGTTTCCTACACCAAACAAAACCACTGTATCAAATAAAGCTCACTTTACAAACTTATCGTTTTGTACCTTGTTCATCGAACGCCTTGATCTCAAACGCTTCTGGTGCCTCTTCCATAAACAATTCCCTTGTTGTTGTCATAATATTTAACGAAGCGATTACATCAACAATCACATCATATCGTAACACTTCATCCGTATAGATATCTTCAGCTAAAACGATCGCTGTATTTCGTGTTGGTTCTTTCGAGATCGTTGAATCAACAACACGACTCGAACAATCCTGTTCGTTTACATCCAATGAAATCAACTGAACAAGATCTAAACGTGATGTTGTCCTTAAATAATATGCAAATAAATCAATTTTATATATATAAATTTTTAATGTTAACAGCCTCCTTCAGTCACTTCCAACGTAAAATTAGTCGAGAAATCATTAAATATTGGCAATAAAACTCGCGGTACATTTAATTTCGAACTTTTTACATGTGAAAAACATAAAAATATATAAATTAATATTATTTTAACACAAAAACCGTTTTTCCCCGCCATAATTTGCTATTAGCCGGGACCCATGTGCGTAAACGTGAAAAACAACATTCAAAATTTTGAGGTTAGAAAGCATAAGTAAAGTCATGTTTACAAAACTAAAAAGAAAAAAAAAGGAAAAAATTAGCTTTGTTGATTATACAAAAACAACCAATCAAGATTTGCGATACATTTTCAAAATTGAACCAATCATAGATAATATAGCATAATCATATAGGTTTGGGCGGCATGGCAACAATTTTGTTTTAGTTGTTCAAATTTTCAAATTTATTCTGTTTGCACAAGAACCGGAACCTAAAAAATTTATCATGAGGGAAATTGTACATATTCAAGCTGGACAATGTGGTAACCAAATAGGAGCTAAGGTAAATTATTAACAAATTAACGTATTTTCTTAAAAATTTCCACTAGATTCATCGATCAATATTATTTTTTTCAAATATTTGCCAATAACTTACAATATTAAAATAGTACTTCAACATCAAAATTATATTTTAAATTGATTAACGATGAGATATATATAAAATTAAGTGATTGCTAGCAGAATTTCTTTTAAAATATTGATGATTATTTTAATTATTATTGGAAAAGTAATGAATAAAATCGCGTAAATGATTTTACAGTTCTGGGAGGTAATATCCGACGAACACGGCATAGACCCGACAGGAACCTACCACGGCGATTCCGATTTGCAATTGGAACGAATTAACGTTTATTATAATGAAGCTACCGGTGGTAAATATGTACCACGGGCCATTATGGTCGATTTGGAACCGGGTACAATGGATTCGGTACGATCGGGACCATTTGGTCAAATTTTTCGTCCGGACAATTTTGTTTTTGGTCAGAGCGGTGCTGGTAATAATTGGGCGAAAGGTCATTATACAGAAGGTGCCGAATTGGTTGATTCTGTACTAGATGTTGTCCGAAAAGAAGCTGAAGGATGCGATTGCATGCAAGGATTTCAGCTGACACATTCTCTAGGAGGTAATTCAAATTTATTTATTTACGTTTGGAATAAAACACTTTCAAATATTTCAGAGTAATTAATTTTTGTGATCAGCAGATTTAAATCTATAATTACGGAGCGAAATTTTGACTAAAGGTGAATTCAGAGATTCTGAATGTGGCTTAAAAATCATATTTGAGTTTTTAACAGGAAACAAAATTTTAACAAAGCTATCTACTATTTATTAATGCGGTATTTTTAGGCATTTTATATACTTATTTTTTTATAATCAGGGGATTTTAGAATCGGAGTTCGGAGCAGTGAAATTATTAACTGCTTCACTGATTCATTTTTAACGTCATTGGATTTTTTTAAATTTAAATATTTATTTTCCTCTCTCTGTCTAACTAAGCTGTATTATTTCACGGAGATGCAGTGAATTATATACAATTATTTCAATGTATTTGCTTTTTAATATTTTGACATTATTCATTTTTTTCAAAGCTATCTACTATTTATATTTATTAATGCGATATTTTTAGGCATTTTATATACAAGTAACGTATTTTTTCCTCTCTCTATCTCCAACTAAACTGTATTATTTCACGGAGATGCAGTGAAAATACGATTTTATTTTAATGTACTTACTTTTTAATATTTTGACAAAAAAATATGTAATTATTGATTGTCGCAAATTTAATTACCTACCTGAAACAAACCATTTGATAAATATACATGTAAATGCTGCACAACCTAAAAATATAATACCCAATCACGCCATATATCCAAAAGGATGTGGCACAAACTCTTTCCGTTATTCCGAAATAAATTTCTCCTCCAAACATTCTATTTTCAGACGATTAAATACTAGAGTCCATATTAATAAATATGAAACTTTATTCCAGGCGGTACAGGATCAGGTCTCGGCACCTTATTGATCTCAAAAATTCGCGAAGAATATCCCGATCGTATTATGAATACATTTTCGGTGGTGCCATCGCCAAAAGTATCGGACACAGTTGTTGAACCATACAATGCTACACTATCGGTGCATCAGCTGGTTGAAAATACAGATGAAACCTATTGTATTGATAACGAAGCTTTGTACGATATTTGTTTCCGAACACTGAAACTTACCACACCTACCTATGGCGATTTGAATCATTTGGTCTCGGCAACAATGTCTGGTGTTACAACTTGTTTGCGATTTCCCGGACAATTGAACTCTGATTTGAGAAAATTGGCTGTAAATATGGTGCCATTCCCCAGGTTTGTTTTTTATTGCTTTTTTTTTTATTCAATTGGCTTATATTTTACTTTATATATATATATATATATATATATATATATATATATATATATATATATATATATATATATATATATATTGTTTTTAATAATTATAAAAGATTATAAAATTTAATTTATGATTCGAAACTTATATAATTCGTATGTATGTTTTAATTATATATAATAATAAGATAACAATATGTTAACGTAACAAATTCTTGTATACAAGATTTTTATTTATTTATAATTAGAAAAAATGCAAAATTACCTCTGAAATTTACTTTATTATACTGGTAATTATAATCGGGACTTTGTGACAGTCCAAATTATTAACTGCTCCGTTTTTAAGGAGGTATATTTTTTTCTGTGAAACTATAAATGATATCAAACCATGGTTTTCTGGGGATAAAAGAATAGACTTTGAACTTATTTCAGGATTTTTTACTTTTGTTGGAAATTGTCCCGAGTTCTAACCCTTTCTTCAAAGCTCTGCAAAACTGGACGTCTGTGCGGTAACAATTCCTGCTCTGTTTCATCTGAAAAAAAAAATCAAAAGGCACTATTGAAGTATGATTATATTATCTGGTTTTTGACCAATTTTATCCCGAATTAATATTTGTTGAAAATATATTATACCTAAAGGGGTGCTTTTCGACTTTAGTTTCATATGAAACAGGGAAGAAATTATCATTGTTATCGCACGACCATCCGGTTTTGCAGATGCTTCGAAGAAAGGGTTACAACTCGAACAATTTCCAAACAAAAGTAGAAATAAAAATTCTTGAAAGAAGTTCAAAGTATATTCTTTCTCGTCCAGAAAACCGCGGTTTGAAATCTTTTATAGTTTCGCAGTAAAAAATTCATAAATTTAGTCCGATTTTTTTAGGTCAACAAAGATATAAACAATTTAAATTGTACAAAAAAATCTATTATTTTTCAACGAAAATTTTGTGTGTGAAAATAATTATGAAACTTTAATAAACAAAAAATACTATATTACTATAAAATATTTAATTAAATTTAAAAAATCCAATGACATTACTAAAAATGGAACAGTGGTGCAGCTCTCAGCTCCAAACATCAATTCTTCCAAAGCCTCCTGAATTCTAACCAAACATTGAACGTTGCAGATTACACTTCTTTATGCCGGGCTTTGCCCCACTGACAAGTCGCGGCAGTCAACAATACCGTGCACTTACCGTACCCGAACTCGTCCTGCAAATGTTTGACGCAAAGAACATGATGGCCGCATGCGATCCACGTCATGGCCGCTACTTAACCGTTGCGGCCATCTTTCGTGGCCGAATGTCGATGAAAGAAGTCGACGAGCAAATGCTGAACATTCAGAACAAAAACAGCAGTTATTTCGTGGAATGGATACCAAATAATGTCAAAACAGCCGTCTGCGATATACCACCACGTGGCTTGAAAATGTCCTCGACTTTTATCGGCAATTCGACTTGTATCCAGGAACTATTTAAACGCATCAGCGAACAATTCACGGCGATGTTTCGACGTAAGGCCTTCTTGCATTGGTATACTGGTGAAGGTATGGACGAAATGGAATTTACTGAAGCCGAATCCAATATGAATGATTTGGTGTCTGAGTATCAGCAGTATCAGGATGCAACCGCTGAAGAAGAGGGCGAGTTTGATGAAGAGGAAGAAGCCGATGAGGGCGATAAATAATAAATTGGTTCAATTTCTTTTCATTAGTTTTCAATCGTTTCTTTTTCTCTTGATTTTTCAATGTTTTTCTTTCATAATAAAATTATCATTTGTTTTGATTATTTCATAATTTGAATATTTATCTCATTGTGTGTTGTAATTATTGATAAAAAATGTACAATGTATTATGTAAATAATCTAAAACTTTAATAAAAATTTAATTTCTAATTTAATTTATTTATTTAATTGATAATTATGTAACGAAAACAAAACAGCTAATTTATGAGGCAAGTTTTTTTATATCAATGAACGCTAGTTAATAAAAATTGCAATTCTAATTAATGCCAGATGTAATAAAAACACGGTTAGTAAAAGGAAGCGTTAGTTTTTATTTTATAAATTGATGTTTCATATGCTATTTTAATGTGCATATCAAATAAGGTTTGCTATTCTAGCGTTAATTTACCTTTTTTAAGCATCCATAAAAACCAGATCCTTTGATTGTCTTTATTTGGCAGCAAAAATCATGAAATATTTCTAATATTTAGTTGGAGATAAATAAAAAACTTTGGAGATAAAAATATAAAATTATAATAGAAGGATCAAATACCAGGGGTAAATTTATTTTCAATTATTTTATTTATTATACTTGAGAAAAGTGAATAATACTGCAAATTTTCAAATTTTTCTAATGTGCATTAACAAATAAATTAATAATAATAATAATTTTTATTTACTTCGAATAAACATCTTAAAAGTTTATTATCATTGATTGAATAAATTAATTAATTAGCTAACAGTATCACATCTCTAAGCAGCTGACTAAATTATAATTAATATTTTTTAAATTCTCTCTTTCAATACTTTTGTGAGCAGGAAATAGATTTTATTTAAATTAGTGTAGATAAAAATAATATCTATCGAAATATTCTAATATTCTTTATAATTTATTGGATCTCTCTTTAATAATGTCCTTTTTACCTCAAAAATTTCGCTTTTCATTTGAAAGTTTCTTGTCAACTTTTAAAATTCTGGCACTTTATTTGATATACAGAATACAGGTAACTTTTTAATGCAAGTTTTTTTTTAATTGCTTAAGATTTTTTTTCATTTACAATTTGACTAGTTTTCAGAATCACAGAGTACGAGTTTCCCTATTTTTTTTTTTTATTTTTTTCTAAGCTGAGGTAATAATTATGTATAGAGACTGGCCCAAAATAATTCCGAGACACGCGCTGTAACTATGAATGTGTGTGTGAATTTTATTTATAATATGTATAATGTATAAAGTTTTTCTCTCATGATATTTATTTATATTTATAAAGAAATTAAATTCTAAACTTTTTTCTTCAAGTATTTAGTAACTCATGTAAACTTTTTATAAAATATTTTATAATAATTACATATTTTAATTACACAATGATTTTGCTAGCAACAACGTTTTTTCGAATATTTTCTTGCTTGAAGAAAACGTCTCTATTTTCTTGTGTTTAATTTTGTAGTTTGACTTATTTAATATTTTCTTAATCTCTTAAAATAGACGGACAACTTTTTTCCAAAAGAATAAAAACAACCTCATTCTAAGAATCAACGTTTTAAATAAAATTATCCGTTTTTTAAGTTTCCATTTAATCGGTTTGCTTGTGTTTAATTTTATAGTTTGACCTTATTTAATATTTTCTTAAGACGGATAATATTTTTCAAATAGAATAAAAATTTACTAAGAAATGTCAAATGTTTTAAAAATAAAATCGCTAATATATATCGATAATTAATAAATAACATAGATAAAATTTAAAACTAATAAAATAACGAACAAAATATTTTCCAATTCATCTAAGATAATAAGAAAAATTGAAAATTTAATAACCTTAAATTTATTTTGTAAATTAGTATTTTAGTAAATCTCCATTTACTAAATAGAATTTTTATTTAGTTAATTTATCGTATCAGTGGTTTATGTCTTTGTAATTTTATCGTAACTTTACCAACAGCTGTTTTCAAAATTGTTGCAACTTGTTCGGACGTCATAGTTGCGACTTGCTGATCGTTTATATTTGTTATTAAATCGCCACGCATTAGACGACCGTCTATATCTGCATTGCTACTATTTAACTGTAAAATTCATTCATTAATTTTCCTTCTATATTAAATTGCATCGGATTATTTGAAATAATAAAGCAAAATAATGAACTTACAATTTCGGAAATATAGATTCGCTCGCCGTCTTTTTTATCCAAGAGACTTAATCCCAAACCTTTGCCAGGTTTTTTCACTAAATCAACTTCAACGAATGCCATATTGATGTTTTCTGGTAATAATAATTATTTGTTAACTAAAACAAAAATTCTAATGTACTGTAATAATTCATATCAATATTAATCCTTTCGGTCCTGCCGGTAACATTTGCTACCAGTTCAAATTTGGTTTTAAAGTTGTTGTAAAGCTTCCAATCAATAATTGATAACAAAAAAAATACTTTCAATATAAAAAATTCAGGGCTGAAAGGGTTAAATTAAAAGTTAAGGAGGTATAGACTTTTTTTAACCTAAAAAAAATCGACAAATTTTTTACAGCGAAATTACAAAAGATATCAAACTTCAGTTTTCTAGAGGTGAAAGAATAGACTTTAAACGTCTTTCACGAATCTCTATTTCTACTTTTGTTGGAAATTGTCCGAGTTCTAAGCCTTTCTTCAAAGCTTTGCAAAAGCGGACTGTGATAGCAATGATAACTCCTTTTCTATTTCATCTAAAACAAAAATCGAAAGCCACTTTTAAAGTATGATACATTATCTAGTTCTTCACACATTTTTTTCCACAAATATTCATTTGAGACAAAATGGCTAGCTTTGGAAAAAAAAACTTTTTCCAAAAGTTCGCCATTTTGTCTCCGAATGAATATTTCTGGAAAAAATCGGTCAAAAACTAGATAATATATCATACTTCAAAAATGTCTTTTGATTTTTGTTTCAGATGAAACAGGAGCAGGAGTTATTATTATTACCGCACAGCCGCAGTCGTCCAGGTTTTGCAAATGCTTCGAAGAAATGGTTAGAATTCGACACTATTTCAAACAAAAGTAGTAATAAAAATTCGTGAAAGAAGTTCAAAGTCTATACTTTCACTCTCAGAAAACTGCGATTTGATATTTTTTACAGTTTCACAGAAAAAAATTCATAAAGTTTGTCAATTTTTTTAGGTTAAGAAAGGTATATAATCCCCTTAAATTAAACTAAAACAAGATTCTCATGTATTGTAATAATTCATATCAAATATTAAATTAATGTTATATTTATTAATTAATTAATTAATAATAAACTATAAAAAGTGTAATTTCAATTTATGTAATATTACATAATTTCTTCTATAATTTCTGCTCTTGTTGAAATTTTAAATTCATTATGGTAAGTAAAATGGCAGTATTTTCTCATTTCTACTGTGATTATTTACCTAATATTACACTTTTATGTCAAAATTACATGAATAGAATATGTAAATTTACATTAATTATTTATCTAACCTTTGGCAGTATTTGTCTAATCGCAGCACTTGCATTAGTTTGTGTTACATCTAACAATGATGTTCCATTGACCTCAATCAGCTGATCTCCAGGCTGAAGACGGCCATCACGTTTTGCTGCACCGTCTGGATAAATTTCCAGAATAACAATACCTCCCTGAAATTGCAAAATATGATAATTATTTTCAGTGGAAATTAACAATAACAAACGAATTTTTATCAAAAATTTTTCATACCGAAATCAGCGAATCTTTTCCACCAACAAAATCTACGCCGGAATTTTTATTGACAGTTGAGATTTCAATGTTTGTTTCTCTTCCAGAAGTTATCGGACACGTGGTAGGATCCAAACACTCTCCTACACATTCAAGTTATTGTAAATATATTCAAGAAAACTGTACATTTTATACTTTGAGTAAAATTTATATATTATGTGTATAACCTCTGAATATTTGTATATTAATAAAGTCGATTTCAATTTAACAGTATTACTACACATTTTACATCTGTAATTACGCAATAAAACAAACATTTGTTTAATTTAATCAATGTTTAATTAACTTAATTAAGTTTAAAATGAAAATAACTTATTTTCTGAACTGTCATAAATATTCCACATATCATTAGTGCCATCTCTACGAATAAACTTGGACCATTTACAAATCTAAATGTGCTGCCGATAAAAAACGAAACTGTAATTTGAATAATAAAAATATTATAGATTATATAATATTCTTTCTCTAATTTAGAAATAAAGGATTAATTTAGTAACAATTTACAAAACTTCGATTTAATATAATTTAAAAATTTAATAAATATACAACATATGAACCTATTTTGAACCTTATATACTGTACATATATGAACTATTTTTGTAATCGCAAGAAACAATGGTAGTAGGTCGGCCATTATGAGTGGTATTTTGTAGATCTATACGCCAAGACAGTAAAGACAGTATCGCTTGCAGCGCTATCGTGCGGATCTAAGCATAACAAGTTCCGCGGTAACCAGCTGTCAGATGGCTGTTAGTAACCAATCAAATTGCAAAGTTTAGGCGTTGGCTGTGACGTCACTAAAAATATAAATAGCAACGCCGTATCGAAAATTGACCATTGTCAGCAATTGTCAGTTTAGAAAGCTGCATTACTAGCTTGCACTAAACGACTTCTTATCGTTCTTTAAGTGTATTTCATCATATTCCATATTCAAAATGGTAAGTTTATTGAAATGATAATAATAATGTAAATTAAGAAAAATGATAATAAAATTAATAGTTTTTTCTTGATATTTAATATTTGATGACACACCGTTAGTCATATGTGGCAAGGTGTGCGGCGTCAGTCCGCCATCTTATAACTTTACCGGCTTTCTTTCATATTAATCAATTTTATTTATTTATTTATTATAGCGTGAGTGTATCTCTATCCATGTTGGTCAAGCTGGTGTCCAGATTGGTAATGCCTGCTGGGAACTTTACTGTTTGGAGCATGGCATCCAGCCTGATGGTCAAATGCCATCTGACAAAACTGTCGGTGGAGGAGATGACAGTTTTAACACCTTCTTCAGCGAAACTGGAGCAGGAAAACACGTTCCCAGAGCTGTTTTCGTTGATTTGGAACCCACAGTAGTCGGTATGTACAGTATATTCTCTATAGTAATTTAATATTTCGACTTTATTTATGTTCAATTACTTACGTAATAAATATTGTGTTACAGATGAAGTTCGTACTGGAACATACAGACAATTGTTCCACCCTGAACAGCTCATTACGGGTAAAGAAGATGCCGCTAACAACTATGCTCGTGGTCACTACACAATCGGCAAGGAAATCGTTGACTTGGTATTGGACCGTATCCGTAAATTGGCTGATCAATGTACTGGACTTCAAGGTTTCTTGATCTTTCACTCGTTCGGCGGTGGCACCGGCTCCGGTTTCACTTCCCTCTTGATGGAACGTTTATCTGTTGACTATGGCAAGAAATCTAAACTCGAGTTCGCTATCTACCCAGCCCCTCAAATTTCCACCGCTGTAGTAGAACCCTACAATTCAATCTTGACCACCCACACAACTTTGGAACACTCTGACTGCGCCTTCATGGTCGATAACGAAGCTATTTACGATATTTGCCGTCGTAACTTGGACATTGAACGTCCAACCTACACCAACTTGAACAGACTTATCGCTCAAATTGTCTCCTCGATCACGGCTTCCCTTCGTTTCGACGGCGCTTTAAATGTTGATTTGACTGAATTCCAGACCAACTTGGTGCCCTACCCCCGTATCCATTTCCCTCTGGTCACTTATGCCCCGGTTATCTCGGCTGAAAAGGCTTACCATGAACAGCTCTCTGTTGCCGAAATTACAAATGCATGCTTCGAACCCGCCAACCAGATGGTGAAATGCGATCCACGTCACGGCAAATACATGGCTTGCTGCATGTTGTATCGTGGCGACGTCGTACCGAAGGATGTAAATGCTGCCATTGCCACCATTAAGACCAAGCGTACCATTCAGTTCGTAGATTGGTGTCCAACTGGTTTCAAGGTCGGCATCAACTACCAACCACCCACTGTTGTACCCGGTGGTGATTTGGCTAAAGTACAACGTGCCGTCTGCATGTTGTCCAACACCACTGCTATCGCAGAGGCTTGGGCTCGTCTAGACCAGCGTTTCTCAACCTTTTTTGGCCCGCGGACCAGTAAAATTAAAAAAAAAATTCGCGGACCAGTGATATTTTTTTAACATCAAAATTTTACTAGGTATTAAAGAACTACTACATAAGTTAATTGTAAAATTTTTATTATCATTTACTTACAATAATATTTAAATGTAAAGATATTTAATTATACAATATAAAAATTAAATATATAAAGGTTTAACAAAAATCTTCAGTGCCGTACAAATCATAAATTACATAGAATTAAAATTAGTTTAAGATATTTGTATTTCGTAATTTTATAAATTAAAATTTAGTTATTATTATTTTTTTTTTAATAAGTAAATTTTTTTCGCGGATAGAAAAAATTGTCCGCGGACTAGTAAAATTTCTCCGCGGACCACTGGTGGTCCGCCGGACCAGCGGTTGAGAATAGCTGGTCTAGACCATAAATTTGACTTGATGTATGCCAAGCGTGCTTTCGTCCACTGGTACGTCGGTGAAGGTATGGAAGAAGGTGAATTCTCAGAGGCCCGTGAAGATTTGGCTGCCCTCGAAAAGGATTACGAAGAAGTTGGCATGGATTCCGGAGAGGGAGAAGGCGAAGGCGCCGAAGAATATTAAATTTCATTCTCATCAAAGCTATTATCTTATCTTTTTATATTGTTCAGTTCGATTTTTTTTTGTTTATTTGAATATGTCTGAATTTTGAAATAAATTTTTTACACTGATTTTTATATTCATTTATTGTATAAAATATAAAATTACATTAAAAGTACTACTTTTTATTCATATCCATTTCTTATACATTGTTAAAAGTTTTTCGTAAATAATCTAGAATAAAGAAACTAAACATTTGTTAAATTTACTGCAATAATGATTTTTAGTAATCAATACTGATTATTTATATTTGAATACATTATAGAAAGTATCACTTTTTTGTTTGGTTGTTCTTAAGATTGGGTAAACTAGTAAATTTAATAAAAGCAAATAGTATTTATTAACAGCAACAACAAATCTATGTTTATAGGAAATAAAAATGTTATGTATTTTATATTATTTTTATCTATATTATATTAAATTGATATCTAGGATTTATCATAAACTTTAGACATCCGATTTGATTAAATAAACCTTTTTAAAGATAAAATAATTATATACGATAAAAGTAAAAATAATTTAGAAAACATTAATTTCTTATATTTCCAAATATAGTTCATTAATATTACCAAAAATAAATTTTTTATAACATTGATTTATATAGTGAAATGTGTAGCGAGGTCTGCTGTAATAAATCAATAACTAAATTTTAGTTCGCACAGAAGCTTATACATTATTGAATAAGTATAATAAGAATGTGAGTAAAAATTAAAGTTTCATTTGTTTCATTTTCATTGTTTTATTATTACAATTACATACAGAAACAAATTACAAGAGCCTTTTGATACACTTTTTTTCAGATAATCATAACAAAAGATATATTTAAAAGTAAATCACAGATAAAACAATTAGTAGATAGAAATAAATGTAAATCATATAAAATTATTTAACAAAAAAGCTATTTTTATATAAGCAATATATAAATTTTATTTCAACTAAAACTGAACATGTTCTCAATGATTAGTAAAAGCGTATTTTAACAAACAACAAATTCGGACTCAACTTTAACTTCTAATATTTCTCGGATTTTCACTAATCCGTTTTCAGTATTATTTACCGTACATTCTAGAGTAAATTTTTTCGGTAAACATTTATTATCTTGGAAAACAACAAAATTACAATCTATATAAAATTTATGTATATCTTCGATATTTAATTTTGGCACACTGATATAATTTCAAAAGAATCTAAATGATTTCCCATGGCAGGCACACAAGACCAAGTTTCATTTGGAAGTATCACTAACCATTTTTGCGGTGCGTCAATTGTTAAACCAAAACCATCGATAAAATTGCATTTTACATTTATGATTATTTTTCCGCCAGCAGAACTTATATTTATTGTCTTGCCCCGAAGAGCATTACTTTTATTAATATCTAATAATTTTTGTAAAACATTCGCTTTCAATTCGAATTTCGTTACATTCGAATTTTGAATAATTTTAATCGTATGATTATTTGTGTTACAGACGTATAGCTTATTACCGACGCCATTGAAACACATGCCACATGGTTCATTAAAATTATTAGCGCCTGATTTACTGTTTGACAAGCGTAGTGTTGTCACAGTGTTTGTCGATACATTCATTCTTTTCACTTTATGATTGTAAGTATCGGCAATATATAATGTTTCATCGTTTTTCGACATCGTTAAACCGATCGGATGCTGAAGTTTCGCGTCGCATAATTTGCCATCTACGTCGCCAAATCCAAACAGATTCTAAATAGGAAAAAAATTAACATAACTTGAAGAATTACAAAACAAGAATTAGAGCTAATAATTTTTTAACTAACGTATTTTTTTCTGCAGGTTAAAACAATTAATTTACAAAATACATAATACTTTAATAACATAAAATTCCAAATGCTCAAAATGTTTCAGAAGCGGAAACAAACAAACTTAAATACTCTATTTAGTAAGTAAAATATGTAATTGAGAAACCTAATGAAATATTAATTACACTTACCGTTGGACTTCTATCACCTCCAACAACAGCAGTAACTTTTCCATCCGTTAGCGACAATCTTCGAATGCATAAGAATTAATCATCCGTTATTTGTTATCATTATTTGGGAAAAAGAAAAAAAAATAACAAAAACAAATAACACTATAATCAAGAAAACCAAAGAAAGAAAAGAAGCTGTCACATTGACATATGTACGAAAATTGAATAAATTTTAACTTGAATTCAACGCATGATACTACCAACTGCAAATATAAAATTTACAAAAAAAAAAACCAAAATTTCTTCTTCTTCTTTGCTTGATTACATCATAACATTTATCACAATGCGTCATCACTTTATCGTTTTTCACAACCGATAACATGAAGATCACCCTGTGTTGGATTCGGGATAACTTTCTAATTTCAAATCTATTGTTGCGGTGGTGCTTTTAGTTTTCTCAGGTTTCCTACATTGCAAAATTTTATTACGGTTGCTGTCGCAGACAGTTGTTTTTATTCTATGTTTTAAAAATTTATTTTTTGGTGATAATGGCAAAGGAACTACAATTATGTAGAATAAGCAAATTTGCTTTAAATCAAGTGAGTAATAATGCAAAATAATCACAAATAACAGTATGACATCGTCGGAAAAAAATTTACACTTATGTTACATAATAATAATAATAATTACATATACATTTGTTTTACGTATTTTTATGGTTTATAGGTTCGTAATTTGCATGCAACCAGCGCAGTTCCTGCCAGTTTGAAAAGTTTTTCGATATATCGATGGGATCCTGCTACTCCGAATAAGAAACCAACTCAACAGACCTACAAGGTGGACATATCAAAATGCGGTCCAATGGTATTAGATGCATTGATCAAGATCAAAAACGAACAAGATCCAACTTTGTCGTTCCGTAGATCATGCCGTGAAGGTGTTTGTGGATCGTGCGCGATGAATATCAATGGCTTGAACACGCTGGCGTGTTTATGGTAAGGGAAAATTATCATTTGTTTCGTATTTATTATCTTTAACGGCAATACGAATTTATTTATAGTAAAATTGATGGCAAGAGCAGTAGCGCAGTTAAAATTTACCCTCTGCCACACATGTATGTGCTTAAAGATCTGGTTCCTGATATGACGCACTTTTTCAAGCAATATAAAATGATTGAACCCTGGCTTCAGAGGAAGTAAGTGGTTTATAAGTATAAAATTTTTATTGCAAAAATATCTCGCAATTAAATTCAGTGCAATACAATGACAATTATAATTATTATTGTTGAATAAAGGTATAAACCTTGGAATGAGGAATATTATGGAAATGGGGGAATGGGGAATTACTTCAAATTATTGAAGCAACTTCACTTTCTCACTTCAATTAGTTTCAAACGTCCAAATTATTACTTCATTCGTCTCTACTTTAAAATTTCTTATATAGTCAAAATGGGCGTGTTGAGGAAGCGCATATTGCCTTTTTTTGTATATTGCATAAGCGCATCAATTATCCGAGTCAAAATGGCCTATAGTATTAAAGTTTCATAGAAAAATATATAAAATATTATTCATGATAAATACATGTGTTTGAAAATTCTAACAGTCCTAGAAATTAAGAAAAAAATTTTGAAATAAATAAAACTTTTGCCTTTCACAAAATTTTCACGTTATACTAGCGGATCCAGTGACACCAAATGGCCTTATATAGACATCACAGAAAAACACAAAATTTCAGTTTTTTACAAAGCCCATATTTGACAAATGCACAAATTTTATCTACAAACATCTAAATGATTTTTATAATATTAATTTGTAATTGAGTTACGTAAAAGAGTTGAATAGAATTTTTTAAAAAACTAAAATTATTTTTGTAAACGAATTAATACTTCTTTATTAAATTATAGACTTACGCAACAAATAAAAAGCTATATAGACATGAGCTGTTCTATTATTTACATAGTTTTCAAAAAAACAAAATACATCTAAAATTATATACGCGTGTAAATATAATTAAATTTATATTTAAACTTGATATTCCTAATAGAGATGATAAGCCAATGGGCAAGGAACAATTTGTGCAAGATCCCGAAGATCGTAAAAAATTGGACGGTTTGTACGAATGTATTTTATGCGCGTGCTGTTCCACATCTTGTCCGAGTTATTGGTGGAATTCAGACAAGTATTTGGGGCCTGCTGTGCTCATGCAGGTAAATTTCTCATTAATAAATACTTGATAATAAAAATATTATTAAAAAAATCTTACCTTGCTGGTGTAGGCATATCGTTGGATCATTGATTCAAGAGATACAGAACAGCAGAAGCGTTTAGATCGTATGAGAGATTGGTATTCCGTTTACAGATGTCACACTATCATGAATTGTACAGCAACCTGTCCTAAGGTAAAAGAAAAATACAATAATATGCAATATTTATGATAAAATATTCAAATAATTTTTTTTAGCTTAGTAATCTCAAATATATTTAATTATTTGTCGAATATGTATTTAATGACACTTTTTCATTAAATTTTTCTGATTAAACAAATTAAAAGTTTATCAATTCATGTTGATAACGATAGATCGTGATCTATAAAATAAAATTCTTAGAATTAAATGATATGTTTGAGAATGATTGTTCTTTTAAATTTTAACTAATTTTCATTGTAATTGTAATTGTTTTAGCACTTGAATCCTGGATTAGCAATTGCAGAAATCAAGAAGCTATTGTCAGGATTTGTAGAGAAACCAAAACCAAAATTAAACACAACTGCACTTTTCAAGTAAATAGAATATGTACTTATTATAGTTCAATTATTTTTGGCCGCGCAAGACAAAATTAATTTGTCATTTTTACCTGACTTCTGATTTATTTGTGTCGTCTATTTAAAAATTTGGTGAGGATTTATTTTTATTCATATTTTATTTGGTCTCAGTTTATCCAGTATTTTATTTTGCCCTTATTATATAATATATGTATATTATATTTATTATATTTATTTCACGAATAATTAATTAGTTTTTATTATGTCATATATAACAAGTTTTTCTTCAACTAAGTATATTATTGTCGAATAGTTATTATTGTTTCTTTTATATAAAATACTCATGAATCTCAATAATTAAAAATGTATGTTCTACAATTATTTATGTTATTTATAATAATATGTTTGTTCATTTGTATAATATTTTTTTAAATATATTGTCTTAATATTCATATAATTTATTGCTAATCATATTGGTCATTTATCTTGAAAATTTTATTAAAATTAGATTTTCTAGCAATTTTTTAAATTTCAATATTTCTCTTCAAAAATTGACAACATTGCAATATAATAAAACTGCATGACTATTTGAGGCACCAAGAAATACCTCAAATTAAGTTCAGATTTGTTAACTAAATACTTTTAGAAACACTATATCAAACTTGATACCGTTTGCCTTTATAGTTAATATGTTAAGAAATATCGAAAATTATTTTAGAACGTAAAAAAAATAATTGTTTAGCAAACTTTGAGTTTAGATTATATGTAGTAAAAATTGTTGCTCTACTTTTTCGATTGTAATGGGATTTGAGAATCAATAGGGTGTGAGTCAACCTTCATTAGAAATTGAGTTATTCTTGGTTTCCATTCTTATTATTTAAATCAATTTTTATTATAAAACAAATTTCATGCTTCAATTAAAGTTTTAATGCTAAAAATTTGTTTTTAAAGCTACACATGACTTATATTATTATAACATAGTAAAAAATCTTTTCGAACTCATTATAATAAAATAAACAGAACTTAATCCCAAAGTCTTGTTATTTAATTACACCACTATGTTTCTCAGCCTGTATATATTTCTTACAAAAGCTTTTCCGCATAATATCAAACTATTTGAAAACCGAATAATAAATATCTTCGATTTAATAATCTGTGCAAGAACTACAGATCATTTCTAAGATTTATATCAAAATTATTCTGTGTATTGTTATTAATGAGCAGAGAATGTTGTCACCGTATCACAATATAAGGGTGACTACCCCTAATTATTATATTACGAATGAACATACTTGTATACTTCAAATAATAGAGTTACAAATTGTCATATATTTTTCGTTTGACAGTGACAGAATTATCGTCAATATTTTATATTTATTGATTTTTTTCATAGTATTTTGTTTCTCTCTTACGTCCAAAGAGCGGCTTTTTATATACAAGTACTGTAGTTCTCTTTCAAATTTTAATTTCATTTATGAAAAATTATTTTAGAATACTATAATTAAAGCAATAAAAGTTATTTATCAATGCCGTAAATATTAATACTGTAAGTGTGTAAATGACGTAATAATTTTCAAATAATAATATTATTATACATTATATATTTATCATTTTAAAGAAATAACTGATGTTATATTTAAATCATAAACCTAATGAATAAGCAATTATCTAACAAATTATAATTATTATTACACTATACGCTGCTTAACGTAATCACATTGGAACTCGGAGTTTTTGATAATAATAATCGATTGATAATATCATCTGAAAAACATAAACTCAAATCTTTATTTACTAGAAATATGTAAAAATAAACTGAAGAAATATAAATATAACATTATTTCAATTTAAATTGAAAAGATCGTTGTTTTGATCGTGAATTTTATAGAAGAGTTAATGCTGTTTGTAAGGTTTTGAGTGCTTTGTACACTTTTAAGAATGTAAATGTTTCCAAAAAGCCCGTCTGAATATATACAAAGCTGTTTTGATGCCTACGTTAATATATGGTAGCGAATATTTAATTTGACTACAAAAGTATAAAAGAGAAATGACTGCTATGGAAATGAGATTTTTACGTGGGGTATGTGGTGCAACTAGGAGAAATCAGGTACGAAATAGATTAGTGTATTGTATAATGAGTGTGAAATTGAAAAAAAAAACTGTTGTAGCAAAAGTTGCAGTGTTAATCACTTAAGATAGTTCGGATATCTAGAGCGAATGCCTAATAAACGTTTGGTTAAAAAGATTTATATGAATGATTTTGATGGTATACGTTTGCGTAGACATCCGATGAGTAGTTGAAGTGATACATTAAGAAAGTCTTGCGTGAGCGAAAGTTTCCAAGTAGTAAGAATAGAAGAGCATGTATGAGAGGCATTATGAATATGGATGATGCTAAAGTTGCTTGTCTGAATAGGAATGTTCAGAGGAAACTGATTTCGATATAATAGAAAGAGTTAGTGCCACACCGTTTTGGGTACATGGCGTGATTGTGTATGTATGTATGTATGTATGTTCGTATGTAAGTTGAAAATAAATATGTAATCATTCTATATTTATACATATATGCATTTACGAGTATCAATAAAAAAGCTGTTGCCAGCCAGCCTGTGGGCTATTAATTTACGAAAGAGAGAAAGAAAGAGAGAGAGAGAGAGAGAGAGAGAGAGAAAGAGAAAAAGAAAGAAAAAAGTTTGCACGTTTTAAGCTTGACAATAAACAAAAATGCATGCAACCAAGATTATTGCTCGTGGACGAAAAAAATTGATAACATAAACCAAAATCATGATAACTATAAAAGATATTTGTCGTATGTAGTCGTACATGTCCGGTCCATTCTTCGCGAAAATGATAACAATTCCTGAATGATAATATTATCCGTGATTTCAATAGATTGCGTTCACTGAATTTTATTTTACATATAGCTAATTTTAAACAAAAACATCAGAATATGTGAGTCAACATTTTTGGCAGTCAATATTTTTAGTTGTAAAATATCAACAAGGCAAGGCATACACGAGTAGCTATATATTCAATAAAAATTGACGCCACGACAAATATCGCAATGTACACGGTAAATTTTACAATTTCCTGTTGGAAAAAGCCGTACTTGAGCAAAAATATCCATCTCAGAACGTGATGGAAATTTGAACGCCTTATTTTTCATAGAAAATCAAAATTGATTAAAATCTGCATGAGCACGGCTCTTGTCGGATAAACACAATTATTAGAACCGGTGCTGCTTTGACATTCAATCAAGACGTTCATCAAGACCGCAAAGATTCTATCAGATTATGCAAATGTTAGTGCAGATATCGTACATATACTGTACATATACGAATTTTTTTTATTGAACGCTACACAGAAAAATTGAGTATTTTTTATGATGAATTGATTTGGAATTTCGTGAAAACAAATGTGTCAAATATATTTTGTAGAGCAATTCCGCAGTAACATTTAAAAAATTTAAAATACAGCATAATATTCCCGTATTTTTGCCGCATGAAAACTCAATTTGAATTTCAAACGGCCACGGCTGAATTTCGAACACTAGTTTAAACAAGATTAGAAGTATATGGGTAAACCCATATATAGACTACTTTGACATTTCTCGGACAGTTGGCAACACTGTATTTTAATAATATTATAATTTATGTGGGCACTAGGAGATACTTTTCTGAAAATTGATCAAAATCGAATAAATAATGTAGCCACAATAAATTTTTAAAAAATTTTGTGATTTTTTTTCTCGATAAGTTGGCAACACTGTATTTTGTTAAAATTGCATAATTTATTTAGGCACTAGAAAAAACTTTTTATGAAAATTTGATTAAAATCGGTTAAATAAAATGGTCATAATAAATTTTTAAAAATTTTATTAATTTTTTTCTCCGAAAGTTGGCAACACTGTATTTTGTTAAAATTACATAAATTATACGAATATTAGAAGAATCTTTTGTGAAAATTTGAGTAAAATCGGTTGAATAACATGGCCATAATAAAATTTTTAAAACTTTAGTAATTTTTTTCTCGGAAAGTTGGCAACACTGAATATTAATAAAATTATGTAATTAATGGGAGCATTAGGGAAATCTTTTCTGAAAATTTGATCAAAATCGGATAACTAACGTAGCCAATATGAATTTTTAAAAACTTTAGTAATTTTTTTCTCGGAAAGTTGGCATCACTGGAAAAAAACAAAACCACATGACCATCTTGGGTACTAGACAAATTTATCCTGAAAATTTTATTAAAATCGGTTGAACCGTCTAGGAGGAGTTGCGGCCACAAAATTTTGACTTACGACCGAGCGAGCTGACGACGCACACACATACACCCACATAAACTAAGTTCAAATTCGTCATCTACAGCTATATGAAGGATTTCTATACAATTTTTTTTTTTTTGAAAATGTTACAGACACCGTACCAAACGCTATACTACTTTTCCTTGCAGTCAAAGTAGTAATAAAGATCCTAACAGATGATATAACACATTTTTTTGTTGAAATTGGTAATAAAAAATAAAACAGGACATGTTTCAATAACGAAAATACAGTTTCTTTTAGCTTCAAAAAATATTCCAACAAAATTTCAAGTTAAAATTTTTTCTTTACGAGATTTCTTTATCAATAAATTTATTATCAATTATTACGACTTCAGACGAATAAATAAAGATATTTATTGATTGATTGATGAATGTTTGTGAATATTCCAACAAAATTTGCGATTGTCATTTGTCCTTTATTAATAAATTTATTATCTAGTATGCGTTGCATCAATAATTAAAAACTATTAGAGTAAGGTGGATGATAAAATAAAAAATGGACGATTTAAGACGAGTGAATATTAAATAAAGATTTTTATTGATGAATGTATTTGTTTTTTTGCACAATAATAATTACGCAATACAATTAGTTGATTTTGCCAGCAGTGCGATCTCGGTGCACTTTCAAATGCCTCTTGTAGTTTCCCGATCGGTTAAAAGTTTGCGAACATTGTTCGCATTTATAAGGTCGTTCCCCTGTGTGAAGGCGAGTGTGGTGTAAAAGTGCTGAACTCTCACGGAATTTCTTCTCGCAGAACTTGCACTGAAATGGACGCTCACCTAAACACCAACAAACATTATACATTTTATACAAGGTTATCACTGTTATGATTGTTTTTTTACATGGTTACGACTGTTTTTTTTACAAGGTTATGACTGTTTTATACAAGGTTATGACTGTTTTATACAAAGTTATGACTGTTTTATACAAGATTATGACTGTTTTCCACAAAGTTATGACTGTTTTTTTACAAGGTTATGACTGTTTTATACAAGGTTATCACTGTTTTATACAAGGTTATGACTGTTTTATACAAGGTTATGACTGTTTTTTACAAGGTTATGACTATTTTTTACAAGGTTATGACTGTTTTATACAAGGTTACATAAACAACCTAACCAACCATAACAACCAAATAACCAACCTGTGTGCGTCCTCACATGACGCCTATAGTCACTGATCGATGCGAATGCCTTATCGCAATGCTCGCATTTATGCGGTCGCTCGCCGGTGTGTCGACGCATATGCACATTGAAATTGGACTTGTTGTAGTAGCTTTTCGTGCAGATCAGACACTTGTATCGCATATCGCTCGGATTATGCGATTTTATATGATAAAACAGACTGTTTTTCGATGCATAGAGTTTCTTACAAATCGGACAAGGAACTTGACGCGTGTCTAAGTTGTCGCTGTGACGATTCCGAATGTGTTGTTTCAGATTCGTTTCGGATTTGCCACGATAACCTATAATACAGTTACAACAACAACAATATACCAACAAACAACAAACTATAACCCAATAGAAACAAAATATAAGCAACTGTTATTTTAATTTTTAACTGCAAGGAAAAGTCGTATAGCGTTTGGTATGGTGTCTGTAACATTTAAATTTTTTTTGTATAAAAATCCTTTATATAACCTCTAGATGACGAATCTGAACCTAGTTTATGTAGGTGTATGGATGTGCTTCGTCAGCTCGCTCGCTCAGTCAAAATTTTGTGATGGCAACTTCTCCTAGAAGGTTCAACCGATTTTAATGAAATTTTCAGGATAAATTTGTCTAGTACCCAAGATAGGGTCATGTGGTTTTATTTTTTTCCAGTGAAAAATTACTAAAGTTTTTAAAAATTCATATTGACTACATTATTTATCCGATTTTGATCAAATTTTCACAAAAGATTCTTCTAGTATTCATATAATTTATGCAATTTTAACAAAATACAGTGTTGCCAACTTTCCGAGAAAAAAATTACTAAAATTTTTAAAAATTCATTATGACCACTTTATTTACCCGATTTTAATCAAATTTTTATAAAAGATTCTCCTAGTGCCTAAATAAATTATGCAATTTTAACGAAACTTATCGAGAAAAAAATCACAAAATTTTTTAAAAATTCATTGTGGCTACATTATTTATTCGATTTCGATCAAATTTTCAGAAAACTTTCTCCTAGTGCCCACATAAATTATAATTTTAATAAAAATATTATGTTACCAACTTTCCGAGAAATGTCAAAGTGGTCTATATATGGGTTTATCCATATACTTCTAATCTTGTTTATTTAGTGCTAATATTTTTCGGCTAATGTTGTTCGCAAACGTTGTCAAAACTTAGCAATTTTGTTATACGAATTAGTGTGATTATCTTCTAGTTAGAATAATTCATTCATTTCGTGATTGATAAGGAATTAATCCGTTCTTTACCCGAATCTCAATATTATTTGAAGAAAGCGCTGTTTAAATTTTTATTATTATTGTTAAAATTATTTTAAAAGTACAAGTTTGCTTTTGGTTGATTGCTGTTGATTAAAATATTACAAAATTAAAATAATTCACATGATAGAGTCTAGAAATTATTTATATTTAAGGAGGTATATTTCCATTTGTAGTATCGATTTTTCAACATTTATTTTGGGAACTTTTACAACAAATACAGAACACAATACATAATTGTACCGTTCAACTTGACCGTTTTAACTTGAAAATAGTTAAATTTTTACTTAAAAAAATGGCATCAAAGTGATCAGGTCAAAATTCAGATTTTCAATAAATTCCCGTAAAGGAATAACCAGTTTAAAATTACATAACATAATTACATTTGGTAATATTGTGTATTAATTAACTTTGATTGACAAATTATTCAAGTTTATAATCTATGTTTTGATAAATTAATTCAATTAGCAATAATTTTGTATAAATATTCTAGAAAATACTGGCTTTATTAGGTTAGGTTAGGTTAGGTTGGTATCCGATGCTATATCGCGGTTTAACTAATTCTATATGTAATTAGTTAGGTAATAATCTAACGTTTCTAAACGATTTAGTCATTTAGTTGTGATGAGTAAATCGTTTAGAAACGTAAGATTATTTAACTGTTATTGTACTGTGTTTAAATATTAATAATTCTATATATGAATGTAGGTAGGATGACGACTCGTACTTAAATCGAGAAATCCGAAAATTTAATGGAATCGATGAAATATTTCTCGTAGCTGTATTCTTTTTGCCTAAAATTTACTGAGATCTCACCTCACTTCAAATCAACCCTTATTCTTTTTATCTTAACTGAGCTACGACAAACCGAGTTGGATACCTTCCCCCTTTCCGATTCTGCTGCACCAGGTTAAGTTTGTGTCAATCTTGCTGTTTTTAAAGTTAGCGACAAAAAATTTCATACGAAATTTAATGATTGAATAATATTGGACCTTTAAATTTAAAAATTAATGTAAAATTTATCAAAGATGTATTTCTTGATTCACAAATTTGATTGATTAGAATAACAAACGTCAGAAAAGGTGTCAGAGTGTATTTCGATCTTTGTCAGTTATTTGTGTTCTCTTGCTAGTGTTCGAATATATTGTTCTTTTATTACTGAATGTAATGTATATATTAATGGTGCACGTTTAGAGCAGGTAGATGAGCAGATATGTATTTGAGCAGTTTGCTGTCTAGAGATGGCCGTTTTGATTGTGAAATTGAAAGGAGAGTAAATGCTGGTTGTAAGGTGCTTTGGGTGTTTTGGGAACTTTTGCTAGGAATGTAAATGTTTCCAAAGAAGCTACCCCCGTTCGAGTATATACAATGCAGTTTTGGTGCCTACGTTGATGTATGGTAGTGAATATCGGGTTTGGTTGCAAAAGCATAAACAAAAAATGACTGCTATACCAAACGCTATACCACTTTTCCTTGCAGTCAAAGTGGTAAAAATAATAATAATAATAATGAAGGCAGAGACACCGTTTTAATGCATCTGCCAGAATGTTGTTCCAAATAAATCGGACTCGCAAAATATAAATTACAACTTTCACATTTAAATACATTATCTAAAACGAAATAAAATATTACCAAAATATATATGTATATATAGGATTACATATACAAAAATGTTTACCAATTTTTACACATAACCCTGCATTATCATACTAGTATCTCTAATGGCCGTATTCATAAAACTTTGTAAAACGTATAAAGCTCCGTTTTTTATTAATCTGTCAAAAAATCGAAAAACAGATCAAAAAATCGATCTATCATAGTCGCCGCCACAAAACACAACATCGATAATTAGAAAAAAACAATGTTACCGTGGCCATCTTCGCTAGTAAGAATGATTTGACCATCTTGGCTTAAGGTTGCTTCTGTTATCGAATGTAAGTCAACCACTTCGCCTTGACCACAGACTTCAGCAGTTGTTTGCACTGTATGCACAGATCCATCGCCCTGACTCGTTTGTATCTGAAAATATTTCTAGTAGGTATATACATAATGTTAATATTTGTGCCTAACAAGTTACGATTAATTATTTAATATTCAGATTTTTTACTGATGTTCAGTATAAGCTTTTATATTTATCATATCATATCATTAAATATAAGTAAATACGTAATTTGTATACAATAAATTTTTCTGAAAATAAAATATTTTTAAAAAAATAGTTTATTTCTTAAAATGGAAACCTGATTTTTACTTGTTGTACGTACAAGTTACAAAATCAATCGATGACTCCATTTTATGTAATCTTAATTTAACCTTGATTAATAAAATCTAGTTGAGATAGCAACAATGTATTATGAAACGTATTTATAGTTTTTTTTTTAAATTAATCATTAAAGATTACAGTTTATAAAATTCAATTACTGCAATTTGTAATTTCTATTTTATACCTATTATAATTAATATCAATTTTAGAATTAAATTTCAAAAACGTATTCAATAGATTTTGATTTAATAAAATACACACACTGGAAACAGAAAATTACCGTTGCTAACCCTAGAAAATGTGCTGTTGTGCCGTCTGGTAAAGTTATAATTGGATTATTAGAGTCTACTTGTACTATACTAACGGTGTCATCCGGATTTGTGATTGTGTACAAAACAGCGGGCGCAAATTGTGTTGTCATCTGCAAAAAAAAATATTTTATTTAATTCATCTGCACTTCCAATACATCCATGTTGATTTTTCCAATTATTTAATGCATTTTTTTTTTCATTCAATTTTGTATGTAGATGCAGTATTTTTTTCTATCTATAAAATAAATTCATTATAATTCGAATAATCAACATATTGTACGAGATTCTTTTTTATTCACAAAGACAATGGTCCGTATTCTCACCTCACTTTTTCGTGAAAAAGTGCTTTTATCATTTATTTCAAAATAAGTTTTTGCTTATGTTTTTTATCTAATATAAATAATTTTACTATTTTTGATCATTTTTATTATATTTGGTATTATAAAATTTAAATAAACTATTATAAAGTGCTTAATAAATATTTTTAAGTAGACGTTAAAAGTACTTTTAGCAAAAATCACTTTTATAAATGAGGTGAGAATACGGGCCAATGTTTTTTTTCTTGTATTTAATGAAAACAAATAGGGATCATAACTATCTGAAAGTTTAAATATAAATGTCATGCAATAAAAAATAAAATATAAACATCTTACCGAGAATAAAATCCAACTGAAAATAAAAATAAAATTATAAAAACATATAATAAAAATACTAGTTAAGATCCCAAGTTCACAAAGAAAATTTATAGAATATGTAGCACGCAAGTAAAAATATATATATATATATATATATATATATATATATATATATATATATAATACAAAATCAAAAACTTGTCTACATATTTATTGCTTTGAATTAATATTCCTATATGCATATAAACTTTCAATATGTCTGTAGCAAATATCGACGAATTAAATATATTGTAGATAAATTTTGAATAACAATAAAAAAAAAATACAAAATAAAAATATATACGGAAACACAAAAACCAAGCTAGCATAATCGTTACGTGTCTTGCAAAATTAAAATAATAATAAATAAATAAAAAAAAGTTTTATGTACAAGTCATTGAATTAAAAATTGTATTTGATAATTGTTAGTAAAATTAATTTACGATTTAGACAAGTGTATAGTTATTTACGAGTATTAATTTTCAACAAATTTAATTCAACGACATAAAAATATATCTAATTGTGCTTAACTGTGTACTCTACCACGAATCAATTAAATGAAATTAAAAATAAATATATGAATATGTATACAGGGTGTAACAGAATAACTATTCCTAATTTTCAGAAATGATAGAGTGCACTTAGAGAAACATTTTTTTATTAATAAACTAGTGTCCGAAAATTTCTCGGTGTCAAGATACACCAGATATCGTTAAAAACAATTTTAATTATTACAACGTCAAAGAGTAGTTAAGTTAAGGAACATTTTATTAGAAATAATAGTGCATTAAACTTTATAAAAATTGTTCGAAGTTAAGACCACCATTTTCGATACACAAGTTGTAACGATGTACAGGGTGGGCAAATTTGGACGTTTTCATAGGGAAACTCGGAAACTATAAAAAATGGAAAAATGGACCGCGCATCCTCGATCGCTTTTTTTGAGAGAAACTCAATTATGAAAACAAAAATTAGCTATCGTCTTTTGTTTTCGAGTTATGGCAAAAAGTTCGCTTTTTCCATATTTTGATAAATGGCGATATCTCGATGGTTTTTTAAATTAGATGAAAATAATTTTCACATTCTTAAGGCACTTTTTTGACTAGAATGAAATGGTCTTAACGGATATTATAAATCTCCGTTAATTCTCGGGTTATAACCTAAAGTTGTGTTTTCTACAATCGACAGCCGAAAAAAAAAAAAAAAATTTCGGACACTAGTTTATTAATAAAAAAGTATTTCTTTATGTGCCCTCTTTCATTTCTGAAAATTAGGAATAGTTATTCTGTTACAGCCTGTATAATAAAAACAATCACACAACATTGTAACGTAAACGAAACGAATATATGTACATACCTATATATATATATATATATATATATATATATAAGTAGTGCAACTACGAAAATCAACATCTGAGTTATAGCCGGGGCATGGTCTAGGCCTCTAGGCTAACCTGCGGCGTAGGCGCCCGGTGAAGCCGCTATTATGTGTGGCAAACCGCTAGCTTGGATCTGTATTTTATGGGTTGGGTAGTAGTTCAATTTCCTGACGTATGCATTTTTAAGACGCCGACAGTGCTACTGACATTTGAATTAGTCGTTCGCCCCGATCCGTTCACCTTCTTATCATCTTCGGTGAATGCCGGCAGCAAGTCCTCCCGTCCATGATACTTGTAGCAGTTAATCACGATCTGTCGTAGGGCATGTGTCCACGATATCTGCAACAAACATGTCATACAGAACAAATATTCACTAGAGAACTGTGGGCTGGGCGGTGGTCGCCCCTTTTACCTTTTGTTTCTCCTCGTCCGATCGGGCATCCGTACGGACATTCGCCCACGGTAACTCCTTTGGCCACCACGGCGGTCGAGTTGAATCTCTGCCCCAACCAGGTTTACCTCGTCCTGAAACGCATACCACTGTACCAGACGCGCAACAGCAACACTAACCACCAACCAAACCAAATATATATATATATATATATATATATATATATATATATATATACCGGGTGTCTACTTTTTTTTTGTTACATAGGGAATACAATGCTAAAATTTTCATTTGGTGATAAATTTTCCCCTAATTATTATAGAACAAAAGTACAAATACAAAAGTTGTTTAGAATTCAAAAATGCATCAAATGATGCCAAATTTATCAATATAGGATGTTCCGATCAAGAATTAGAAGCAAATTAAAATTTCCATTTTTGCGCTCTTTACATCAAAGTGCCATGGAAATTAAACAAATAATTTCATTTCTTCTGGAGTTTGAGTTTGACAGATCGTATTTATTTTATTGTTACGTTCTGTATTATTATCATTATTATTGAAAATAATGAATAAACTTAAGGTAAATGAAAAAGTTCAGTGCGTAAAATGGTATTTTACTGGAAATTCGATACGACGAGTA
The DNA here is from genome assembly GCA_963966155.1 of Clivina fossor. Classification (NCBI taxonomy): domain Eukaryota; kingdom Metazoa; phylum Arthropoda; class Insecta; order Coleoptera; family Carabidae; genus Clivina; species Clivina fossor. The sequence goes on from CAWYQG010000025.1 coordinate 211,425, forward strand.
AGAGATTTATTCAGCGCTTTCTTTGAAAACCGTCCCATACCTTCCGCTATGACTATTCGTAGGATAATTAAACAATTCGAAGAAACTGGAAGTGTGTTAAAACGTTGTAAAAATTGTAGAAAAATCAACGCAGAAGATCAGGAGGAGAATTTAAATCAAAATGCAATTAAAGAAAATACATTGAATATACTTTTGTGTGTAACGGAAAACCCAAATGTTAGTGTGCGTCAACTTGGTGCTGAATTAAATTTGCATCCTTCAACAATACATAAGGTACTAAAAAATGAAAAATATCATTCTTATAAATATTCCACGCACCAAGAGATATTTGAAGCGGATAAAATGGCTAGAAGCGAATTTAGTAACATTATTATGGAAAAATCCAATTTAGACAGAAACTTCTTGAAATCTATTTGTTTTACTGACGAGTCTACGTTTACTTTACACGGCGAACCTAATACACAAAACTTTAGAATATGGAGCCAAACAAATCCTCATTTAATGGTAGCAACACGTACCCAATATCCAGAAAAAGTTAATGTATGGGCTGGAATTTTTGGCAGGTGTATAATTGGGCCATTTTTTATTGAAAATAATTTAAACAACGAAAAATATTTGGATATGTTGCAAAATCATATTGGTCCGCAGTTAGAAGAGTGTGCAACTCAAGATAATGTTGTCTGGTATCAACAAGACGGATGTCCGGCACATTACAGCTGCAACATTAAATTATATTTGGATCAATGTTTTCCAAATTCATGGATTGGTAGAGGTGGTCCAATTAATTGGCCAGCTAGATCGCCCGATTTAGCACCGTGCGATTTCTTTTTATGGCCATATTTGAAGGAGAAAATTTATAAACGACATATCAAAAATCTTGTTGATTTGAAAAATGCCATTGTTGAAGAGTGCAATAATATAACACAAACACAATTAAGCTCTGTACGTCACGAATTTTATAACAGATTAGGTTATTGTTTGGCAGTTAATGGCGATTTATTTGAACATTTAATTTAAATTGTTAGTTTCGTTTTTGTTCTCCTATATCTTGTATTCATGAATTTTTCTGTTTTATAGGTATATTGAATATTGTAATAAATAAAGAAAGTTTTACGGAGTTCAGCTATTTACTATTTATTAAACTCTTATCCGACGTTTCACTGCACAACTTACAGCATCCTCAGGGATAAGTTTAAATTATTATAATAAATATATTAGGCATAATGCCAGTCATCTAATTCAAATGTATTGTTTTTATAACTTGAAGTTAATAAATAAATTAAACAATTACTTAAAATTATAATGGAGACATTCACAATTTAAAACCACAGCTAGTACGTAGTGTACAGCCGAGTAAAATACCCTTTCATTGTAATAAATAATAAATACTTAATACTTTTTATACTTAATAGCTTTTCATTTACATTAAGTTTATTCATTATTTTCAATAATAATAATAATAATAATAATAATAATAATAATAATAATAATAATAATACAGAACGTAACAATAAAATAAATACGATCTGTCAAACTCAAACTTCAGAAGAAATGAAATTATTTGTTTAATTTCCGTGGCACTTTGATGTAAAGAGCGCAAAAATGGAAATTTTAATTTGCTTCTAATTCTTGATCAGAACATCCTATATTGATAAATTTGGCATCATTTGATGCATTTTTGAATTCTAAACAACTTTTGTATTTGTACTTTTGTTCTATAATAATTAGGGGAAAATTTATCACCAAATGAAAATTTTAGCATTTTATTCCCTATGTAACAAAAAAAAAGTAGACACCCGGTATATATATATATATATATATATATATATGTATAGCAAACTACTACCTACCTGTTGAATATTTTAACATTAAAGGTATAAATGCTCTAAGCTGAGCTTCCGTCATTTTTTCAACAGGTGTAGGTATTCCATCAATAATTAATGGAGGTAATTCAAATAATGACGGATCATCTTGTACAGGAGATGGTGCTTGTTGTGCTAAAGCACTTTCTAATTCTTCCATAACTATACTTCTTAAATTTTTTACTACGTCTTGTAACGGCTTTGCACCGAATACTTTGTAACTTGTATTTGGTTTTCCAGGCGTCGCTACAAGAACTACAGCTTGCTGTCCAACCAGTGTTGCAAATTCATCAATTATTTGCTAAAATCATAATAATAATAATAGTTTCAATATAAAAATCAAGTCAAATAAAAATTTATCGCAAATGTGTATCATCATCATCTGACAAGCAAGCAACTTACATGTAATTTTCTTAATAATCTATTTCGCTGTCGTTCTCGTACTGAAGGATTTATTTCAAACGAGTGACGTCGTCTTCGTTTCTTAGCTGAGACAATTGCTGCCGCTGCTGCAACACCAACTGGTCCTGCTGCTGCTAATTGAGCTAATACACACATAATTATACAAATTATACTTAGCTCCAAAACAGCGCAACTCAGCAAAAAGTATTTTCTTAATGTTAGGTTAGAAGATTTTTACTACTCACATAAATAAATTAAATCTCTATTATACATTATTCGTTAGAAATGAATTTATGTAATCACACAGTAAACATAACACAGTAGTATAAAATAAATAAATGAAGTCAAATTCGTCCCTCACCGCTCACCCCCAAACTGATTAAATCGGCCACCCACAAATACATATTTGAATAATCATAGTGAAACAATAGAATCAATTTAGAAATGTAAAACTCAACTATCGAAAACAAACACAGAATTTGTTAATTTTGACAGCGTCCAATTTAAATAAATTGCAATCACTAGCATACATGTCACTGATATATGTTTGGCGCGAGACAGACCTATAGCCGAGTTAACATGGCTTCCTATATCAAAGGATACATGCAAGAGTAGATGATTGTCAAAATTACATGTAATTATTGAATTAAAATAAAACATGACACTTTTGATAATTAACAATATATTCTGAATACTTTTTTACATTTTTATAGTAAATTTGATTGTAAAAGTTGATTAATACAACTATAGTTATATAATGTAATTAAATTTGTTGTTATTTCAAGAAACCATTTTATAAAGTAGCTAATAGTTTTTTATTTTCTTTAATGAATTGTAACATAATGAATAACTTTATACCTGACAAATTTTAGTAAACGAAAATGTTTGAAACATCGTTTCCATGAAATTATAATCGCTTCAAAAATGACCTGGAAAATAGGTAATATAGCGCTGGAAAACCTGAAAGTCAGCGAATTTTGAAATCTGAAAAGTGCAACAACCTTGTTGTAATTTTTATAAATTCTTGCAAATTCATCAAAAAAATTATAAAATTACAATAAAAAATATAATAAGATTACTACAATTATTACTGTAAATTTACAGTTATTTTTTATAGTTTACTTATATAGAATAGTTTCCTTTATAGAAAATGTAAGGAGTAGAGCCACACAGATTTGTGGCTTTATTTTTAAGGGTACGTTAGCATACATGGCGTGGCGTGGCGTGGCGTGGCGTTCTGTGTTGCTTCAGCATAAAGAAAGTATTTAATTTTTAAGGCATCGTATTTTTATTATGCGTCCGCAGATGTTTCTTTAAAGTAGGGCTTTTCATTCGTATGCGTTCGAATATGCTCGACTAAAATGCTTTTAAGCGCAAACCCTTTCTTACAAAACTGACACTGCTGCGGTTGCGGTCTGTATTCCGTATGTGTACGATAATGTTTTTTTAAAGTACCACTTTGAAGGAAATCTTTCTCGCATACTTCGCATTTATAGCGTTTCTTATTCGTATGCGTAAGAATATGTCCGGCCGCATATTTCACTGCCGTAAGGTTGTTCGTTCGAATGTATACGTATTTTTGAATAAGATTTTGTATACGATTTTTGAATAAGAACTCGACCACATATTTTACATGGATACGATATTATACTGACACTACCATTACAGGTTTTTTATTAAAAAAATATCGAATTTGTAGGAAAATATGATAAACAAAAGCTGCTTACCTTTTGTATTGTTAGTGAAGCTGAAAAAGTATTGGGTACGGTCCAATTTGCTAACAATCAACTAACTTTGTCTAGAAACGAGCGAATAAGTTCTGAAAACAAAGACACATCTATAGATAGTTTTTATTTATCTAATAATATGTACAATATTATACTTTTATAAAGGTATAAACAGAATTACTAGAAAAACGGTATTTGTAAATTCTAAATATTTTTCGGAAAAAAAAATGTGCTAAATACCAGAATTGGACTGATTTTAATTTCATTTGATTTAAATCACAATTTTAATTTTTTTATTAGCTATTTTTTTAAAAACTAAATTTGTTTTTTGATAATTGTTTAGTTAAAATATTTCGATATATCTAGGACAAAAAAAAAAGTGAAAAAAAATTTTAATATAATAATAATAATATTTTACTCTTATTTCTGGCCAAGTCATTTCATATTTCTTAACTTTAAAAAAATTAACTAATATATAATTAGTTAAACAAAATAAATTAAGGGCGATTTGAGCAAAAACAAAATACTTTACTTAATAATAATATTGAAAATATATTGAGTAATATTTAATGATAATGTAATCAGTAACGATGACATAATAATGAAAAAAATAAGAAAAATAAAAATTGATCTAGATTTATAGTTCTTACTTTTGAAATCGAATAAATTACAAATGTACGTTATAATTAGGCTTGACGCTAATTTTGCGTTAACATTAGCCGAACGAGTAAGACGTGCGGCATCTCTAATTATGATTTATATAAAGTTTTAAATTACTTAAATTAATTAATAGAATTGATATTAAAACCAAATATAATGCGATTGTATACAAATTTGATAAATGTATGACTTTCAAAAATTGATATTTTTTGTATGAATGCTGATACACATTCCCATCTCTTATGAAAGTGTAACACTATCTGGTCTGTAAAATCAGTCCTTTCTCACAAAAATGCCTCTGTCTTTCTTAAGTAAAAATATCGAAAACAAAAACCATCTCATGTTATACTCGTAAGCTAAGCCTAAATCTAGGAAAGCACTTAACTAGCCATGATCTTATAAGTTATGCACTACGTTGCTTAAAATAAAATGTCAAAAGTACTTAAATTTATTGCTTTGTAACCCATCGCGTATTGTGCAATAATTATCGACAAATCACTAAAAATAGCCTAAACAACAAACATAAAAAATAATAATATAAAATTTTCACTTGACATTTCAAAATAAAAATAAAAACTGAACGCAAAAATATTTAGTAAACACGCAGTAATTAAGAAGGTTTGTATTAAAGAAAAGTTAATTAACATATTTAGTTTACTATTACACGTATAAAATTATATTTTAACAAATCATGTAAAGTTCAGAAAAAAAATTATTTAACTTCAATATTCGGAAATGTTTACAAAAAATAAAAATCCTTTTGTTTTCTGATTTAAGAAATAAAAAATTACAATTAGCCTAAACACTGATAAATACTAAATGTAATCATGTGTTTTTATTGTTTTATTACAATTACAGTAAAAAAAAAGAATAATATTTGAGAGCAATTATTTTTCTTAACCCCATAAGCGGTTATGTCATACATATACGTCATACGTCATCTTTTATCATTCTTTTTTAAAAAATTGTCAACATGACATAAAAATATTGAAAATATCTTTTATATACCATTTCTACAGTAAAATCTATGGCCCGTATTCCCACCTCATACGCCTGGTCGCTAACGCCGGACGCGCTCTTGTGCGGCCAAAGTTGTAAGCTGTTGACTAAAAGTCACGTTGACAAGCGCAGGCGGTTTGCATACTGTACAGCTGTGAAACGCGGGTTTTTATTACTAATAATCAACGAAATAAGCTGGAAATCGCAGGGAAATCGTGTGTTGCGTACCCAGCTGTCTAAACACGCAGAAGAAAAATGTCGGTTTGACATTTTATACGTTTCCCAATCGTGATTATGAAATAATGCGCAAGAAGTTGTGGATCGCACGTGTACGGCGAAAAGGGTAAGTATTAATTTTAACATTTAATCTGAATAGAACTTGTCAATCAATCTTCAATATTAAAATGAAAATAAACCTCACGTTGTCAGCAGCATGCCTAACCTCTAAAAGTAACAGTGATAGTGCTTCGACAAAAATAATTTGACGTAAATATAAAATCATCTTTTCTTTGAAATGTTTTCATTTCAGAGATGAAAAGGGACCCTGGGTGCTAACAAAGCACACAAGAATTTGTGCGGACCACTTTGTTGGCGGTGTCAAATTAATTAATCCCACAGAGGAAAATCTTCCCATAGAAACCGGCAAAGAAATCCTCTGAATCTCGCAGACAGAGAGTCGCCCTGCGCAACAAAAATGTGAACTCGGCCCGTAATCCTGAAGGTACATTTTTAAATGAATTTGTTTATCAGTAATTATAGCATAACCTTGCATTTAGTATTTCAGTTTTATTTTTTTGAGGGTAAAAAGTGACATAAATTTAAATTTTTATAGAACTTGCCGAATCACCTGCCTTAATGGAGGGGGAATCGTGAGATATCGGTGCAGACTGACGAGAGCTTATTTGGAGAGTCTGAGCAGAACGAGACAATTTTGTACTGCTGGCAGAACTCGGCTACAAACGATGCTGGGACACAAACTTGAAATTATGGCCCCGACAAGAGGTTTCCGCAAATACGATCAGAGCTTCTAAAACACAACACCGTACTGATTGTGCCCCCTTTTGCTACGAATCCGCAATATTCTCGCGATGAAGTTTTGGAGGGTTATAAAATAGCATCGGTCAGAATCCATGTTGAAAGATGCATACAACGAATTAGATTATTCAAGGTGTTAGATTTTATCCCTGTAACACCATTACCGTACGTCGACAAAATAATGTATATTGCATGTGTAATCGTGAATAATAAGGAGCCTCTTATTCAGGAACATGAACCATCTGTATCACAATAGATTTATTCTACAATCACAATACAAGTTTTATACATAAAAATTACACGTTATTATTTACAACCGATTAACATAACAACGACATGTAGCTTTGTTCGCGGTAGTAATTCCGAATTAATTCGGAACCTGTTCGGAACGTCTTTAGGATTAATGCAAAGCGCATGTCCGATTCTGAAATTATTCAAGACTTTATATTTTATATATATATATATATATATATATATATATATATATATATATATTACATAATGTAAAACAAATGTATTTATAAAAAATACTTTTTAGTTCACGATTAATTCATTATTGAAGAAAGACAAAATTACTAAAATGTTCAAATAATAAAAATTGTGTAATAAAACTTATTTCCAATTTTTTTTTATAAATAAATGATTCGATAATAAACTAATTTTAAGAATATTTAGAATGTTTTTTAGTAGAAGACAATTGTTTTAATTGTATGACAAAAATGTAAATATTTTGTTGTGATATGCCACATTTATTTAATCAGTGAAGTGATTTAATAAAAATTTTATGTAACAGTATTTTTTTTCCCTTTTTTTACGATTCATATAGTTGAAATTAATATGATAAACAATTAAAACACAATAAAACATATGTTTATTAAAAAAACATGCTAGGTGTGTCCGATATTAAATATAAGGAAAAGTTTTTTATGAAAAATATATTTTCTTTATTTTATTTACATATATCGGCATGTTGTGCCATCAAAACGGTATGTAATGTTAAAAAACCAAGGTCTACCGTAACAGGTATAATCACGACATTTAAACGGCATCAGTCAGCAGCTTAGCGGGCTTCCGCTAGGGCGGCGCTCGCGTCGCGCGGCGAGGAAGTTACCAGGCCTATAGGAAAAAGCACTTTTACTGTCAATTTTTATAAAAGTAATTTTTTACTAAAAAGTACTTTTTCATTGCTTCTAATTCTCACCTCACTTTTTTATTAATTTTTTAAAAAGTAATTTTTTGTATTTAATGCATGTGGCAACGTTGCAAATTGCTATTTTTAGCTGTCAGTCATAGCTGTCAGTTACATCTCTGCGCCATTTTATTGTTAGTGACGTGCATAATTTTAATTTTTGACAATAACACTGATTCAATTGTTTCATTTTGTAGTAGCAAAATAAAAAGTGGTATACCCACTTTTTAAATTCACTTTTATCCGAATACGAAAAAGTGAATTTTTCAGTAAAAAATGGAGGTGAGAATTAGATCGCTTCTAAAATTGCTACTACATTTCACTTTTTTGAAAAAGCACTTTTTCATATGAGGTGAGAATACGGGCCTTATTTGTCTATTAGTTAGGGGGTGCCCCAATATAATACTTGCGAATTTTTCTAAACAAAATATTTAATAACAATTTAAACTTCAAGCGTTAGCGACAAAAACACATGGCCACTAACGAAGCCATATTGTAAAATGTAACGAGCCACTTAAGGGGTTAAATACATACATACATACACAATCACGCCATATACCCAAAAGGGTGTGGCACAAACTCTTTTCATTATCCCGAAATCAGTCGCCTCCAAACACTCCTATCCAAACAAGCAACTTTCGCTTCATCCACATTCATAATTCCTTTCATACATGCTCTTCTATTCCTACTACTTGGAAACTTTCGCTCACGCAAAACACTCTCAATCATATCACTCCAACTACTCATTGGACGTCCACGCAAACGTAAACCATCAAAATCATTCAAATAAATCTTTTTAACCAAACGTTCATTAGACATTCGCTCAACATGTCCGAACCATCTTAGCTGACTAACACCAACTTTTGCTACAACATTTAAATAATAAATTCAATATAAATTTATCATTGAAATAATTTCCTCCAATTGAATCTAAATATTTACAATTTTCGTTTAAAATTTCACTTCCTTCGAAAATAAAAAATCAAATAGTTTTACTATATTTTAAATCAAGTAATAATAAATATTAAATATAATAATAATATGATTTCGATTTTATTTTGAATGTTACCATAATATTTAAAAATTAATTACTTTCTTCATAGACATGTTATTTACATAAAACTTAGTTCTTTTTATTTATTTATCTACACGGAGAGAAAAGTATGCTAAAATTAAAGAGAATTCTCTTTATATTAAACATAATTTCTCTTGAAAAAAGTGATAAGTATAAATTATTTTCAATAAAAGAATATTTGTATACTTAGATATTATATTAAATATAAGAAACAGTATTTCATTGGATTGAAAATAAATATGGTAAAAATAAATAAACTGAAATATTTATCATATGTATATGTTTTTATTAAATTTAAAGAAACAGTATATTTGGTACAAGAATAAATTATATTATAAAAATAAAAAATAATATATTTATTTTAAGTATACGCTGATACTAAATTTTATCTAGTAACATATTTATGTCATAATATAATATTGTATTCATTTTAAAAAAAATATTTTATAGTAAATTATCAGTTTTTTTTTACAATGAATACAATATTATATTTGATATAAATATGTTAGTCGATAATATTTAGTATCGGCGTATACTTAAAATAAGTAAATACATTGATACATTATTAATTAGAAATATATCGATTTAAAAATAACAAAATATTTTGAAAATAATTAAAAATTATCCAATACAAATTGGGCAAATTGACATAGATTATCATAATTATAAGTACTACAAATTAACTACTACTAACTACAAATTAACATCTACTTTTTCAGAATTCTTTGTTACAATATCTTGCGCTCCATCAATGTCTTCTGAATACAAAATTTCGGAAGAACTGTTAAAAAATTCTTGGGTTTCACTGGATGTTAAACTAGTGATAGTTATAGTCGAACTTGATGATTCACCATCATTTTCCTATTGTATAAAAATATAATTTATTTATATTATAGATTGAAATAATAAAAAATAAAATATACATACTTCTTTGTCACGTATATATTTTCTAAATTTTTTTTAAAAATAATAATCGAATTCCAATTTTTGGAATTAATTCTTTTATTATATTTTCATCAAGCATCTCAAAGTTTGTTTCATCAATTCCTTCATCTGCAAAAATGTAAAATTAAAAAAATAGTAAATTTACAGTATATTAGTATTTTTAGTGCGTTTTTTTCAATTACTCCTTTATAATTTGAAATTTTAAGATCTATAAAAAGTTAAAAATTTAGAAAAAAATAATAAATATATATCACTCTATTCTCTATATAGACCATGAAAAAACAAATAATATCAAATAAGAACAAATATGCCATTCTATTAAAACTATCTTTATATGAAACATCTTGTACAATTGAAAATAATATCAATTTGCGGATCTGAAAAAAGTATATGATTCCATCATATATTTATATTGAACGTTACCTTACGTTACTTCATTTCAAGTCAACATTTCAATCTTTCAATGTTGTTTCAAATATTTTACTTTGTTTCTAATAACAAAGAAGTAATTAAAGAAGAACGCACTAACAACTCAAACAATATGTGCATGTACAGGTTATTGAGCTAACCTGCAAAAAATATTATACGTATTATTTATTTACTTATAATTATTTATAGTATACGTACTTAAATATCTGCTTACCTTTAAATTTTTCTTCTAAACTTTCTAACTGCCACTGTTTTAAAATATTTACAACAAAATTATCCATTTCTTTGTAATCCAATAACCGCGAACACACAAAGGTGTATGACATACAGATAACAGACTGGATGGAACAGGCATAGCGCAAGTAATATATTGTATATTCATATTAAGCATATAATACATTAAAATTTGTTGCTAGGAATAAAATATATTTAATTTAAATAATTTTATATATTTAATTGTGTTAACAAGTGAAAAATATACTTAAATGAAACATACATATTTTTAATATATTATTAAATTATTTTCAAATAACCTCGTAAACTTTTTCTTAATATTCATTAGTTTATTTTAAAGAAAAATATATTACATTTAAATAAAATAAATTTAAGAATACGCATTTTAAGAAACCTTTTTCTCCGTGTACTATCTTTAACAAAAAGTTTGAATATAAGTTCATTAACTTTTCTTTTAACAAAAATTTTGCATGAACTTATTTCCTTCCTAAAGTTAGTGAATTGTTAATTGTTAAACTAATTTAATGAATAATTTTCAATTAGCACGATACAAATATATATATATATATATATATATATATATATAAAAATTTATATATGTATATATATATATATATATATATATATATATATATAAATATAATATCTAACAAATCATTTTGGTGTTTGAGAAAATATGATCTATCTAGTATATTAGAAATTAAAACAAAATTTACTGTGTGATTTGGAAAAAAAAATCAGTTTATAGAAAACGTTAAAAAAAAATTGTTATACACATATAGCCAAAAAAACTCTAGCGAAAAACATTAAAGATATTATAAATTTAATTGTAAAAAACTTTTGTTAATATAATTTTTCGATAATCAATTATATTTGTTAATTAAGTTAATATAGAGTAATTAAAACTAAATGTATATATATATATATATAATAGTTTAAAAAATTTTTTACTGCCGTAATAATATATATATGAGTTAAGGATAACGGATATGCAGTATATATTAAATAATAAATCTGTTACATTTATTCAATTTATTGTAATTTCCAATATTTTGCCCCCAAAATGGTTGGCGTCATCAGGGAGAACACTAAATAATAATATTAAACATATAAACATTTGAATAATAAATACAAAATGAGGAAAAAAAGTTGAGGAAAACTTACATGTATGAATAAATGATTTAAGTTAAGCATAAAATTGAAATTAAGAGAATATATACATTCTGCTTAAAATTCATCGATGACAGACAAAACACTTTGTAATAAATAAATAAAATAATAAATAATTAACAAACAGACTAATACTATAGCGCAATTTCAACGAATAAGTTTTTTATTCAAAAAATTTTTTCAATAAAGTCAAATAATGAGCCAAATAAGTTGTTAATGAATTTTAAAAAATTATAAGAATCGTCAATAATTAAACATGTAATCTAAATATGCAATTATTTTGTCAAAGATAAAATAATAAATATTGATGAAAATTAAAATATGTTAACGAACACAATAAGTAAAATATTAAAAAAAAACGATATTCGCAAATAAGTCATTTATTCATACATGTAAGTTTTCATCAACTTCTTTTTCTCATTCTGTATTTATTATTCAAATGTTTACATGCTTAATATTATTATTTAGTGTTCTCCCTGATAAAGCCAACAAATTGCAATAAATTGAATAAGTTATTATTCAATATATACCGCATATCCGTTATCCTTAACTCATATATATCAATATATATATATATATTGAAACGTGTCAATTTATTTATAATTATAAAGCTAAAATCTTTAATAAATTAAACTAAATTTACTCTAGAAAAACAAACTTATTTTTTTGTCTTTTCATAACAAAACGAGGGTCGAGGGGAAGGTAAAAATATTAAGGAAATAGCCACTGGTTAAGACAAGTCGGTTGGGGTGCTGGTATGGCTTACGTAGGCAATGATCTTGACCTACTTAGAGTGCAAGGCCCGGATGACACATGCAGTTTAACAAAAGAGGATTTGCAGCTGTGTTTTGATGTTTGGTACCAAACTTACATTGTATTTCAAATAAATAGTAAACAATGTCTTTGTAGAAATGAACATAGGACGTAAACAAGTATTTCTATCTTTGTCAAAAAACTCTGTCTTTGTCATACCCATTGCTCTTATGTGTTGTGTTGTGTTTTGGAATTTTTTAGCCAATCCTGGACGCCAACCAAGAGATATCGCGAATAATTTCAAACTGATTGGTAAAAATGTGTTGTCCCACCACCAAAATAGATTTTTTCCTTGTCTTGTAAACGCTTAAATATGTTTGTTTCTGTTTAGCATTTCGCTGTGGAAGGGGGACGTCTCTGTCCTTATAAGGAGCCCAAGACTCAGGGAGAGGCATTCTGGTCTAGAATCAGAATCAGGGAAGCTTGGCCCATGGTATAGTTCATTATACTAGGTAACCTTGTCATCTCTCAGAAATAAGATACATAAAAGGGGGATAGTGTAGCAGTTTGTACATTGCGACTGCCTTTTACAGTGTAAAGGGAGCTGACGTTACAGATAACAAACTGTGAAAACTTAAATTCTGAGAGATTGGTGAGTTGTGCGAACGGTTTAGCAGTTTGTACATTGCGACTGCCTTTTACAGTGTAAAGGGAGCTGACGTTACAGATAACAAACTGTGAAAACTTAAGAAACTCTCTGAGAAAATATTGTGCGAACGGTTTAACAGTTTGTACATTGCGACTGCCTTTTACAGTGTAAAGGGAGCTGACGTTACAGATAACAAACTGTGAAAACTTAAGAAACTCTCTGAGAAAATATTGTGCGAACGGTTTAGCAGTTTGTACATTGCGACTGCCTTTTACAATGTAAGGGGAGCTGACGTTACAGATAACAAACTGTGAAAACTTAAGAACATTTATACCATGGCCTCTCCCTCTGTGTGAAAACCGAGAAATGAGAATTACTTCAACTACGGTAACGGTTACGACTTACCACGCTCAATTTGATTCATCGGACTAAACACTCGATGTATGCCGACTTCGCGGGGACGATCACCGGCTCTAAAATATCACGCATCATCCCCTTTTCCGTCTATTGACACTATTAAGTATATAAATAATTTCGACTGTTTAGGTATTACCGCCCATATGATTTGAATATAAATTTAGTGTAACGAAACTATGATACAGCCGACTAAATTATTTAAAGTTCGTTTGTTGTTATGATTTTGTTATTTTGGCCTTAATACTTACCACGCTTACACAATACTTGTAACACGAGCTCTTGATCGGCAGAGATTCCGATCCTCATGAGTGACAGCATATCTCTTTGAGTATGTGTCCGACCCGTTCTTTTGAAATGTGGTCACCCACATGCATGTACATTTGATTAGTAGTGAGGCTAACGTAACTAGCGGGTTTAAATGTAAAATAAACAGTTGTGATATTGTACAGTCGGCGGTATAATAGCAAATCGCCTATCATGGTTACTAAATATATTTGACTTTGTTGATAAATCTATTTTCGTCAATAAATTAGGTTGTTACATATATTGTGTTTTACTTAAACAAAATCCCTTACCATATTCTGTGTTACAACGACTTTTAAAGTTCACTGAGGTTACTTAAATTTTGGTTATTTATTTACATAACGTAGTTGGGTCCTAAAATCACGGAATAATTAAAGTTTTCTAAATTTTAAATCGTTAATTGTTGTTTAATTAATTTGATATTTAATTCTAAATTTCGCCGCGTTACAATTGGCACCGGAGACCAGGATTGAAAGTTTTTTGAAGCTGTAACACAGATATGTGGGATTTATGTCATTACATACTATTTAAATAATTTCGACTGTTTAGAATGGATAATGAAGAAAACCAGCAATGTGGTCAAACGACCGCTAGCATTACGGGATTGCCAGAGTTTGCCGATACTCTCATACAGTGGAAACAAGAACAAAATCAATTGTTGCAACAACAACAAGAAATGTTCAAAAAGTTTCTACTAGAAATCAGCACAACCATGAACCAGCAATCCGCTAATCTATCGATAACTACAAATCAGCACAAACCCACACACGATGTACAACTACATACACGAGCAACTACGTCAAGTATAAACTCCACGAACGATGAAAACACATCTAACACTAGCCCTGAAGTATTAATTACGGAAAACAACGACACAACAGAACATGTGCCCCTTCAAACCACAACAGAACATGTGACCCTTCCAACTGCAACAGAACCATGGATGTACATGAATTCAGCTGACCGCATGTTACCCATGCTATCGTCCAAACCATCTTACAAGGGTGAAACAAACGGCGTTAATCCAGTTCGGTTTCTGGAAGCTCTAGAAAAATATTTATGTCGATTTCGAATACCGGCAGAATATCATTTAGAGTTAGCAATAGAATGCCTACAAAATGAAGCTAGAAGATGGGCAGATATTAATATGGGAACATGGGAATCCTACAAAGATTTTCGTCGTGATTTTTTACACACCTTTTGGTCGGTTGCTACACAAAATAAGTGGCGATTAAAGATTATGGCTGATAAATGGGACCCAATAAATGGACATAGTATGACAACACACTTTGCCATTTATGTCAGCCAAGTACGCTTTCTTGACAACCCTCTACCAGAAGCTATTTTAGTAGAAGAAATGATAAAACATTTTCCTATACATCTACAATCATTATGGCAATTGGTAGAAATCCATACTCTCTCCAACCTATCAGAGTTTCTCCGTAAACAAGAAGCTACCACTCTTGCCTTACTTAAGTCAAACCAGCAAAATAATAGTCATGTGACCACACCCGGATACTCAGGAAAAGGAAATGATATTACCGCAACAAGACAGAAAAGGGTAGCACAATTGCAGCAACAAACTAAATCCTTTTCGGGAAAAGACCGTCCGGAGAACTGACGGGTCGACAGTCTTCTTCGGTTAATCATAAGACCCTCTCAGAACCAGGTAAAATATCGCCGGTCGCGCTAAAATTAACTCTGAATATGGGATGGAGACCAGGTTTGGGGCTAGGAAAACACCACCAAGGAATTTTAAATCCCATTCAGTGCGACGAGATGACTTACCCGACCATTTTACCTAATTCACTAACAAATACCGATGATACAGAATTAGTGACAGTCCGAACATCATCTATGTACGCAGAACTAACTGACGCTGAAGAAACTCAAAAAATCAATGATGTGGTAGTATTACCAGAAATATTACTACAATTACCACACGATACGATACCAGCTTTAATCGATACGGGTAGCGAAGTTACATGTCTGGCAGAAAACACCCTATTAACACTATCTTCTCAAGGACACCACTTTTTAACTCTACCCGTTAATGCTACACAGCTACGTGGAGCCATAGGGCAAAGAAGCCAAAAAATCACTAAACAAATTTTACTCCCGGCAAAAACAGGAAATTGTGAAATTCAGCTCTGCTGTTTAGTGGTACAACATCTCATCAGGCCGTTAATCATTGGTATGGACTGGTTGCAAGACCATCAAGCCCAAATTAATTTTGAGTTAGGACTAATTTCATTTCGTTGCCATGGACTTACCGTCGAGGTACCCTTTTATCAAACTATTAACTCAACCAACAATACTGCAATTAATGCTCTGACCCATAACAGCACTCCGTTGATTAGGAAAAATAAAGTAAATAGACCTTTAGAAAGTGTAGGGAAACTGTTGGAACACATAAAACTCACTCCCATAAATCCTTCGGCAAAAGACCAACTTTACAAAATTCTATGCAAATACCAAAATACTTTTTCTACACTCCCAGGCTTAACTCACGTATACCAACATAAAATTGAACTACACGACCCTACGCCTTTTGTCCAGCGCTCATATCCTGTACCACTTGCTCTCAGGAAAGAAGTGGAAAAACAAATAGATGAAATGTTACAGATGGGAATTATTCGGAGAGAGGCCTCAGCTTATTCTAGCCCTATGACCGTCACAAAGAAAAAGGATGGTTCAGTGAGAATTTGTCTGGACGCACGCACTTTAAACGAAAGAATGATAGCCGACTGCGAAGCACCACCAAGTACCGACGAGTTATTACGAAGATTTGTAGATGCTACATATTTTACGTCAATTGATTTAAGAGCCTCCTACTGGCAAATTCCCCTTGACTCCGATAGTACGAAATACACCGCCTTTCTTTACAACGGACGTAGTTACACGTACCAGGTACTTCCGTTTGGGTTAAAAACGGCTGTAGCAAGTTTTTCGCGTTGCATGGATTTAATTTTGGGACCGGAAGTTCGAGAATTTACATTAAATTATGTTGACGACCTACTTATAGCATCATGTGATTTAGAGACACATTTAATACATATTGAAAAAGTTTTGGCCAGATTACAACAAGCTGGGGTCACAATCAATTTGGATAAAACATGTTTTCTGAAATCTGAAGTAAAGTTCTTAGGGCATGTCTTGTCTGCAGAAGGAATTAGACCCGACCCGGAAAAATTAGAGGCAATTCTCCGGTTTCCGACCCCAGTGAGAATCAAACAATTGCGGGCATTTCTGGGTTTGTGTAACTTCTATAGAAAGTTCTATAAAAACTATAGTCTTTACACAGCAGGTTTGTGTCATCTATTACAGAAGGATCAAAAGTGGAGATGGGGAGAAATGGAAGAAAAAGCTTTTAAAAACCTAAAAGAGGTATTTTTAAAAGAAGTAATTTTAGTACACCCTCGAACAGACACACACTATATTTTGCATACTGACAGCTCCGGATATGGAATTGGGGGTGTTTTGTCACAATTAAACCGTCTAGACGAAGAACAAGTTGTTGGATTCGCCAGTCGTTCATTGCGAGGACCGGAACTAAATTATACGACAACAGAAAAGGAATTGCTAGCGGTAATATTTTGCTTAGGAAAATTCAAAACATTTATACTCGGTACTCAGATAATTATTAAGACAGATCACCAAGCTTTAATATTTTTGAAACGATGCAGATTGTTAAATGAACGATTAACCCGCTGGATTCTATTTTTACAACAATTTGATTACTCAGTACAGCATATTCCAGGAAAGGAAAACATTGTAGCCGACACACTCTCACGATTTCCTTCTGATGCCATCACCGCCAAAGAATATGCGTCTAAATCACCTATGATAGCAACCTTTCAAATTAATGGACTGGCAGATCTGCGACGGGACCTGAAAAATATTATTTCTAAACAACAAGAAGACCCGGAGTTAAGAATAATCATTGATAATTTAACAAATTCGTCGAAAAATTTAAAAGCCACTCCTAAAATACAGCGAATTTTGAACCAATTTTACTTACAAGACAATGTTCTACTACGACGAAATTTTTGTAATCAAGAAGGTACGATCGTTGTTCCAAGTTGTTTAGTCGAACCACTTATTATTCATTACCACCAGGAGATGGGACACTTCGGGCCAGCTAAAGTGTATCTCACCATGAAAAATTTATTTTATTTTAAAAAAATGGATCGCATCATCAGACGGACACTACATAAATGCGATATCTGTCAGAAAACAAAATGGCCAAATAAACATGCCGTAGGACCCCTCAACCCTATCATAGCGCACGCAATTGGCGATATAGTAGCGGTAGATCTTTACGGACCCCTACCAATCGGGAGAGGGGGAGTTGCATATATTTTCGTAATGATTGACGTTTTTTCTAAATTTGTTAAACTTTATCCGATCAAAAAGGCAACCGCTCATGCTTGCGCCAATAGAGTACTTCAGTTTGCAGAAATAATCAAACCGGTTAAAATTCTAAGCGATCACGGAAAACAGTTTACCGCAAATACGTGGAAAAAAACATTAAAAGAGGCAAATATTACAACTATTTACTCCAGTATTAGACATCCGGCATCAAACCCATCAGAGAGGGTTATGCGTGAGTTAGGAAGAATTTTTCGTACTTATTGCCATTCACAACATACAAAATGGGCTGAAGAAATTAGCAATATTGAAGACTGTTTTAACTCGATACCACACGACAGCACCAACACGGCACCTTACACAATACTCACTGGTAAACCACCAAAAAGAGTCCTGGATGATATCTTGGGAAAGTGCCTACCACATTATAATACACTACCACCGTTAGAACAAATACATGATCGAGTAAAAAACAAGTTGTTACGTGAAGCAGAAACAAGAAAAAATAAACAGCGAACTCCGACTATTAAATATAATGTCGGTGATTTAGTTTTGCTCAAGACCAATAGAGTATCGGACCAATTAAATAAAAGAATTGCTAAATTTGACTTGTTATATGCTGGGCCATACCAGATTACTCAAAACCCATACCCAAATGCTTACGTTTTATATGATAAAGAAAAAAAAAAGAAAGTCGGTATATATAATGCGGCAAATCTACGTATGTACCGCCACTGAAATAAGGGGTGAGTTCGTGGCGCCACTGGCAAAGTAATTAGACAACCCTATTCAAAGAAAGTTTATGACCCGTACACCTGCGATGAAAGAAAACTAAATTCAGGCGATAGGGCCAGTTATCATTTAGTGTTCTATGTAGATAGTTCGTTTAAAATGGCAAAAGTAAACATTTCCGAACTGTTCAAACCTTATAAAAAATTAGAAGTTATTATCAAAAATCTCATGGACGAACGCAAAAAAATAAACCAACCAAAAACAAAAGAAATTAATGACATTAATAAACCACCACCGACACCGGGCCACAGTGTTGATTGGAAGCAATGGGAAAAGGATTTAAGTGTTAACCGTCAAAATAAAAATGGTGTTAGTGATGGTGTGTGTTCAAATGTGAAAAATAAAAGAAGAAAACGAGGCAAGAAAGCGAGTAACCGGAACTCACGAAATTTTTTAAAGAAACGAAAAGCAAAATCAAGTGTATAAACGGTTTATTCAACTATGTGCCTATATCAATATTACGATATTTACTTTAAGCAATAGTTTAAAAAATAACTACCTTTATTTGAGAAGTCTGTTTATGTTTTTTTGTGTTATTATGTTTAGTAATATTACGATATTTACTTTAAGCAATAGTTTAAAAAATAACTACCTTTATTTGAGAAGTCTGTTTATGTTTTTTGTGTTATTATGTTTAGTAATATTACGATATTTACTTTAAGCAATAGTTTAAAAAATAGCTACCTTTATTTGAGAAGTCTGTTTATGTTTTTTGTGTTATTATGTTTAGTAATATTACGATATTTACTTTAAGCAATAGTTTAAAAAATAGCTACCTTTATTTGAGAAGTCTGTTTATGTTTTTTGTGTTATTATGTTTAGTAATATTACGATATTTACTTTAAGCAATAGTTTAAAAAATAACTACCTTTATTTGAGAAGTCTGTTTATGTTTTTGTATTATGTTTAGTAATATTACGATATTTAGTTTAAGAAATAGTTTAAAAAAAATAACTACCTTTATCTGAGAAGTTTAATTATGTTTATTTTTGTTTGTTTGCGTTTGTATTCATTATGTTTATATGATATATCTGTATCTGTCTATGTCTATGTATATAAGGTTATAAGTTAAGACTTACTTATGTTGATAATACAATTTTATTTTATTAAACCATCTAAACATATTTGTTTGTGTTTTCTTGAGATTTGTTATCTCGTTCTAAATGTTTATACCGTATAACAAATCAGGGGTGTATGAAACGTGTCAATTTATTTATAATTATAAAGCTAAAATCTTTAATAAATTAAACTAAATTTACTCTAGAAAAACAAACTTATTTTTTTGTCTTTTCATAACAAAACGAGGGTCGAGGGGAAGGTAAAAATATTAAGGAAATAGCCACTGGTTAAGACAAGTCGGTTGGGGTGCTGGTATGGCTTACGTAGGCAATGATCTTGACCTACTTAGAGTGCAAGGCCCGGATGACACATGCAGTTTAACAAAAGAGGATTTGCAGCTGTGTTTTGATGTTTGGTACCAAACTTACATTGTATTTCAAATAAATAGTAAACAATGTCTTTGTAGAAATGAACATAGGACGTAAACAAGTATTTCTATCTTTGTCAAAAAACTCTGTCTTTGTCATACCCATTGCTCTTATGTGTTGTGTTGTGTTTTGGAATTTTTTAGCCAATCCTGGACGCCAACCAAGAGATATCGCGAATAATTTCAAACTGATTGGTAAAAATGTGTTGTCCCACCACCAAAATAGATTTTTTCCTTGTCTTGTAAACGCTTAAATATGTTTGTTTCTGTTTAGCATTTCGCTGTGGAAGGGGGACGTCTCTGTCCTTATAAGGAGCCCAAGACTCAGGGAGAGGCATTCTGGTCTAGAATCAGAATCAGGGAAGCTTGGCCCATGGTATAGTTCATTATACTAGGTAACCTTGTCATCTCTCAGAAATAAGATACATAAAAGGGGGATAGTGTAGCAGTTTGTACATTGCGACTGCCTTTTACAGTGTAAAGGGAGCTGACGTTACAGATAACAAACTGTGAAAACTTAAATTCTGAGAGATTGGTGAGTTGTGCGAACGGTTTAGCAGTTTGTACATTGCGACTGCCTTTTACAGTGTAAAGGGAGCTGACGTTACAGATAACAAACTGTGAAAACTTAAGAAACTCTCTGAGAAAATATTGTGCGAACGGTTTAACAGTTTGTACATTGCGACTGCCTTTTACAGTGTAAAGGGAGCTGACGTTACAGATAACAAACTGTGAAAACTTAAGAAACTCTCTGAGAAAATATTGTGCGAACGGTTTAGCAGTTTGTACATTGCGACTGCCTTTTACAATGTAAGGGGAGCTGACGTTACAGATAACAAACTGTGAAAACTTAAGAACATTTATACCATGGCCTCTCCCTCTGTGTGAAAACCGAGAAATGAGAATTACTTCAACTACGGTAACGGTTACGACTTACCACGCTCAATTTGATTCATCGGACTAAACACTCGATGTATGCCGACTTCGCGGGGACGATCACCGGCTCTAAAATATCACGCATCATCCCCTTTTCCGTCTATTGACACTATTAAGTATATAAATAATTTCGACTGTTTAGGTATTACCGCCCATATGATTTGAATATAAATTTAGTGTAACGAAACTATGATACAGCCGACTAAATTATTTAAAGTTCGTTTGTTGTTATGATTTTGTTATTTTGGCCTTAATACTTACCACGCTTACACAATACTTGTAACACGAGCTCTTGATCGGCAGAGATTCCGATCCTCATGAGTGACAGCATATCTCTTTGAGTATGTGTCCGACCCGTTCTTTTGAAATGTGGTCACCCACATGCATGTACATTTGATTAGTAGTGAGGCTAACGTAACTAGCGGGTTTAAATGTAAAATAAACAGTTGTGATATTGTACAGTCGGCGGTATAATAGCAAATCGCCTATCATGGTTACTAAATATATTTGACTTTGTTGATAAATCTATTTTCGTCAATAAATTAGGTTGTTACATATATTGTGTTTTACTTAAACAAAATCCCTTACCATATTCTGTGTTACAACGACTTTTAAAGTTCACTGAGGTTACTTAAATTTTGGTTATTTATTTACATAACGTAGTTGGGTCCTAAAATCACGGAATAATTAAAGTTTTCTAAATTTTAAATCGTTAATTGTTGTTTAATTAATTTGATATTTAATTCTAAATTTCGCCGCGTTACAATATATATATATATATATATATATATATATATATATATTGATATACTTTTATGAAATAATAATGAAATTACATTTATTGTATGAACTTTAGCCCAGCTGCTCTGGATACCTGCACAAGTAAGTAGGAAACTAAGAAAAGTAAACTTACCCTCTTCTTTTTCAACTGAAGACAAACCACGAAAACCAAATATAAACAAGAACAGGAAAAAGCTCTTCAGTTCGATACAAGAACAGAATAGAAACTAACTATAACTAACGCAGACAAGCTGCTGCTGCTACGTAATATCACAAACTGATGCGTACACAAACAATATGCGCATGCGCACAATATCATGCATAGATGGCAATTTGTGACATAGCATTATAAATTAGACTTTGTTTTTCATTTTTTCATAATATTTTGAACTCAACTTTAAATTAAATTAAATTTAAAAAAAACATAGTATATTATTATGTTATGAGAGGCGAAATGTGATCTTTATTGTGTTGAGCTTAGATAATGACAGCCAAAGCTAAGCAATCTAAGCGAAACATGATAAAGATTGCTTTCTGCATTTTATTATTTGTTTTCGATTCAAGTGTTTCAAACGAAAAAATATACCTTTATTTATTTATTCTATAATTATAACTTTTTTTGATATTTCTCGAGAATTTTGCCTAATTTTAATAATAAATTTTATATTATACTATATGTATATATATATATATATATATATATATATATATATATATATATATATATATATAGTTATAAGCAATATATAGATTACAACATATTTACGCTTGATAAAGATTAACTTAATGCCGATGTCACACTATCATTCATATGAATGATGGTGATTGATAAAGAAGAAGAAGTGATCCGTCACTGATGAAATTTTAGCGGGCCGCTATTTTTCGTCAATCTGTATCATTCACGGCACTATGCGACTCACTTCATTATTTTATATTCAGGCAGGTAGTGGGAATTCAAAAATGAATAATTTTACATTCGATTTATTCGTTCAATACTTTATATTTATGGTAACTATTTATTAGAAAAATTTGCTAATTTATGTACAATTAATAATTTAATAACAATTTTTATATATTTACAGAATTAGCATATAAAAAAAATTAATCAAATATGTAAATGTCAATATTTTCATTATTTATTATTATTTTCAATATGGCCGTCGGAGATGTCAAATTAAATACACTTACCTATGTAGTCATGTTTGGTACAATACCACTAATGACGTGTATAGTAACTATTAGTATTAGTATTTAACAATATTCATATTTTTGTACTTGTAACGCATAATTACTTCACCTTCTATACTTATAGGCAATATAGTAACAACGTAATATCAATATACGCTCAAACTTTATCCTAAACAGTTTTATTTTAATAGTATGAGTTCTGAAATTTTTTTACTATGTTAAAAAATATATTTTCAAACACACCTCTGAGTAGTTATTGTTTTTCTTTATAAAATACGAAATATTTCTCTTAATACGCTATTTTGATAAAGTAAAACAATTTTGCACAAACTAGCAGTTAATTTAACATTCTCATTATGATGATAAAATAACGTTAAAAAATGCGTGTTATATTGTGTTATTAAAATTTTTAATTTTGTTAAAATATAACGAGATAGAATATATTAATTTTTATCATTTTTTGTTTATTGTTAGTTTTTTGTAGTAATGTATTTTATTATATTCTGTTAGATAGTTAACCACTTAGAATAGCAAAGTTTGTTCAAATTTTGTTAATTTAACAAACTAGTTTTTTATTACTGTGTATTATTGTGTATATTTATATGTAATGCAAAAGTTTTACTACTAATATTCATCAGATTCACTTATTTGATTAGAACTTACCTATACATTAAGTGTTAGTGAAAATTGTTAAAGCCTTGTAAAATAACAAATTTTTTAAAGTTGCTTGTTTGGATAGGAGTGTTTGGAGGCGACTGATTTCGAGATAATGAAAAGAGTTTGTGCCACACTCTTTTGGGTACAAGGCGTGATTGTGTATGTATGTATGTATGTTAATAGTATTTAAAATAATTTCATAAAATTGTTCAAATTTTAAAACCTTGTAAAAAAAAAAAATCTTTGAAAAATGTCAATATTTGAATTTTTTTGCAAAATTAGTTTAAATTCTTATAAAGTTTTTAAAAGGCCTGTAAAAAATACCAAAATTTTTCTAAAATGTCAAAATTTAATTTTCCTAAAAATTGTTAAAAAACCTTGTAATAAATAACAAAACTTTTCAAAAATGTCAAAAAAGAAATGCAAAATTGGTTAAAATTCTTTAAAAATTGTCAAAACCTTATAAAAAATAACAGAATTTTTCAATATTATTTAAATAGATTTAAATAGGGTTCTAAGTATCTATTATCGCGTATTTCCAAAAACCAAACGATATTTTATTGTCTGGATAATATCGTAATTTTCCGACGTCTTAACTAGTAACGAGACACCCGCTGAGACAAAATAAATTCTGCTCCATTAGGAAAGTCTAGTATAAAAACGGTATATTGTTGAAATGCGGGTTGAGCTGTACTAATAAATATAAAATATATTGAATTGTCCGTTTGGTATACTCGTTTCAAGGGTAGTTTAGTGCATTGCTAATGACTTGTCAAATTAAGAAAATTGACTGTTTTGCTGGCGGCCCCATAATACCATTTGTGCAGCAAAGGCTCTTAGCATTTACCTACCTGATATATTTCGATTATATTCTTTGAATTTATAAATTTATTTCTAGTAAGAACAATTTGCTAGCAACTCAATTCTGAATGCAATGCATTTTGATTGACACAATCAAGAGAGAGAGAGAGACAGAGAGAGAAGAGAGACAGAAACTTATTTCGAAAAGAAAATGCATTTTTATATTATCAGTAATAATTAACAAGATTAGAAACATATGAATAAACCCATATACATTGACAGCTGGCAAAATTATATAATTTTTTGATTATCTATACTAACAGAATATTTTGTAAAAATTTAATTAAATTTCTTGATAAATAATGTAGCCAAATTTTTTTTTAATTTTGTAATTTTCTTTCGCAACACTATGTATTTTGCAAAAGTTATAAAATTTATGTGGGCACTAGAAGAACCTTTTGTGAAAATTTTATTAAAATCGATTAAATGATGTAGCTATTATTAATTTTAAAATATTTCAGTATTTTTTTTTTTTTGGAAAGTTAGCAACATTGTATTTTATTTGAATTTTATTATTTATGTGAAGATTAGGAGAATATGTTAAAATTAGATTAAAATTGTAAAAATAATGTGGCGATAATGACTTTTTAAAATGCTTAGTAATTTTTTGTCGGAAAGTTGGCATCACTGGAACAAAATAGATTCACATGACTATCTTGGTCACTAAATGAAGCTACCCAAAAATTTAAAAAAAAAAAAAGGTTCAACCGTCTAGATGGAGTTACAATCAGAAAATTCTGACTAACGAGCAAACACACACACACACACACACAAACACACATCCACACACACAGCTTCATAACCTAAATTCAGATTTATCTGAAGTATATGAAGGACTTATTTTTATATATATATATATATATATATATATATATATATATATATATGTATATATATACAGTGTGTCCCAGGATTGATGTTACAAGAGGTGTAATGGACTAAAATTTTTTGAATTTCATTTCAAGATTCTGGAATTAAGCCCTGCTTGGCGTGAAACGAATTTTAAGAATTTTTTCGTTTTTTGAAAAACAAAATGGCCGTGACGGTGAAGCAAGAACTATTTTCTTTTCAGGTAAAGTACCCTTTTTGTTTAGGATACGACAAAATTTTATTAAGAAAAGTTGTTTATAATGACAAATCATGGCCGTATACCAAACTTCAGGACGATCTACCTACTTTCATTAAACTGTCTGTTTTAGATTGAACAAAATAAATTGTAGGTATCTATTAATTTATTAAAATTTTTATTTGTAGACCATTGAACGAAACAAATAGTATTTACAACAAATTTAACTTACGAAGCTTAATAATATCATTGATGTGCAATAAATTTATTAAAAATTACTCAGCGTTATCTGCGAATTCGGAATTTACACCAAACGGCGTGAAATAAAGAAAATAACAATGGGAGGCCATGAAAAAACAATCGTTGAGTATAATCTCAAGTACTGTCAGATTGCAATTTGTAGTAACTGCCTTTAGTTCAAAGTATAATTACTGCTAGATTATGTTATCGTTACAACAGAGAATTTACGTTGTTCAGTGTTACGGGCTTGGACAAACTGCCCTAAGAGTAGTGGTGCAGCGGTTTAACGAGAAATTTCCCAACACCAATCTTACACGTATGACTGCCATGCGAATAGTTAAAAAATTTCTTGCAACTGGCAGCGTTGGTAACGTTAAGAAAGAAAGAAAGAAATATGACGAAAATGATACCGCAACTGTTCTTGCCCTTGATTCGGTGGATGAACATCCCAGACTATCATTAAGGGAACGTTTGCGTAATCTCGATATTAGTAAATCAGAACTGCAAAGAATTTATAAGTCGACCAATGTAAAGGCATTCAAACCAAAATTTGTGCACACTCTCGAAGAAGGTGATGAAGGCCGTAGATTATTATTTTGTCTTACCATCGGGGAGCAATGTCTTCAAGAACGAAATTTTTATAAAAACATTGTATTCTCAGACGAAGCAACTTTTACTACCAATGGCGTTGTTTCCTCTCAAAATTGTCGCTACTGGTCTACAGAAAATCCAAACTTTCGGATCAACTGTAGAAGACAGTATTACCAAAAAGTGAATGTGTGGTGTGCTGTTTCATATCGTTTTGGCATAATTGGACCTTTCTTCATAGAGGGACGGTTAAATCAAAATGTTTATCTACAGCTACTTGAAAAGTTCAGGGAAGACTACTTAGATGACTTGCCGCTAACAGAAAGACAAGCAATGTATTTCCAGCAAGACGGATGCCCTGCACATTCGACAGCACGCGTAGCTGAGTGGCTAAATTCTGTGTTCTCAGAAAAGTGGATAGCTAGAAATGGTTCAATTGAGTGGCCTCCAAGGTCGCCCGACCTCACCATATTAGATTTCTTTTTATGGGGTCGCCTCAAACAACTGGTTTACTCTCAACCAATACCCAACAGTAGAGAAATCCTAAAAGAAAGGATAAGAAACGCAGTAACACAAATACACATAGAGGAAATTCGGAACAGTTTCATAGGATTCAGACGTCGCATAGAAAGATGTGCAGAAAATGATGGAGGTTGCTTTAAATAGATAATTTATTGCAGTACAATCTTGTGTTACGTTTTGTAAGTTAAATTTGTTGTAAATACTATTTGTTTCGTTCAATGGTCTACAAATAAAAATTTTAATAAATTAATAGAGACCTACAATTTATTTTGTTCAATCTAAAACAGACAGTTTAATGAAAGTAGGTAGATCGTCCTGAAGTTTGGTATACGGCCATGATTTGTCATTATAAACAACTTTTCTTAATAAAATTTTGTCGTATCCTAAACAAAAAGGGTACTTTACCTGAAAAGAAAATAGTTCTTGCTTCACCGTCACGGCCATTTTGTTTTTCAAAAAACGAAAAAATTCTTAAAATTCGTTTCACGCCAAGCAGGGCTTAATTCCAGAATCTTGAAATGAAATTCAAAAAATTTTAGTCCATTACACCTCTTGTAACATCAATCCTGGGACACACTGTATATATATATATATATATATATGGGTCATCCCATTCAAAATAGATAAATTCATATAATTTTCAGCAAAACCGAAAACAAAATTTATGTAAAATTTATATTATAATGTGCCTCCCCCCCTTAATACCTAGAATATAAACAATTGTTCAAAAAAGTAAAAAATTCTTTAAGTAATATATTTCCAAAACAGAATATCATTCATTCATTAAGAGTTAAATTTTGAAATGATAAATTTAAAACTAGGTACATCAAATAAGTTTTTTGTAAAATATAATTGTATAATGTAAAAAACAATACAGTAAATGTACTTGAAAAAAATATAAACTGCTATTTGACATTCCTTGACAAAATAAATATACTTATTGAACTTTTTTAGTTGATAAGTAAAAAACTGATATTCGAAATTTTAAATAGGCAAAACCAAACAAGCATGAGACAAAATAAAAATTTGCAAATGTTTGTATATCCAAGTATACAAACAGAATTAGTAACATATAAGTTTTATTAAACCTGAATATGTTTTAATACAGAACACCAGAGTTTAAAATGAGATAGAAGTTACCGACTATTTACTAAATTTAATTTAGAATATTTAATAATAACATTTTTGTCAAAATAAAGATTTATTTATATTCTCCTTAAATAAATCTAATACTATTGTTATAGTTTGTTCTATAATCATACATAAAATGTATATGTGATACTTGAAATGTATATTAAAAACTAAAAAAAAGCAATATCTATATATTGCTTTTTTTTATTTTTAGGTAGTACAAAATTATATTATAACGTTAATTATCTACTAATGTTACAAAAATGTTGTCGACTTCAAGAGAAGTTGAGATTAAGTGAGAAATATTTTAAAATAAAATAAAAGGAGTAATAATTATACAGAATTGGGTAGATATTAAACCACTTTAATATCTTTAAAACCATTTATTATTTACATTATTTATTACTACAGTAAAAGCTGGGGACCGGGGCGTTTTGCCGCCGGGACATTTTGCCGCCGAGATGTTTTGCCGCCGGGACATTTTACCGCCAGGAAAGTATTAGGCGTAGCTTTCGGTAGAAAGCAAAAGAAGAGATAATTCGATGAAATATTGGTTAGGTTAGGTTAGGTTAATAGGTTGGTTTAGGTATTTGTCTTCTACCGAAAGCTATGCCTAATACTTGCCTGGCAGTAAAATGTCCCGGCGGCAAAACATCTCGTCGGCAAAATGTCCCGGCGGTAAAACGTCCGTGGCAAAATGTCCGGCGGCATATTTTAAAAAATATCGTGATATAGAATGAAACAAACCGATATTTGTCAATTTAAGAAAATCGCAAGCAGATACAAACTGTTATTAGTTTTATTGATTAAATTAACTTATATTTTGTTTGTTTTCAATTCAATTTTAATTTTATTAAATACAAAATATAGAAGCCCGTTTTTGTATTCCATTTTAGGGTACATTTAAATAAAGTGTTTTTAAGTATTTATTTAAAATAATTTTAGATCTGTACAATTTATATTGTCACGGTTCAGATTTGACACTTGTTCGAATTCAACATTTTTGTATTGTTCTGTATTATTGCCGAAAATATGTTAATGTAGTTACATTTTAAATTTTAATAGTAGTAAAAGTTAGGCAGCAAGTTGTGCAGGAAAGTTTATATGGTTGCATTGCTATTCTGTTGTTAGATTTTTTTGTTTATGTTCGATATGATCACAGTAGCGACATCTGTAGAGAGTTTTGAGTATTAGGAACAGTTGTTGTATTTTAAGATATTTTGAAAGGTATTATTTTACTGTTTTGAGATTATAGTAATTTGTAATTTAAATTGAAATAGTTAAAGAATAAATTTAGCGGCATTTAAATACAGTACAATACATTAGTTGTTAGATAAATTTGAGGTACGTAGTGATAATCGGCTGATTATGATTGATTGTGATTGGTGGTGTATTAATTAGCGGTGGATCCGTTCCTGTTTTGAAATGAGTTGAAGGGAGTTCGGTGTGTACTTTGACTGAAGAGAGACGTGTGAATTTTTGGTAGCGATATTTCGGCCATGTGGCATGCATAGATTTTAAATATTAAGATCGGAGTAGTGAACATTGCTTACGTTGTTCTTTGAATTAACAAATCTTACGTTTTGGATCGAGTGATCGTGTTTTATTTGTTAACCCATATTGGGGATTAAAAAGAAGTCAGCACGAGTTTATGAGCGCGATACCGAGGTGCACTGCCGGTTCTACGATCGTGATGCTTGTTTTGTGAGCGAAGATCCTTCTCAGTTTAGGGGAAGTGTTTTGGTGAAGGTCAAAAAGTTCCGTGTGTAGTGTTGTGTGGATGATTGAGTCGCTAGGGGGTAGTGAGCCTGTGTTGTGAGGTTTTTCTCTACCTATCGCCGTTGAGGCGGATTTACGACAACATCTCCAGCAGCCCGAGCAACGGGACCTGATCAAGTCATTGCATTTCTTCAGCTACCAATCTCCGCATGTCCGCATCTTTTACCGAACATTGAAAACGTCTAAAGACGAGCCGAAGCCCGCTGAAGAAATGCTATGAGACATTTGTCTGTTTTCAAATGTATATAAAAAGGCCAAATAAGTTGTAATTATTTGTCGCACGCGTTTAACATATTGCTTTGCAAACAGCTGATATACTATGGTACAATTTGTACGTCAACAAGCTAGATTGGCGAGATTAATTAGTGTCAATTAAGATTCCGTTTATTTTGGTTTTGTTTTGAATTCTGTTATTTACATTAAATTTGCTTTAGTTTGAGAAATAATTTGTTTAGAGTTTTGATTTAATTATGTAAGATTAACTGATTTATTATTTATTATTAGTTTTTGATTTAGATAATTGTTGCAATGATATTATTGTGGATTTTATGAACGTCTGCGTATTCGAATAAA
The DNA here is from genome assembly GCA_963966155.1 of Clivina fossor. Lineage (NCBI taxonomy): Eukaryota > Metazoa > Arthropoda > Insecta > Coleoptera > Carabidae > Clivina > Clivina fossor. Next base: position 242,244 of record CAWYQG010000025.1, read on the forward strand.
ATAGTCTCTGTATTAATTTCGAGTTTGATTAGATTTGAAAAAGAATCTGTTATTGCGAGGTGGATAGCGTTTGCGTTTGCAAGACTTTTGTAGTTTTATGGATTTGGCGCATTAACTCGGGCATTCGGTAAGTAAATTCATTGGCGCCCGGCAAAAATAATTTAGTTCAGTCTACGTTTTAATTAGCGGATTCGAACCCCGCCTTCTTCACTGAGCCTAGCCGTGCCTGAGGGTCCTGCCTCAGTATTTTTGAACCGATATAGAGTTGATCGGTTACAATATTTTAAAATTTTAAATATATAAAAAAGAATTTAATTTTGAGATAGTTTATATTTGATATATAATAAAAGCAAAAAATTATTATGGAAATTGGGACTGCTTTAAACAAAAAGTGCTGTAACAGAAGCTATGAATATGGATCATAATGTCTATGTTAAACAATGCATTTTATTGAACTTAAAAATGTACCTACACTTTTTTACCGGAAAATCTTATCTAACGCGTGTGCCAAGTAAAAAGTAAAAAAGGTTCTTATCTGAAGAATTTTTTAAATATCACTGATTCTCTATTTTATTGAAAATAATTAATCCAAAAATTAAAACTACAAATTTATAGCAATTAGGTATTTACTATTGTTTTAAATTTTGATTGAAAAAAATTAGCTTTTTTTAAATAAAATCCTTAAATTTCACTAGCTTCTAATTCGTGACAAAAGTATTTATTGCATTAATTACTATTTTGTAGATAATTATTAATACTAGTAAATTTATAATTAATGCGAATTAATTCTTCTAAATAGTTTAACTTTTAATATTTTTGTTATAAAAAAATTTAAGGCAAAATTTACCGATTTTTAAATTAAGTTTTTCATATTCCTATACAATTTTCGAGTGTACAGGGTTTTGCCAGAACTCAATGGGGTATAATAATATTTGCACAGAGATGTATTGCTTTGTATTTAGTATAGTAAAATAGTATAAAATTTATATGTATTTTTGTACATATTTAATAAAAACAATATCGTGCCAACAAAGAGCAGTGCAGTCGTGAAAATAAAATAAAAAGTAACAGTTAAAAAAGCTGTACATGTTAGTAAAATTGAAAAACAAAATATTAAGCTTACAATAATATTAAAAATTAATTTACAACAAATGTAGATGCTAATGAGTCAGTAAGTGAAAACAGTAAGTTTGACAAAGACAAAATATGTATAGATTAATTACAATTACTTTTCAATTAGAAATATTAAAAAATATGCGTTTTCCTGTAACATTTTAAATAATAATAATGATTTTATATTAAAAATATTTTTTGTAGCATACTGTGCTGCTCTCAGTTAAAACGTTTAAGAAATACATTCCTGTTTTTTTTAATGATATTAATAATAATAATTGCATATTCAAAACATTAGTATATTTTTTGGTAAAACAGTATGTGCTGCTATAGATAAAAAGTGTTTAAATGTATTCCTGGTTTTTAACAATAATTCAAAAAAATAATGATTTTGCATTAAAATATAGGTATTTTTGTAACATAACGTGCTGATATAAATAAAAATGTTTAAGAAATTAACACTTTCAACCGTTACTTTGTTAAACTTCATACTGAAATAAATTAAATGAAAAAAAATTTTTTAACTTTAAAAATTTCACAATTTATTATACAAATATTGTGACTGTAGTTTCGACAAACATTGTCATTCACGAACTGTACATACATACATACATACATACATACATACATACACAATCACGCCATGTACCCAAAAGGGTGTGGCACAAACTCTTTTCATCATCCCGAAATCAGTTGCCTTCAAACATTCCTATCCAAACAAGCAACTTTCTCTTCATCCACATTCGTAATTCCTCTCATACATGTTCTTTTATTCCTACTACTTGGAAACTTTTGCTCACGCAAAACTCTCTCAATCATACCACTCCAACTACTCATCAGTTTGGTTGTTTAAGATTGTAAATTGGGGGATTTTATTGGCTTTATATATTTCCAGGGCTTCTACTATGCATGTGCTTAAACATTAGGTTTTATTTAATTACGGTTTTTACAAAATTTTCTAAATTCTAAAATTTAAGTTATAGTGCTAGTCACTTTATTTGGAATTGACATGACTGCAAAGATTGGTATCATAAACTTTCACAGCAGGGAGTCGTGTTGCCAGTTGCTCAAAGGTAGTACTGGTTCATAATCTTTCTTTTAACGGAATTTATCTATTTATAAGTACATGAAATGTTATTTCTAAGAAAATTATTTTTATTTTTAAATATTGCTATTATTTTACATTGTATATATTGTATGTGTATATTGTACAGTAACATTTTTATTTACCTATGTATTTTTGTAATCTTGTGAGTATATTAATTCGTATTTAATTTTTGTACATTAATTATGCATCTATTTGTTATTTTGACAAATTTTGTTTCAATAAACATTTTATTATTATTGGCATTATATTTTTTATTAGGCATTCCAGAACACGTGATCATACGTCATACAATATGGTTGCTTGATGAAAACATTCCAGATTTGACATATAGTACAATAAATTTTTTTTGTGAATTATTTTAAATGTGTTAATTGATATTAGATTAATTTATGAAAAATAGTAAGTAATAATATGTAATCTTTTAAGAAATATTTGTATATTTAACTGAAACCTATTTAATTTGCAGAAAATGCCTGTGACATGTATCGTGGCTGGATGCAAAAGCATGTCAAGAAAAGATAATGTATCTTTTTTTTAAATTTTATAAGTCCCCATGATATAGTTTTGGCCGATAGAGGATTCCTAATTAAGGACATGATAGGTATATTACAAGCCAAATTAGTTATACCGGCATTTACCAAAGGAAAAAGTCAGTTGCATCCGTTAGAAGTAGAAGAAACAAGACATATGGCCCATGTTAGAATTCATGTTGAAAGAATTATTGGAGTAATAAGAAATAAGTTTCAAATATTTCAATCGATTGTTCCTGCGACTATGTTAAGTAATATTATTGACAACAAATCTATTTTAGATAAAATAATAACAGTTTGCTGCGCAATAGTTAATTTAAGTCCGCCGATAATTCCTTTATAATTTATAAAATTAGTTTTTTCTATTATATTATTATTGTTATACATACATATTATTATTATTTAAAAGTATTATTATTTTATTTTATAAAGGAGTAAGATATTTATTATTTAAAATTATTATTCTTTTATTTTGTTATGATTTATGTCTATTCACTTTAATTTTAATATTTGTTAATTTTATATTGTTTACAATTAAAATAAAATATACTGATTTTTGTTATTTCTATATTCATATATAAACATATATTTTTTTAAAATACAATTTATATAGGTATATAACTAATTTTATAAATACAAAAATATGAAATATTTATAAACAAAAACAAGAAAATAAAACTACTTCTTACAATTATTACAAGTCCACGTTTCATTTGGAATATCTTCCAATCCGATACAATCCATATGATACCATTGAATATCGCATATATCATTATCACATTGTATCATTGGACGTTCATCCTCAAATCCTTGGCATAAACACCATGTACCAATATTCGCAGTTCCCTCTTTCTTTGTGAAAAAACGAGCAACAAGTTCCGGCATAATAACATTTTTATGAAAATGAATTGCTTTTTCCGTGTTTTCTTTTAAAAATTCTTCATCTAAATTAATTCGTTGAACAAATATTTGTTGTGGAGACCATACAACAAAATCACAATAACATGTTTCAGTTACAAACATTTGTAGTTGAATTTGATAAAAATATGAATGATTTTTATCAAGAACTAATTGATTTTCATCTAAATTCAAACATGAATTTTTTGCTTTAGCAAAATCTTCTAATGTTACGTTGTTCTTTAATCGATATGGGCATTTTATTTCTAAAATGCCAGATCCGCAACAGTCACACGATATCATACGATCCGGTGAAGCACCAAAGTTCACATATTTTTGATTTATAACAAAACCAATTTTCTTCATTTGGAAGTTTATATGTGTAATTTGAGTTTTAAAATATGTCTCCGCTGCTACGTTTTCATGTTTTATGCCCCAAGAAGTTGCTGCTGACGAAAACGCCATTTTTGTTGGATAGCAAATATTTTTGACTAGTGATAACGATGGCGTTTCTATATTTGTCTTGCAACAAGATTTAAATCTTGAAGCAGTTATTCTGCCCGCTCTTTGATTAAACCATTCCCTTGAAGAAGTTTGTTCTCTGCTCTTTTCTTCGATCATGTCACAATCGGCAGCAGACAAATAAAATTTTAATTCATTACAGTGAATTAATAATTCCGAATAAACCAAATTTTCATATTTTACGTTGTAAATATTAAAAATATTCGGAAGTAAAATATCATCCTTCTCCATGTTTGAAGCAAATGGTTCTGTTATTCGCATCAGTGCAGACGAACATCCAGCTTCTTCAATTTTAGATAATAAATTTGCAACATCATCAGCTTTTAGCGGCATACAATCTGTTTCGGATGATGTTTTAATCGAACGTTTGCCCCAATCCATTTCCGCTACTGGTACAACAGGAACTTTTGTTGATGCAGGGACTGGCCAAGAAGATTTCATGTCAGTGCATGAAATCCCTTCTTTAATTTTGTTTGCATATTCTGCAGCAAATAATACTGCTGCCACATGACTACAAGCTTCGCAGTTTCCTGCCATACAAGTACAATGTGCAGTGCACACACTTCCATCTTGCTGCAATATTATCCAAACGTTTACGGGTTTTTCATTTGCCTTTTGGGAATGTTTAACCTAAACATAAAATAATAAAATGCTATATAAGTATGAAAACAAATATGTATACGTAAATTTATAATATATTTAGTACGTACTTTGCCAACCATCACACAAAAATTATCTATTTGGGTACAACCAACTTCTACGAATCCTGCCTCAAAATATTTGTAGGCTGCCAAGGACTTGTACGCTTTCATTTGTACTGTATTGTATGTACTATGTGTTAGCACTAAATATGTCACTATGTCCATACTTGTCACGGGAGGTACAGCCTCAATTCCAAAATCAAATTTACTGCTATCAATAGTGAAGGGATCAGTAAAATTAATTATTTTTAATTTTCTCTGATATCTGTCAAAACCACATAATATATTTAATTTTTAATTGTTAACAAAACTAAAGTTTTCAATAATACCTTTCAGCAACATCTGGAAACTGTTTCTTCAAATCATTGTAATAGTTTTCCATTATGTGTTTTTTATAAAAAAATTAAATGATATGTGAAAATTTAAATGTATAAAATAAAAATTAAACTTGCAATTAAATTAAACTGCACAATATACACGAAAACAAGTAAAATGCATACAACTGTCATATACAATGTTTTCATCAAGCAACCATATTGAATTATGGTGTGACGTCATTCTGGACTGCCTAATATTGATAATTAATATTTTGTTTCGATCTTTTTATTTGACTTTTTAATATTAAAACAGTTTTTAAATACAAAAAATGAAAAACTTTTATGATAATTCTTGTTCCGCATTCAAGTTTTAAAATATATATTTATGTAAAAATGCGAAATACGTCTCTGTAATTTTAAGTTTGTTTTCCTAAAAGTGTTGTAAATCGTCCCGTAAAATAGTCAACAAAGTCAATTCCAAATAATTTGAACATTACTGTACTTGCTTGTCAATCCTATATAGAAAAAAATTTTTACGTAACATGTACAGTTCGAGAAGGATAATGTTTGTCGAAACTGCAGTCACAACAAAATAAAGTGTAAAATTTTTAAAGCTAAAAAAAGTTTTTATTTAACTTATTTAAAAATATTTAATATAAAACGAGTTTCAGTTATAGTTTTGTATTAATATTTTTAAATTTTATGTTCTAGTTAGTTATTTTGTTACGTCTAGTAACTTGTGTCTACCGTCTGTTTACTTACTGTAAATGTAATTTGTATCTTTTTTTCTGATGAAGATAAACGCTGAGTTCGTCGAAATGTCGATTATTAATAAATATTAATACAGAACTATTACCTAAAGCCCTTTTATTTTAATATAATAAATTCTAGATTTTTTTTAATGAGTTAAAATTGTTTAGATAAATTCCTCTGTTATTCTACAATGTGTCTGTTTACTTATACTTGGGATAATAGCATGTACGAACAAACGATTTTCAGGTATTTTTTATTAGATATATATATATATATATATATATCAGTGGCGTGGCGTGACTTTCTGAGCAAAGGAAGCAGTGAAAATAAATTCATGTAGACAAAATAAGTATATTATACATTAATTTATTTATTTATTAATACAGAAGAAAATATGTTTAACAAATGAAAAAAACATAAAGTAAATTAAACATTTTCAATAAAAAAAAAAAAGAAAAATAAACTCTTTGTAGAAATATGTATATACTTATAACACTTATTCAATTATAACAAAAAAAAAAAACAGACCATTAAAATTATTTGGTTAAAAATCACAGAAAATTAAAAAATCACATAATGTCCTTGTTAATAATAAGAAAAAATAATTATTTGTAATGAAAATCCAATCTTCTGGTCTTTTTACAAAACTCATCAATTACATTATTGTAAAAATCATCTCTTTTTCTTAAGTCTTCTAATAATTCTTTTTCAATTGATAAAAAAGCCAATGCGGATAATCGTTGCTGGCCCATAGTGTTTCTACTGCTGGTTTTAATTCGTTTTAAAGCTGAAAAACTTCTTTCTGTTGATGCGGATGTTGAGGGAATAGTTAAAATTAATGTAATTAATTTAAATAATTCTGGCATAGCCATATAAATTTCAGAATTTAATAAATGCTCGTATATATCTAAAATTGATTCTTTATGCAGTACACTGTTAGCATAAAAAACTTTCAATTCATTTTTTAATTGTACAAATTCAAATTTTGTACTATACATTCCTCTAAGACAATTTAATCCATGTTCAGGAAAGTTTTCATGGTATTCCTTAAATTTATTACGGTCTAATAAAGTAAAAAATTTTAAATGATCAAGATCTTCAAATCTAGTATTTATTTGTACTATGAGACAATCTATTATTTCAAAAAACAATCTTTTATAATAATCTTTTTTGTTTTTATCTAAATATCTTCGTTTATCTGGTTTGTCTATAATTTTGTTAACACTGTTCCATAGCTTATCAAAAAATGTATGTCTTATATTTTTAAATTCATTTTGTACAAATAAAATTTGTTTTTTGCATGTTATTATATCAATCTGTTTTTTCTGTAAAATGTTAAAAGTTATGTCTGTATGTGGAAACACTTCGGCAAATAATTTTATTAAAAACACAAATTGAAAATCTTGCAAAATTTTTATATATCCCGATGATTCTCTAATAGAAACCTGATCCCACTGTTGGAAATTGTCTAGTATTATTTGAAAAGTTTTTATTATATCACAATAGTGTTCATTTATAGTAAAAATTAACCTAGATGAATAATTCCATCGCGTCGGTGCGACATTTGGTAAACGTTTTTTGATCATTTCATTTAAGATGTTGGTGCGTTTCGGTGAATTGTTGAAAAATGCAATTAAACCATTTAAATTAGAAAAAAATATTTTACATTCTTTTATATATGATACAGACTGAGACAATACTAAATTAAGCCTATGAGCATAACAGTGAACAAAAAGAGCTTCTGGAATTTTTTGTTTTACTTTGGCTTGAACACCGTTTAAATGTCCGGCCATTACCGCGGCTCCATCATAGGTTTGCGCCACTAATTTATTTTCACAATTAAATTCTTCAATACTATTTAAAGCGATCGTAGAAATATTTTCCGCACTTCTGTCCGCACTAACGTCATAAAAACAAATAAAACGTTCATAACATTTACCTTCATACACATATCGGTATATAATTGATAATTGACTGTTATGACTTATGTCAGATGTTTCGTCTATTGAAATAGCTACAAATGATGCCCTACTGATCTGATATTTTACTTCTTTCATTAATATATCATTAATATTTTCAATTAAATCGTTTTGTATATTATTAGAAAGTCCAGTAAAAAGAGTTGAATTTTGTAAATGGTTTTGTAATTTTTCATCAAATTCAGACAGTGTATATATAAATTCAGTATAATTACCTCTGTTTAAAGAGTTAGTGTTCTCATCATGGCCTCTGAAAGGTATTTCTTGTTTAGCTAAAAATATGATAGTTCTAATTAACCGTTTTAAAATTTCTCTGTTGTCGCGTACTCTTTCATTGTGTTTTTTTATTTCTAATTTATATTGTGTATTTAACTGAGTATCTATTCTTGAAATTCCGAATGATTTAAATAAAACCCATGCATTAATATGGTCTTCTGAACACTCATGCCTTGCTATAGATTTGTGTAAATTATTTAAGTCATTGAAACCTTTTTTGCAGTTACTCCATACAGATTCTTTATTATTAAAAAGCAAGCAGGACCAGCAATACAATTTTTTGTAGTGCTCACTACCGCAAAGCCAGGCGTGTTTTTTATATAATTCAGTGTTAAATTTTCGTACTACTCCAGTTTTTTTAATAACAGTTTCTAAGTCTTTTAATTCAGCTAATGGTCTACCTTTATCAATAAATATTTTTTTATTTGCAAAATTTAAAGTAGCAAAAGGAGTTTTTGTTAATTCATAAATTACATCTGAATTTACTGAAGTCATTTTTGATACCCTAAAATTAGTAAATATGTATGAAAAATATGGTTTATTTAAATTCGGAGAGAAAATATAAAATTATAAACTCAAAAATAAGTCAATACGTACGTATAAAACGCTTCTTATGATGTAAACCGCCGCCGTTATATACGCAGCGTAGCCCGACACATAGATTGCCCGACAACGAAGAGAAGCAGAAATTTAAATGCTTCCAAGCGCACTTAACCGGGCTCAAACCATGTTACTGCTTTGAACCCGATGTACACCGATCTAGCGCGGAAATACCCGATCTGTATCCAAACACTCCCTGGCTAGAAGCATAATTCTCGTTGCATCCAGCAGTCATATATTAGTGATTTTCTAGTAATATTTGGCATATTTCTACTATAATTTATACATTTGATTATTGTAAAATAATTATCTTAACCATATTATACAATAACAAATAAAAATATATATTTAACATATTAAAATATCTTTCAGAACACATATTTATAAAATTAAACAACTTTAGGTTTAAATTCTGTTTTTTATTTAAAATAAACGACGTTTCGACAAGGCTAAACGCCTGTCCTCATCAGGCAGAAATGACAGGAAAAAACAAGCACATCAACAAGTAACTAGGAATGCAACTAGATTACAGAATATACTGTAATCTGTATACTGTATATTCTGTAATCTAGTTGCTTTCCTAGTTACTTGTTGATGTGTTTGTTTTTTCCTGTCATTTCTGCCTGATGAGGACAGGCGTTTAGCCTTGTCGAAACGTCGTTTATTTTAAATAAAAAACAGAATTTAAACCTAAAGTTGTTTAATTTTATAATATATATTTAATTTTTTTTTTTACAAAAAAAATATTCCAGCCGAATAAACAAGGGATGCACTGCATCCCTTGCTTCCATGGACGCCACGCCACTGATATATATATATATATATATATATATATATATATATATATATATATATATATATATATACTGTTACCTAGCTAAGGGAAGCAATATAACTTTTGTAAAAAGTCAACTTTCTAAATTTATGATCTAAATCTTTCTCTGTTCTTCAAATATTTCGCAAAATTTTCCGATTATTTTTTGTCGATTTTAGTACCTATTTTTTCGTCCTCATTTTAGCCATGGATATAAACCCCCAATCACCCAAAAATCACTCTCTTATTCGTTGAACCTATTTCTACAAATATACCTATATATCAACATAAAGTTAGTTTTCAAGTAAAAGTTGTGAATTATTTCGCGAAATAACCGCGCATCAACACAATCCGCGGAACACAACATAATTATTAATAAATAAATACAACCCTAGTTATAATAAATTGTTCCTTATAAATATGTATATAAAATAAGTGTATGAAATATCTTTCCTGTTTTTGTAAATAACCTTCATCTAATATTAACTTATAAATTATGAATTTTATAACTTATAAAAATTATGGTATAGTTTAGTGACTGGTACTGTTTCCAGATAACAAAGTTTGAGTTCAGTAAAAAAAAATCACAGTCCAACAAAAATATATATATATATATATATATATTCTGTATTTAATAAAATAAAAATTAATTATTGCGTTCGTAAATAGATTTCAATAACGATATTTTACGGAATCAAACCATTTTGAAATATGCCGGTCTATACAACAAGTCGCTTGTATAACAAGTTCTACCGTATATTGATTCTGTGTATTATTTTCTACACTTAAATAAAGAAAAAAAATTATGAATGACTATTTCAAGTTATTTATTTAAAAACTGTGATTCGTTTCGTTGTAAACTCTGAATTATTTAACAATATTTACGTTCACTAATAAATAACATTAGCTTGTTTGCACAAAACAGAACTAGTAATTTCATCTAAAAAGTGTAAGAAAACAAAAACAAAATAATTTATATAGTTTCATATAGGTATTGTAAAATGCAACCGTGAATATATTATACATATGTGTATCAAAATCAAAGTAAGCATGTAATTTTTTCAATAACTATTTTTAACCTTTAACCAGTGATACATTTAATATTTATTGGTAATAATTTGTCTGATGGACCGATATAAAATATTGTAATATTTTATCAAAAATACGTTTATTTAAAAAATATATGAAGTTTTAATTCTCAAACACATATATAGGTGTCTGCTTAAAAAGTTAAAATATTATTCATACAGAAACTAAATTAATTAAATTGTGCACTAGAATAACAATATATAACAAATAATAAAATAAAGGAAAACTTACAGGTTAATATAATAATTTACAAGTAACACAAGAACGTAACCATGAAAAATAAATTTTGACAAACGTGTACCTTCATAAACTGCACACAACACACAACTGAAGTTAAAAAAATTTGACCATGCTTTTTGTTCGTAAGGGACCGAACAGGTTAGGCTTCAGAAATATTAGAAAAAATATAATATTAAACTAAAAAGTTTTTTACAAATTACATTCTTTTTTTAAAAACATACATTTATATGTGGCAATATACTTACTGAGGTCACTATATCTTATTTTTTTTTAAGCTTCAATTAACAACATAATATTAAAATTTATTTTCAAAATATTAAATAAATTATAAATTATTAAAATAACTTAAAAGTCATCACAATATTTGATAATAAGTTTCCCCTCGCTAAGCAACAATTATCTAATATTTAACTTGATTAGCCGTAACTTTGTCATACATTTTGGAAATAAGATAAATAAAAATAACTTTGTTATATCACTAAAAACTTTATTCTCATAACTGCAGTTTCAACCTGTTAGGCGATCGTCAGTCGAATACAGACTACATACAATAATTATCTATTAATTAAACTTTGATTTAAAGCAACAATAGACTACAAATTTAACTAGTCCGGAAAAGCTTTAATATTCTGGCCTCCATAAATTATAAATTAAGATTTTTTTTTAATATTTTAGATAAATACATATAAATAAATTTTTGAAAATTGTTAGGTTATGCAGATGTAACGATTGATATTTTTTTATCATAATAAAATTGGCATAATTCACGACAGCAAAATATAATGCACATAAAAAAATGTAAAAAAAAGTAATAACCAAATGTAAATGCAAGACAAAATATTTGTTTTCACGACAAAAAATTACTAAGTTAACAATAACTAATTTAATCTTTTAACCCGACCTGTCTAGTAGTGAGTGCAACCAAAATCTACTGACTCCGTCTCTGAACCAATAAAAATAACCTAACTTAGTAAAAAAAAATTTCAGAACTTCAACTTAAAGCTTTTTACAACTTTGAATGCAAAGGAAAGTGGTATAGTAATCGGTACGGTGTCTGTAACATTTACCAAGGTTAAACAAATTATATAGAAATCTATTTTAGAGCCTCTAGATAACGAATCTAAACTTACAATTAGTTTATAAGGGTATATGAATGTGCGTCGTTCGCTCGCCCACTCTGTCGTCCAAATTGTTTTATCGCAATTCTTCATAGACCAGAGATGGCGCACCTATTTATGTCCGCGTGCAAATTTTTAATTTTCTACGATTATGATTAGATTATGATATAGAAAAAAAGAAGAATAATAGTAGAAATTTTAAATGGACAAACTTATTTTGCTGTTTTATGTAATATTTATTTAGTGAATCAAAAGTGCTGGATATGCTTTTCCTACAACTATACAATAAAAAACAGAATAAAATAACTAGAAATCTTTTAAAACAACTATTTGTGTTTTAGTGAATTAGAAATGACATATATATTATATATATATATATATATATATATATATATATATATATATATATATATATATATATATATATATATATATATATTGTGACAAAAACACTTTTTGTCACGAGTCAAATTTTATAAAAAATAATTGTGTTTTATAAAGTATTTATTTTTTAGTGAATTGGTAATATTGGTTTAAAATGTGAAGTTAGCATTCACGTAAATACGACTGGACTGTGCAATCTCGTTCTCTTGCGTTAGCTACCGTCCGGAGCAATATTCTACTGGTTTTGTCTTCGTTATATCTGTGATATTTTAAGGTTAATTTTCAACATGCGGTCTGATAAGAATTTGTATTCAAAATGGAAATTGTCGTTTGGATTTGAAACGATGTAAGTTGACAATTTATTTATTTTGTATTATGTTTGAATTGTTATTCATGAGATTTTATTGATATTTGGATTATTTTAGTAACGTAAATTTTTGCTCTCATGAATACAATGATGGTCAACTTACATTTGATTATGTTTTGTTATATTTAGTAAAGCCAATTTCTTTCTTGAATAATTTTATTAGTTATTTTGTTTTGAGTTATATTTTGTAGAGTTCAATTTATTAGAGTTTGTATCGTTATAGTTTATTTGAAGATTAGTAATTTTGAGATGATAAAATTAACCTTGAAGCAGCACAGATTCATGTTCCAATCCTCATTTCCTTCTTCGTAAAGACCAGTAGATTTTCCTTCCCATTTTCCGTTTGTGAAAGTTCTTTAGTGCGTATCATTGTCTGTATTTGTAAATTTCGAGCCCTCGCTAGAGCGCGTTATGATCTTCAGATTTTGGTTGCAGTGTGCGACGCTGCGGTTGATAATTTTATTCGCGTATTAAAACGTATCGGCGTTTTATTGTATGAACTTTTGTAGAGTTCGGGATTGTTGCAATACGAGTTATTTTGAGGCCCCCGTGCCATTGTTCGTGTTGCGATGATTTTTTGCTTTATCGTATCGTATTTTTTGCTATTATCACAGCGCTTAAATTTTAGGCTGAAGAAGCTATATCGGCTGTGATGATATTTTGTTTTAGTATATTTTTTTGTGGCCACGGTTTGATTCTCGTTGAATCCTTTTTGCTTTCGTGGGCTACTCCTATAAGATCAGAATGCGTTCATTGGCTTCCAGATTTACAAATCACGGGAAAGACATTCTGTCTAGATCGGCTAAAGTACTTTCTTGTTTTGTCTCTCCTGCGCACGCGACCCCCCCTCTGTTCCCTGTTCTATGTTCCCTCTTCGTGATCCCTTTTCTTTGTTGTATGAATGACGTGTAGTAAATCGTAAGTAGCAAATCATCACTTTATTTGTATTATTTTTGAATTGAATATTTTTGTTGAGCAAGTAACTTTAACTTATTTAGCTAGAAAATATTGTTGAGTCATTTTATTGTAGTATTGTTGAATTTTCTTTGAGTTACGTATTTTTGTTTCTAGTTGAATATTTTAATTTTGCTTGTATCATTTTTTGAACTATGCTATTTTCACTTAGCTTTTGTATCTTGCGATTATACTGTTGTTATTTATTTTGTTTGCTAAGTGAACTATGCAATGATCGTTTAAATTTTGTATTATGAGATTATGCTGTTATTATCTATTTTGTTTGCTGATTGAATTTTGTTATTATCGCTTAAATTTTGTACTATGATATGTCTTTTGATTGCTAAATTTATTAACGTTGCTTGAGTTGATTTATGATTTGTGTAATTTAAATTGTAGCTGGTAAATTATTTTGATTCTGCTTTAATTTGTTATATTGATGATATTGTATGAAACTATTACCTATCTTGTCATTTCGATTGTATCGACTTTTATTTCAAGTTCGATTTGTTTGATTTTATCATGTTTATTATTCTGGATAAATCTGCTGTGCCCCCTCATGTTTAGATGAACAGGCTGTCGTTTTCAACGGTGTCCGAGCGAGATTCAGATGTATAGCAGCACCAGTTAATTGTGGAAACCGAGTTTGGATCAACCGATTGAAAGATTTCGACCATCCAATAAATCGAGCAGTAGTTATGGATTGGATGATGATGTCTATGACGTACTAAAGCCCGCGGGGCGTATTCCGATTACGAGGGCGATCATTCTCATGATGTCTCCATCCACGATCATGTCGCTTTGTTGCGCTGTACATTCTGCATCTCCTCGGCGCTGACGAAAACGCAGAAGAAGATCTTCTTTAGCTAGACCACCCGCTAACCAGCAGACATCAAACAAAGGACGTTCATTATTCTGTAGTTGGTATATCATGCAATATAACGAATTATCTTTCAAAAGCATGTAAGTTCTCTTTTTATTTAATTATTTATCGCATTTCCGAAACAAATTCTCGAAAAATGAAATAAATCCCTATCCCGTTAAGTTCCTTTTTGAGATTTGTCAAAGCTTCTCATTTTGCGTCAACATTCCGCTTTGACTGGCGCCCACCTAATTTACCAACATCACAAAATAAAGTTCCTACCAACCCCACCTACGACCCCGCTCTCCTCCAAACAACTGACGCCGTGCCCATTATGGGTGACAGGTAGGATAAAAATCAGATGAATAAAATATTTCAAAATTTGAACACTTTGATAAAATTTAACTTGAACATCTGATATTTTACTTCATCTAAATGTCACAATATATATATATATATATATATATATATATATATATATATATATATATATATATATATATATATATATATATTAGAATGTCCGTTATTTTGGCAAAGTCGGAAATTTGTTGCTCTCACCCTCTAAAATTACACTTTATAAATAAATAAAAATTGAGTTTTTCAAGAACCATAGTAACCATATTAACGTTTTTGAATACCATGGTTTTTGAAAAACGTTAATATCAAAATTTCGTTTATTATTTCATATTTTTTATTTATATCATAAGCATTCAGCTAGTTATCAACCACAGAATTCAAATTGGCGCCACGCCTTCGAGTTTCATCAAAATGAGTAGCTATAAAAAAGGCTAAGTTAGCAGCCAATGATAATTACATAAATAATTGTAACAACAAGATGAAAGCTACCAGGTCCATTATCAATTATAAACTAAATAAACAAAATTTTAAAAATAGTAGTAACAGTTTACAATAATTAACGCCAGATAAACATTGTTAGTGACGTTTAAGTCATTCTAAACATAAGCACGTACATTTATGTTAATTTCACTATTTAAACTGTTTATCAGTTTTTCGTTTAAAATGCCGCTCAATGATTTCAATTTTAAAATGTTTAGATATTACAAGCGGCAAGCTGTAATAAACTTTATTGCCATTTTCGCCCAAACGTGACAATACGACTAGGCTCGGGATTAAGCGAACCGAATCCTCGAGTTGTCAGCGCGGCGCCGCGCCGTATGCAATAAAACAATTTCGTTAGAAAGAGATCTTTTCCAAAATACGCTTCTAAGTAACCGTCTAGAAATCTCTATCGCGTAATGTGATTAGTCGCCAGCATTTTAGCTACGCACAATTTGATTGGTCAAATGCTCCACTTTTAAATTCTGAATATTTACTTGATATCAAAAATGTACGTTGAGAAACAGCTAAGTTTCATATTTCGTCGCTTAAACATCAAACCATATTAAGACGTGTTGCGAGTCATCAATATAAATAATTACATTGAGCGTGTATTTTATTATTTTATTTTGTATTTGTTAGCTAGGTAGATGTATTGTTTTTTTTTGCAAGTTTTATTAAACCTGAATATGTTTTAACACAGAACACCAGGGTATAAAATGAGATTGAGGTCTTAAATAAATCTTATACTATTGTCATAGTTTGCCATATAATGATTCATAAAATGTATATATGGTACTTAAAATGTATAATAAAAACCATAGATATTCCTTTTTTTTTATTTAACTATCTACAAAATCATATTTGAAAAAAATAATAACTACTGCTAACATATTGAATTTTGAATTCAAAAATATAACACTAACAAAACAAAAAAACAACAAATATTGAAGTTAATCGACGTTATACATTCAGTAAGTACAATTTTAAAAAATAAGTTTCACTATTAAATGTATTTATAATAAAATATACATAAATTTTTAATAAATATAAACTTATTTAAAAAAAAAATTAACAATAACAAAACGATAGTAGTATTTGATGCGGGTTTGTCCCGCCCGGACTTAATTGACTAATTAATGATCTAATTAGTATCTGGCGCCAGTGACGTCATACGCTTACTTGTAAGGTATAATTTAGAATATTTTTGCTAATTAATTATTTCATAAATAGGGTCTTTATTGTAGTTTTGTATTTAAAAGAAGGTTTTTAACTAATCTATTTCACTAATTATATGTAATAAATGTGGAATGTATGTTTTTAAGAATTTTGTTTATTATAGATAATTATATATATAATTGATCACGATGTAGAACCGACAATTTGTTAAAAAACTGGCCAATTTAATTATGTAGAACGGTATTTTAAAAAGGGAAAAAAAAAATTACGTTATTCGGCAGTATATTTTTTAAGAACTGTGTTAGCTGTTAATTTTTTAGCTTATTTTAGAATATTTTAACCAACTTTGATAATGAAGAAAAAAAAAGACAAGAAAAGACATTTAGCATAGTAAACAAACACCTATTAAATTTTTTTAGGTAGTTTACTGTTTACGCCTATATTTAAAAAAAAGAATTTTAAAAGATTTTTAGATAATTTATTTTTATGTTTAAAAATAGCAAAATGTATTTTTTCTAATTTTCGAAAATGTCATATAATGACTTAGTAATTATGGAATATACAGGGTCCGGCACAAAGGACGGATGGTTTATAAATAATCATAAAATAGGTAATTTTTACTCAAAAACAAATTTATTTACGGGTTCGGGTTCAAAATGAAATTGCATGTGTGTATATGTGTGTATATATGTGTGTGTGTGTATGTGTGTATATATGTGTATGTGTATGTGTGTGTATGTGTGTATATGTGTATGTGTGTGAGATATCGCATTCAAAAATTCAATATATGTATGTTGAATAAACATAGATAGCTATGAAAAAAAAGAATCTCACTGCTATATTGAAAAAAATATGTCAAAATGTCAAATTAATATATCGAAAATTGATAAAAAATACCATATTTAGAGCAATTCCACAATAGAATCTCATCGCACATTCTTTAACAGGTACGTTTAGCTACAATTTAATATGCGACAACATTTGATTCGCACCGTTTTACCGCCCGAAATCGCATTATAATATCATGCGCAAACTAGCCATTTCAAAAACGTCCGTTCTTTGTGCCGGACCCTGTATATTTTGAAGAATTTTATTTATGACACACATTATATTAAAGTATTTTGTAAAATCAGTTCATTAGTAAAATACATTGTATACTTACAGAATAGAAGTATACAAAAATTTTAAAAGTTTAAATAGAAAAGTTTTTCAAATTTTTAAAACATTCTTAGTATAAACATTCGCTCAGTTAGTTAGTTAGTTACTTTTGATATACGTCCTGGTTATGATTTTGAAATTTATTATATTGAAACAAAAAGTAAATTTGAATAACTAAAAAAAATTAATGTAAATCATTTAGCTCTACCTTAAAAAAATATATCAAAATTTTTCACTATTGTGTAGGATTTTGACAAATTTTAAATTCAATATTTACATTTGATGTTAAAAAACAGACATTTTCTTAATGCCTTGTTATTTTAATAGAATATTAAACGTCAAAGTATTAGCTTACAAATATGTTTTCAAAATCTATTAAAATATACATAATTTTTTTTTACTTAAAATTAACTTTATATTTATAAATTGGTTAATACAGAAAATAAAAACAAAACAAACAAAAATATTATTATAATTCTAACTTCAATTTATAATAATAAATTAATAATTTTATTTAGTTTGTGCATACATTCCTTAAAACCAGTTATATCAATCAATTTACAGAAATTCACAGCTTGCTTTGAAAACAAAAAAAAATTCAGTCACGTTTAAATATAAAAAATTCCTTTTTGCAATCTTTAACCTTTCTAAACAATTACTTGTCCAACAATATAAAATCAATGCACTGGTTTAAGGGACATTAAATTTTTATTTCCAAAATAATAACTTTTTTGTTTCGAAATTTTCAAATAAATTTTACTTTTTGCTATTGTTTTATTTTTAGTTTTTATACATTGTTGTAGTAAGTTTTTGTACCACTATCAGATAAATTACACATTACACTGTCACTTATTTTGTTTGAGAATTAAATAGAAATACAAAAGGATAACTACATAGAAAACATAAAAATTATAATTAAATTTTATTATAAAAAAAATATTATAAAAAAAATATTACACATAAATAATATATTATAAAGTTTTCTTTTCTAATAATTTCTCAAACCTTTCTCTCTGATTTTGTTTCATGTTTTTTTTTAAGTAGCTTAATTTCGAGGCAAGGTTAAAATTAGAAGCTTGTCCTGAACATATTCCTGCGGTTTATAGAATGGTACTACTGGGTCGGTGTCCCAATTTTTTCATAAAGTTTTCTTCGCTGCTTGTCTACATATTCAAGCGACATTTTTAACTAATAACAAATAAAATATTTAGTGTAGAATGTATCTTCTTTCAAACAATTCAGATTTATCTTTGTTTATTTATTGAAAAAATTTTACAACACAGGGGTGTTAATATGAAATACTAAATTAACGCAATCGAATTTATAATTTGAAATGCAAAATTTTTCTAAGAATCAGTTTTCGTATGATTTTACAAAATAAATTGAAGGCGTGGTAAAAAATATCATTTAATGTATATTAAAACCAAAATCTATTTTACAATTAGAATTATTTTCTCATTTGCTGTAGTGTTTCAAGTTAATTTCAAATTTAAACTTATTTAACTTCAACAAATTTGCATACTGTTTATTATTCTTGTTCAAAGGTAACTAATATTATTTTTAACTTTTTTTTAAGTATATTTTCAATAATGAAATCTATGTCTTGATAAATACAATATTAAAAAAAAATTTAATTGCCCATTTTATAAAATTCTTCTAATATTAAAAAATATTCTTTATCATTTGAAAGCAGTTTATTTCCAAGTCAAATTTTTTTGAAATTAATTAAATTTATTAATGAAGACAGTTAATTTTGTCATAGCTATTAATTAAAAAAAAATTAAACTGATTTGATTTCTCTACCTGAATATTTAGTTGTTCTGCGATTCAAGTTTTCTTCAAAAACTACATTTTTACAAAATAGTCTTCGTTGGTTGTCTGATGAATCAGCCATTATTTTAACTAATAACAAATAAAATAATTGTATTTTATATATTTTCTTTCAATCGATACAGATTTATCTGCGTTTATTTACTGAATATATTTTACAATACATACATAGGTGTTAATATGAAATACCAAATTTAATTTTCTCTATACATTACTCACTTAAAAAATTTTAACACAATCTAATTTATAATTTAAAATGCAAATTTTTCTAATTTCTATAGCTACTAATTGTAAAAATATATTTATACTTACAAAAAAAAAGCAATTAAACTGCTGCACTAAACTTGTTTTATAACTGTTATATAAACAGAAGTAAATATACGGAGTATAATGCTATACAGTATAGTTGACTTAAAATTTTGAAAATTTCAGTACTTATAAATTTTTTATTTTAAGGAAACCCCTCCCTAGTAAGCACGGTATATTCAAACCAAGTGATTATTTAGGGAGAAGGGCGTTATAATACTAAATAAGGTACGGCCCCAACAAGAAAATAATTGGTTATGCTAACTGATAAATTAAAAGTATAACAAATCTTTTTCTAATATTGTTAATAGATTTGTAATCATAGAACATAAATTAATAAAATAAATAGCGGAATATAAAAATATTCTAAAATTGAGACATTTTCTCAAAATTTCACAAGTTACTTAGTCATTGAATCGGCTGTTAAGCTATGCATCAATGACTTGCCAGATTATTTTTATGTTTATATAGTATACTAAGAATTTTGTTTTATCAATTTTTAATATTTACTATCATAGTATTTCAAATTAATATCAATAAAAAAAATTTTAATTATAACAATTACCAAAATATTTATTTTTATTTATCACAGTTATCTATTTTTAAGATTTATAAATCAATATTTCTGTAAACGATTTTAATAGTGGTTTTACAAAATGTTTAAAATATTTTAATGTACAATACATCATAAGCAATGCAATAGTTTTTAAAATACTATCTGACATTTACAAAAATTTAAAAACGATTTTTATCTTTAGAAATATAAAAATAGATTACATTGTTCTCTTAGAAAAAGATTAGCATTATTATTATAAATCATTTAATTTTTTAAATAAAAAGTAATAATTCCCAGTAATATTTTATTATTCATTTAACACGTTAACTGTCACCAATAAAAAAAAATCTGGGTGCCCCGGGCCATTTTTCTTTTTTATAGATTTAGGGTTTTTTCATATCGAAATTTGTTTTCTTTTAAATATTTCTGCAAATTTTGAAATATTTTATAGAGGTACAATATATGTACCTCACGGCCTAATGAAATCGATTCATCCGTATACGCCGTGAGACACATGTACTATGCCTTGTTTGCATGTTTGTACAAGTTTGTTATGATCATCGTTTCTGTAATAAGTTTAGTTCTACTCATGATTTTGGAAAGTATGCATATTTTGAGTAAATTATGTACCAATACTAAAAAGAACAAAAACAATTAGCTAAATTATGGGAGCAGTATATTTTCGAAGATGAAGATCTTTTTTTGCTTGTGACAATTCATTTAATGAATATGTTTTTACTCATTCTGAAGAGAATTCAAGTAACTCTAGTGAAGACGTG
Source organism: Clivina fossor (assembly GCA_963966155.1). Taxonomy (NCBI): domain Eukaryota; kingdom Metazoa; phylum Arthropoda; class Insecta; order Coleoptera; family Carabidae; genus Clivina; species Clivina fossor. The sequence continues at coordinate 263,516 of CAWYQG010000025.1, forward strand.
CAACAAGTGAAGAAAATAAAACGAAATAAAATTAGAAAATCATTCATTCTGTATAAACTGTTTTTCAGAGACACAAAGCGTCAAAATCAAAATAGGCATATTCAAATATCTATGTAATTTTTATTTTTAATTTTTCACACATCCTGCAACGTTCTATAATAATCGTTACTATAATTTAAAAACCTTGTAACTACCTTTTTAACCTTATTGATATTAAAATATCAATAGCATTAGAGTTAGTTTTGATAACAATCAAATTTTTTCTTCTTAATTTTTACGTAATCTAGTTTTATGTTCCAAAATAACATTTGTTTTATAATTTTTCAAAAAGTCATATAATATTTTGTTATGTTAATTAATTATCTCATAAATAAGACGTTTATTGTAGTTTTGTATTTGAAAGAAGGGTTTTAACTAATCTATGTAATTAATTTAGATAAATGTTAAATGTATGTTTTTAAGAATTCTGTTCATTGTAGATGTTATATATGTATATATACAGATATAGGAAAATTTACCTTAGAACATTTTAACTTCCAACTTGGATAATGAAAAACAAGAAAGGTTATGGTACTCGTAGTAAAAATAACGCCTACTTCCAGGTAGTTTTCTGACGGTGATATTTCAAGGAATTTAAAAGTTTTAGGTGATATATTTTTCATGTTTTATTTTTATTATTAGATTTATTAACTTAACAATTTTAATATAAATCCGTATTATCGAAATATTATATTTATTTTTATTTTTATAATATATTTTGTTGAGAAATTTTTAATAATTTAAAAATTTTGAAACAATTTTTTTGCACTAATTTATATGTAAATATATATATATATATATATATATATATATATAGAAAAAATCAAAGATATAAATCAAAATTCGCTTATTTTAACGGTGACTACGTAAAGCTATTATTAAACAATACCTTTACATATTTATGAAAGTAATTATTAATAGTATTATTTTTAATAAATGATATATAAAGAAATGTTTAAATTTATTTTAGTATATATGTATACAAAACAGGGTAGTACAATTTAAATTAAATATTAAGAATCGTTGAAAAATGGCTCAAGTTTTTGTTAACATACGTATACAGACGATTCCGCTTAATTGGGGCAGCAGCTTATTTGGGTCAAATCTCAAAGAACAGAAACCAAACCAAGGAACCAACAGTAAATTTACATGTTTAATTGGGACAACATTCCGCTTAATTGGGCCAGTAAATTTAAGATCACAGTACATATTATGTTACAAATATTCAGAAGAAAAAATATTTACAATATAAAACAAAAGACAGACTACACTTGACATATTTTTGCATTGAATTAAAAATGTATGTACCTATTTATTATTATATTTTGGAATTTATTATTATTTTTTCTAAAAAGTTTATATTTTTTGGTTATATGTAGTTTATAGTTTTGTTCAAGAATTTATAAAATAAAATTATTGAAAGAAAAATATAGATTGTTTAATTTTATGTAAAATTCGCTTAATTGGGGCAGCCGCTTAATTGCGCCAAAATACTCTAGTCTCGATGTGTCCCAATTAAGCGGAATCGACTGTATTTTGATATAAATATTTATAGATTTTTCCTCGGCTATATTACGTTATATAATAATAGTAATGTTTAAGTTATTCCGAAAAATATTTTTATACATGTTCAAATTAATTCATTAGTTACAAATAAAAATTATTTTCATTTCATGCAGACATAAAATTAATCCTTTATCATTAAATGTAGATATTAATATCCGTAACATCTGATTTTATAAAGAGTTAATTAATTTTAATATTAATTTTTATGAATATGTTGACAGAATATTGCTTAATACAAAAATTTTGTTTATAAATCTTAAAAATAAGAAGAAGAAATTTTATTGTTATCAAAACTAGCTCTAATGCTATTAATATTTAATATCAATAAGGTTAAAAAGGAAGTTACAAGGTTTTCAAATTAGAGTAACAATATATTCAGTGTTGGGCAGGGTACAAAAATTGGACCATATACAGCAATGTAAAATTTGTTTATGTTTTAGAGCAAATTTCACCTGTTTTAACATCCTTTGTATATTTATTACGAAAAAGAAAATTAGAAACAAATTGAAATAATATTTTAAATTCAAATTTTATTTATCGCTTTTTGCTAGTTCTATAGTCATACTGTACAAAAATTTATGTAATTTAAATGTTTTATAAATGTAGTTTTTCATAAAAAACAGTTTTTAAAAATAGTTTTTCATAAATAAAAATTTACGTTAATTATCACAGTAAAATTACAAAATGTTATTTTTACTGTTAAAACCAATGTAAAATTACATAAATTTAAGATATATTTTTTTACAGGAGCAGGTAAATTGCACACCGATGTCATAAATACCAAATTTGAGTAACCGATTTGCACACCGGTCAACTCCTGAATGACCCAAACGGATTATCGGTTTTATAAGGGTCTTGAACCCTTACGCCGGTAGTTTTTTCAGTGAGCGTTTGTTTATTCTATAGCATATTTTTACGCCACTGCTGGCTTGGGGTAGGTTAGGTTATAGGTTTTAGAAAAATTTGCGTAAAAAAATTCGCAGGCGTTTGTGGTATGTTCTAGAGACAAATTATTTTCGATTCTACCGGGTTTTAAGTTGAAATCTTAATCCCTTAATCTGTTTATGACCGGTGTGCAATTTGGCTATGCAAAGTTTCGGTAAGGGATTAAAACCCAAACGCCGTGTGCAATTAGTATGCACCCTTTTTACAGTGTAGGCACTCAAATATATACATAAGTTTTGAGGCTATGCTGTCGCGGATGCATTCAAGCAGCCATACAATTAAATATTACACGTATAAGATTATATAATATATGTCATATTTATATTATTCATAATAAGTACACAAAAATAATTAATAAACTCTTACTTTCAAAAATTGGTTTAAATAAATATATTTTTTAAATTTTGTTAAAAAAAATTGAATTTATAAAAAAAAATCATAAACAGAACAATCCTGGTTTCCTCTACAGAATTTCACATTATAATAAAATGAATTTAACAAAATAATTGTGTTTTTTATTAAACATGTTTTCGAAAAAGTATATGTTAAAATTAACTATTTAATTATAGATATTTTTGTTAAAAATATATTCTTAAATAAATTATCGTTAACATTTTTTGTATGTTAAACATTTTCTATAATATTACAAAAATAAAATTATAATTTAGTTATTTAAAACCTTGTGTAACTATAAAAAGATCTAGTATTGGCATTTAACTGTACAGATAACAGGACATATATACCATTATGTACCATATATTTGCAGATTAGGTAGGTGTTATTTTATTCGATGTTACTTGATCGTAAGTTGGCTGTAGCACAATGCATAAAATCAGTCAAATTGTTCCACCTTTCACACGTATTTGATCATTACATTACATTCAAAACGACACGTTATAAATGACTTGCAATCATTTTAAAAAACCCGGTTGCATATTTGAATCGTCTATAGAGGATCAGCAAACTTTATTTATTCTTTCTGTGTACTTTAACAAATTTCTGTGTCTTAAAAGTTATTAGTTTTTGAAATTAACACAATATTTGAGAGATAAATTTAAATTTAATGGCATTTAGTCACTCTGGTAATTTAATAATGCAGGTCATTTATTTTATAATCAATTGCTTTCTATTATGTAATATTTGCATTAGTTAAATTAAACTAACTTATAGATTAGTTTAATACTCTAGTAATAATATTCATTTAACATAATAAACATTCTTTCAGAACTCATTATATTAAATAAAAACTGCTTTACGTTAAAGTTTTGTATCGACATTTCGACGAAACTCAACGTCTGTCTTCATCAGGGAAACTGATACAAATGTCATTATAGTAAATAACAGAAGTAACTAAATTATAAATTTAAATAGATTGGTCAATATTAACAGCAGATGGATAAGAGAAACAATCAAAATTTATAAAAAAAGATAACATCAATCATTGTGAAGGCACTAAGTTAAATAAAATGATTTAATTAAAAATCTATAAAATTTTATGATCTAGATACTTATTTGTTACCAAGTCATCATTTATTCTGTTTTTTAAATAAATAATAATACAAAACTTTAACGTAAAACAGTTTTTATTGAACATTAATTTATTTAGGTATACTAAAACATATCTATATATTTTTAAAATAATATTATAATGAAAGTTTATTATACTTAATTAAATATAATTGTACTTTTTAATTTGTATTTCTAATTTGGTATTATGTGCTTGTCAATATATTATAAGAACATTGCAATTTCTAATAGTCTTTATTTGAAATCTTAGTTTTGTATTACAGAATATTACAATTTTATTTTTCTCGATTTCTGAAAAATATATGTAATTTGTTTACAAAATATAAATTTATAAAATTAGATTATATTTTTACCACTTTGACTGCAAAGTACAGTGTATGTAACATTTTCAATCGTTATACATAAGTTAATACCTTTATTTCAAAAACTAAAATATAAATGTATTGAAATTATTATTACACATATTATGTACACTTAAACTATAAAGAAGGAAAATGTGTCTTAAGTACGATAAGTGACAGTGTAACGTGTAATTTATCTGATAGTGTTACAAAAAATTAAGGCAATAATGTATAAAAACTAAAAATAAAATAATAGCAAAAAATAAAATTTATTTTAAAATTTCGAAACAAAAAAGTTAATATTTTGGAAATAAAAATTTAATAAGTGTCCCTTAAACCAGTGTCTTGATTTTATATTGTCGGACAAGTAGAATGTTAAAGATTGCGAAAAGATATTTTTTGTATTTAAACATGACTGAATTTTTTGTTTTGTTTTCAAAACTAGCTGTGAAGTACCTAAGTTATTAAACGTAAATGCAAAGTTAATAATTTACAAAATATAAAATAAAATTTTATGTTGAAAAAATGATTGCTTGATATAAATTGGTTTCGAATGTACACACAAATTAAATAAAAGTTAGAATTATAATAATATTTTTGTTTGTTTTGTTTTTATTTTCTGTATTAACCAAATTATAAATCTAACGTTAATTTTAAGTAAAACAAAATTTTTGTGTATTATTACTTATCAAAAATCTAAATTATAATTTAATACAAAATAATATTAATAAAAATTTAAATATTCTTTTTTTAAATAAAAAAAATAAAAATAAATTATTATTCTTATAATACTTTATAAACGTTTCATATATTATTCGATATAATTTTATAAAAATACTTGTATCAAAATGAAATATATATATATAAGTTAGAATATATCTTGCCTGTCAGCAGAGTATTAATTTTAATAGTTTGAATAATTACACATCGAATTTAATTAGAAAATTAAATTAAAAATTGTCAACTGCCAATTTAATTTTCTAATTAAATTCGATGTGTAATTATTCAAACTATTAAAATTAATACTCTGCTGACAGGCAATATATATTCTAACTTATACATTTATATTCTTAATGAATTGTCGTTTGGACACTAACTCGAATAATTATTACTAATATCTTTCATATAAAAATCAACCTTGTATTCTCGTTCGCGAATTGTGGATGTTTACTTGGTTTGATTAAAAATACGTATGAATACTTTACATTGATTAAAGATTGTTGGCTTCTCGTCTTGACTCGTTAGCTCAGTGGACAGAGCATTAGGCTAGCGACCTATATGTCCTGGGTTCGAGTCCCAGACGAGGCAGTTGACAATTTTTAATTTAATTTTCTAATTAAATTCGATGTGTAATTATTCAAACTATTATATATATATATATATATATATATATATATATATATATATATATATATACATGTAGAGCTTAAAATATTATTATTAATTTAGATAATAGTAAGTGTGTAGGGAGTAGCTGTCGCCGCTCCTCCCAATTTAGGGCTGTTTGCTTCAATATTTTGAACATATAAAACTTCTTTCTAATCAGAAATTTCTAGATCTTGATCTAAATTTCATATATTTTTTACTTGTAAAAAATATATGAAATTTAAGACAAATTATCGTTTTATATAATTTATAAATATGATTGTTTTACGTAATGACAGCAATTGAACGTACTAAATGAAATATTCTTTAAATTATTTTTTATCAATTTCAAAAATAATTAAATGTATAATGTATAATGTTGTATTGCAAAATGTTCAATATATATTTTTAATTTTAATATTTTGTATATGGTTTTTTTTTATTATAATAAATAAAACACTTATTACAATTAATTTTTTTATTATTCATGTTTCCTTTACATATATATATATATATTCACACATACACATGCATTTTACAAAATATATACATTTATATATATATATATATATATATATATATATATATATATATATATATATATTAATTAAAATAAAACAAATTCAATCAAAGTTATTTCGTTTCCTTTGAGTATTTCAATTCCAGTAAACACGATTGCCAATTTTCCTAAATGTTTAGCATATATTGAGACTTTTTCATCGGATAATTCATCAAATCGCTTTGGTAAATACGATTTGAAATTTTCAAATTCAACTAAAATTTTTCTACCAAAAGAAGTTTGCACAGGCTGTAAAGATTTAACTAAATATTTTCGTCCTCTGTCTAGCGTTGATAGCTTTTGGATTTTTTTCTTTAATTGACCAATTTCATTGTGTTTTTCAAGTTCCATGATTCCTTTTTAAAAGCTATTGAGAAATTATTAGTATTATTATTATTAATATGAAATTATGTTTTAAAATAAACTAAAATAATATTTTGTACTTACCAAATAGAGTTGAAGGTTCTATGGTAAAGTTATTTTTCAAACTGCTTCGTAATGAGTAACCTTAAGCTTTATATATACTCTTGTAGAGTAATTTCAAAAAATTCAAAAAAAAATTTTAATTATTTTTGACGTAACAAATTCTTATTTTTTTTTTAAATTAGCATTTTTTTCTCTCACTCTTTTTTTCTCACTTTTTTCTGTAACTGTATATATAATTATCTATAATAAACAGAATTCTTAAAAACATACATTCCACATTTATTACATATAATTAGTGAAATAGATTAGTTAAAAACCTTCTTTTAAATACAAAACTACAATAAAGACCCTATTTATGAAATAATTAATTAGCAAAAATATTCTAAATTATACCTTACAAGTAAGCGTATGACGTCACTGGCGCCAGATACTAATTAGATCATTAATTAGTCAATTAAGTCCGGGCGGGACAAACCCGAGTCAATAACTACTAAAGTCAGTCTTTTCTAAATTTATTTGGGTAAAGTTGACTATCTAGCGTGATTATTTTTTTATTTCAACATTTTGATGACATTTTAGAAAACTCAATACATTAAAACTACTATTTTTGAATATGAAAACATTTTAATTTAAATACAATTATAAAATTTTGAATGTCGTTTCAACGCTTATACATTAAACTAGATAATATTTTGATTTTACTATAAATTTATCACTGATCATAGTAACGTACTTATTTTTTTTTAACTTAAAACTATATTACTACATGTACTAAATTCAGTTTAATCCGGAGATTCAATTGAAAAACCGGAGACTCTAAGTGAAACTGAAAACTCCGGGTGACAACCGGAGACTCCGGGTGACAACTGGAGACTCCGGGTGACAACCGAAGACTCCGGGTGAAAACCGGAGACTCCGCACTGAGAAAAAGGGATAGTTACCGTAACGCTATTTATATTTAAAAAGGTGACACAAACACAAGATATTAACAAGATTAGAAGTATATGGGTAAACCCATATATAGACTACTTTGACATTTCTCGGAAAGTTGGCAACACTGTATTTTAATAATATTATAATTTATGTGGCCACTAGGAGATACTTTCTGAAAATTTTATCAAAATCGAATAAATAATGTAGCCACAATAAATTTTTAAAAAATTTTGTGATTTCTTCTCGATAAGTTGGCAACACTGTATTTTGTTAAAATTGCATAGTTTATTTAGGCACTAGGAATAACTTTTATAAATATTTGATTAAAATCGGTTAAATAAAATGGTCAAAATAAATTTTTAAAAATTTTACTAATTTTTTTCTCAGAAAGTTAGCAACACTGTATTTTGTTAAAATTACATAAATTATATGAATACTAGGAGAATCTTTTGTGAAAATTTGAGTAAAATCGGTTGAATAACATGGCCATAATAATATTTTTAAAACTTTAGTAATTTTTTTCTCGGAAAGTTGACAACACTGAATATTAATCAAATAATGTAATTAATGGGAGCATTAGGGAAATCTTTTCTGAAAATTTGATCAAAATCGGATAAATAACGTAGCCAATATGAATTTTTAAAAACTTTAGTAATTTTTTTCTCGGAAAGTTGGCATCACTGGAAAAAAACAAAATCACATGACCATCTTGGGTACTAGACAAATTTATCCTGATAATTTCATTAAAATCGGTTGAACCGTCTAGGAGGAGTTGCGGCCACAAAATTTTGACTGACGACCGAGCAAGCGAGCTGACGACGCACACACATACACCCACATAAACTAAGTTCAGATTCGTCTTCTACAGGCTTTATGAAGGATTTTTATTCAATTTTTTTTTTTTTTGAAAATGTTACAGACACCGTACCAAACGCTATACTACTTTTCCTTGCAGTCAAAGTAGTAAAAATAACAAAATAAGTATATTTAAAAATTAACTATAAATATAATAAAAACAAAAATTTAATACCATCAATTTGTATATAGTATTACAGTCTTAATTCTTAATATAGTATTAAAATATATATGTGAGTAGATTTTAAAAATGTATAAATTTGTGAATACAGTAAACATACTCGTATATTTCAAATAAATATCTACTTATTATTATCCAATTTGTTAAATATCTATTTTCTCAGTGCGGGCGAAAACCGGAGAGATGGTCACCCTATGACTACCGTTGAATTAAATCTTAACACAAATTACTTTATTATTGCAAAATATTTATAATAAAATAGGATTACTTTAACAAAATACGACAAAAAATAATTGTAATATTTATTATTTTTATAACTTCAAAAATATTTTAATAATTTTGTTTCGTTTAATCACGGCTTCATTATAAAAACATCAGTCAGTAACCTATAATTATTTCTAATATGAAACCTATTTAAAACAAGATTAGAAGTATATGGGTAAACCCATATATAGACCACTTTGACATTTTAAAAAAAAATTGTTATTTTTTTTCTCGATAAGAATATTTAGACACTAGGAGAATTTTTTATGAAAATTTGATTAAAATCGGTTAAATAGTGGTCATAATGAATTTTCTAAAAATTTAGTAATTCTTACTCAGAGAGTTGGCAACACTGGATATTAATAAAATTATATAATTAATGGGAGCATTAGAGAAATCTTTTCTGAAAATTTGATGAAAATCGGATAAATAATGTAGCCAATATAAATTTTTAAAAACTTTAGTAATTTTTTTCTCGGAAAGTTGGCATCACGAATAAAATAAAACCACATGACCATCTTGGGTACTAGAAAAATTTATCCTGAAAATTTCATTAAAATCGGTTGAACCGTCTAAGAGGAGTTGCGGCCACAAAATTTTGACTTACGACCGAGCGAGCGAGCGAGCTGACGACGCACACACATACACCCACATAAACTGAGTTCAGATTCGTCATCTAGCGATTATGAAGAATTTCTATACACAATTTTTTTTTTGTTAATGTTACAAACACCGTACCAAACGCTATACCACTTTTCCTTGCAGTCAAAATGGTAATGATTATTAAATACTTTTATTCGAATATTTAAAATTACAAGTACTTTTCACAAAAATAAAAATATATTTTACAGTTGTTTTTATATTTTCTTATGTAGTAACATTTTACAATATATATTCGAGGTTAATTTCTAATTTGGTCAAATAATATTTGAAATATAAGTTTAAGATTTTGCCTGAATGTGTTAAAAGTTTACTAAGTATCTAATACAATCTAAAATAGGTCTCTTTTTATACGTGTTCTATTATATTTAAATTAGTCGTAAAAGAAACTTGAAAAAATCACTAAATTTGAGATAATTTTATTACTTACGTCGTTTTAAAATTAATTACTGTAAAATATAAATTATTTTTATCACAATAAATTTCAGAAACTATATTTATTGTTAGTAAGAAAACTATTTAATAATATTGTGTGATTTTAATTGGAAAATTATTAATTTTTTAATAATTACGAGTATTTGATTTATTATTTGTTGATTAACTAGTGAGATACGAGTTAACCATAGAATTAATATACTTATACAAGATATTTACAATGTCCAAATTATATTAGGGGAAAAAGGAACAAATGAAATTTATTTAGTTATTTATTAATTAAAACATTTTTGATGGGGGTAAATATTATTATTATTATTATATTATTATTTCTGCAATTTTTACAAAAATTGTCAAATTTTGAGAAGAGTAATTTTTATTAAAAATGATTGTTTTGACAAAAATCATTACATACATACATTACAAAATCATAAACAATTTTGTCAACAATTAGTAAATCTTCGGTAAAAATTGCTGAATCTTGTTAAAAATTATTAAAATTTGCGAAAAATTATTAAATTAAGTATGTTAAAATTATCAAATCTTGATTAAAATTAATAAATTTTGTCAAAAATTGTGGTATTTTGACAGAAATTGTGTATTTTTGTCAAAAATTATCACGTTTTGACAAAAATAGAATCTTGAATAAAATTGTCGCGACTTTACAGAAATTATTTAATTTTTTGTCAAAAATTCTAAATAATAATATTTTAACAATTTCAAAAAGACAATTCTGAATTGAATATTGTATAATTTTTAGATTTCAGCACGGAATTTATTTAAATTAAAAGAAATATAATAATAATATAATATACATATATATAATTTAATTTACAGAAATTATTTTTATATAAATAAAAACACAAACGTAAATATATTGGCTGTTACTACTGACTGTTACAGTCAGTCTTAAAACCAATGTTAAAATCGAACTTGTAGTTAAATTTCTTTTAATTTTAAAAATAAAGAAGTTCTTTTGAAAAAATTCTACTTATAAATATTTTTTATTATGAATTTTTAGGAAACATTTGCTGTTGGATGAAGGTGATCGGCTCTTAGATTTAGGTTTCCAAAATACACTAAGTGCAATCCTGGCTTACTTTAATTACCGAAACAGAGACGTACTGGGCTATTTTCAGCGAGGCAGGCAAAAGAAGTTTAGGATTTAATTCTAGCTGGGCTAAGAAATCCGATTTTTGTAGCTGTAACAGAAAAGGCAAGTCAGGGTCTACTCCTGTTTCACTAGAAAATTATTTTACAATTGTTAATAATAAGTATCAGTGGGAAATGTTGCTGTTTTACTCCTGTTATATATTTAATATATACATTATATAACGGCTTCAATTGTAATAAATACTCTTTATTTAAATTCATATTTAAGCCAATAAATATTTTACTATTTCGCCTGAAAGTAAAAAGGGTATAATGTTCGGTACAGTGTCTGTAACATAGTTCAAAATTAGAACATAATATATAAAAAAAATATTTTTTATATAGTCTCTAGATCAAACAAATCTGAACTTAGTTTATGGGGATGTATGTGTGTGTGCGTCGTCAGCTCGCTCGATCGTTAGTCAAAAATTTTGTGATCTCAACTCCTAGATGGTTTAACCGATTTTTATGAAACTTTCAGAATAGGTTTATTTCGTATCCAAGATAACCCATGGGGTTTTATTTTTATCCAGTGAAAAAAAATTACTAAAGTTTGAAAAATCATTATGGCTACACTGTTTATATGACTTTATTCAAATTTTTGCAAAACAATCTACTACTGTTCTAATAAATTCTATAATAATTTTACTAATATACATTGTTTTCAACTTTTCGAGAGAAAAAATTACAAAGTTTTTTCAAATTTAATTCTGGCTTTACTGTTTAACTGAGATTAATCAAATTTTGTCAAATGATTCAATTAGTGCCAATATAAGTTATATAATTTTACTATCTTACAGTGTAGCCAACTTTCTGAGAAAAAATAAAAATTTTATTTTGGTTTCAGTGTTTTTAGAAAATTAATAAAAAAAGAGATTAGAAAAAAATTATTTATTTTTGAACAGTGTTGATAGTATTTGGAGAAAAAATATAAATTTTTTATTTCTATTTCTTGGTATTTATATGATAATGTCAGAGTGGTCTATATTTTGGTTTACTCATAAGCTTCTAATCCTGTTATTGATAAGATAAAATAATTTTGTAAAAAGTTTAATAATTATGTTAGAATTTAAAATTGATGTTTTTTCGCCGGCTTAATAACGACTTTAATTAAAGTGTTTGTTATGAAATTTGCTATTAATTCAATTAGAATTTAACACGTTCGCTGCCGGTAACGCGCTGGCGCGTGAAATGATACCTTTGTTAGGTGCCGGTTACGCGCCAGCGCGGTATTTGTCTGTTTGTGTTTATATGCGTTGTATTTAGTCGGCCCCTAGCGGAAGTAGATGATTTCAAACCGGCAGCGAACAAGTTAAAATAATAATTAAAACTAAAGTGACCTACAATACATATATGTACGAATAGTTGCATATTACCAAAATATACGTTCAAAGTATTTGAAAATCATGTAAAATTGATTTTCTTTTATTTATTACATTTAACTGAACCGCTAAAATTCTGCTTGCTCTAATGAATTTTGCCACTAGCAAATTCAAAATGCTCTTCTATATAATCTAATTGCCAATTGTTTTGGTTCTACAAACATTTGTTCTATATCGAGCCTTGGCAATTTAACAATTAAGGCCATTTCAAGGCAAACAAACGGTTATATTCAGACAGGTGCAAGTGGTGGGCATCCAAAAATGAATAAATTTACATTCGATTTATTCGTTTAATACTTCATATTTATGGTAACTAATTATTAGAAAAATTAGCTAATTTATGTACAATTAATAATTTAATAACAATATATGTTGTTAATTGTTATTATAGTACTTATGTATTAATTTCAGAATTTTTGTATGTGTAGTTTATTTGTAAAAAAATAATTTTTATTATTTTCTTTAAAAAATGCGATTTTCTCTTATTTCACACATATATTTTATTTGAAAAAAAAATATAATTAATCTTTATTACAATTAACAACATATTTTTTATATTTTTTGGAAATCAAAATAATAATAAACAAAGAAAATATTGACAATTTTTTTTTTATATGTTAATTCTGTCTGAATATATAAAAATTGTAATTAAATTATTAATTGTACATAAATTAGTAAATTTTTCTAATAATTAGTTACCATGAATATGTTAGTATTAAACGAATAACGAGTACTTTTCGATAGGGCATAAAAAGTTCTAGAATTTGGTATTAGTTTTAATTTACTAGCATATGCCGTTTGGATGCTAGAATTTTTTTTTGGATTTTTTTGTTTTTATTTTTTTCCTTAAAAACTATGAGGTGTAGGAAAATAAGCATGGTATGGAAAAATGCGGAATAATGAGTACTATTTATTTGGTTCTAATCTATATCTATGAGAACTTAATGCATAATTCATAAAGATTATGATTTTATTACTTATTATACGTATATTTGTCTGCTTCTGCAAATGTCGTCTTTTTTAAGTCACTCAAACTTAATTAAAAATTAATTTGCAACTAGTGAATAAATTTATTTTTTACATGTGCATTAAAGAACCGTTAAGTTTTCATTCAGAACATTATAAATTTATTTACAAACTTATGCGAAACTTGAAAAAAAACACAAGATTAGAAGTATATGGGTATAAACCTATAAACCCATATATAGAGTATAGACCACTTTGACATTTCTCGGACAATATTTTTATTAAAACTATAATTTTTGTGGTCATTAGGAGAAGCAATTCTGAAAATTTGATCAAAATCGAATAAATAATGTAGCCACAATAAATTTTTAAAAAAAATTTTCTCGATAAGTTGGCAGCACTGTATTTTGTTAAAATTGCATAATATATTTAGGCACTAATACGTCGCTGTCGACTTACATATTTTTACCACTTTGCAAGGAAAAAGTGGTATAGCGTTTGGTACGGTGTCTGTAACATTTTCAAAATAAAAAATTGTGTATAGAAATCTTTCATATAGTCCCTAGATGACGAATCTAAACTTAGTTTAAGTGGGTGTATGTGTGTGCGTTGTCGGCTCCCTCGCTCGCTCGGTCGTAAGTCAAAATTTTGTGGCCGTAACTCCTCCTAGACGGTTCAACCGATTTTAATGAAATTTTCAGGATAAATTTGTCTATTATCCAAGATGGTTATGTGGTTTTATTTTTTTCCAGTAATGCCAACTTTTCGAAAAAAAAATTACTAAAGTTTTTAAAAATTCATATTGGCTACGTTATTTATCCGATTTGATCAAATTTTCAGAAAAGATTTCCCTAATGCTCCCATTAATTATATAATTTTATTAATATCCAGTGCTGCCAAATTTCCAAGTAAAAAATTATTAAAGTTTTAAAAAATGTATTATGGCCATGTTAGTATTCATATAATTTATATAATTTTAACAAAATACAGTGTTGCCAACTTTCCGAGAGAAAAATTACTAAAATTTATTGTGGCTACATCATTTATTCGATTTTGCTGAAATTTTCCGAAAAGTTTCTCCTAGTGCCCACATAAATTATAATATTATTAAAATACAGTGTTGCCAACTTTCCAAGAAATGTCAAATTGATTTCTATATGGGTTTACCCATATACTTCTAATCTTGTTAATTCGTTAATTTGAGGTATATATATTTAAGTCAAACGTCGAAATTTTGAATATTCAACGTGACTTTTAAACTAGGGTGACCATTCGTCCCGCATTTTATGAGACTGTCCTGCATTTTGATTCAATGTCTCGCCATTTTAATTCTAACTTACTTTACATCTATTCAATTGTCAGTGCACTACTTTTCCTAGGGCAGAGCCGTATTTACCTCTTTCGAGGCCCCAGGCGCAATTGAAATATGAGGCCCCTTTGCAGATATTCTTCAACTGAAAAGGAATTGTCAGTGGAAAAAAAATAGTTTTAGTCCTATTATTATTATATGAAAATGTTTTTAATTTGTTTAAATTGTTTATACATTGGTATTAGATCAAAAAAAATCAGCAAAATCAAAACAAAATAATGTATAGGTACATAAGGAAAAAGGAAAATACACACATGGCTATAAATATAATAATAATCTTAAATAAACTTTTTACGCGCTTTTACCTTAGCAAACGCATTAACAATATCATCATAATTGATGGATTTTTGTAACTCTGTTTCAATAAACAATAAGCTTAAATTACACAATTTTGATGTATACTGTTTCTCAAATAATTTTTCACTCGTTTTAAAACTGAAAACTAACGTTCTCCAGATGCATTAGTCACTGATTTATAAATTTGTACATTTCGAGAGGATTCGTAAGATTTTCTTGTTTCGCAAATTTTTATCATTGCATAAATTCTTTGAAAACAAGTAGCAATAGCAACTAGCGGGTAGAGAGAAAATAGTCCCTTTTGTTACAATAGCCAGATAGCCAGCCTACTTAATATACAGGTTTTTATTATCTTATTGACAATGACAACACCAGTACTTCAACATTAGAAAGGTATTGAAATATAATTTACTCGTAAATTAAAACTAGAAATTAGAAATTAAAATATAATTTTTAAATTGATCTCAGTGACTGATATTTGATTTGAAATCTGAGGCCCCTTAGCTACGATGCCCCAGCTTGCGCCTCATGCGTCTGTGCATAAATACGGCTCTGTGTATACTCGAAAATTGTATAGGAACATGAAAAATTTAATTTAAAAAATCGGTAAACGGATTAATTATAAATTTACTATTATTAATAATTATCTACAAAATAGTAATTAATGCAATAAATACTTTTGTCACGAATTAGAAGCTAGTAAAATTTAAGGATTTTATTTAAAAAAGCTAATTTTTTTTTCAATCAAAATTTAAAACAATAGCAAATACTTAATTGCTTTAAATTAGTAGTTTTAATTTTTGGATTAATTATTTTTACTCAAATAGAGAATCAGTGATTTTAAAAAAATTCTTTTTACTTTTTACTCGGCACACGCATTAGATAAGATTTTCCGGTAAATAAGTGTAGGTACATTTTTAAGTTCAATAAAATGCTAGACATTGTGATCCATATTCATAACATCTGTTACAGCACTTTTTGTTTAAAGCAGTCCTAATTTCCATAATAATTTTTGCTTTTATTATACATATATCAAATATAAACTATCTCAAAATTAAATTGTTTTTTTATATATTTAAAATTTTAAAATATAAATTGTGCAGCTCTAAAATTATTTTAAATAACTATTAAAAAACATTTATCAAAATGTATCTTAAAAGGGAATACGAAAATGAGCCTATATATATTTTGTATTTAATAAAATTAAAATTGAATTCAAAATAAACAACAAAAGTTAATATAGTCAATAAAACTAATTATAGTTTGTATCTGCTTGCGATTTTTTAAATTGGCAAATATAAATTTGCTTCATTCTATATCACGGTATTTTTTAAAATATGTCGGTCTGAGACCGTGCTGCTTAATTTAATATTGGATAACACAGTTTTTACTATAGTAATAAATAATGTAAATAATAAATGGTTTTAAAGATATTAAACTTATTTAATATCTACCCAATTCTATATAAATATTATTATTTTATTTTAAAATATTTCTCACTAAATCTCAATTTCCCTTGAAGTCGACAAAATTTTTGTAATATTAGTAGATAATTAACATTTGTTATTAAAATTTCAAAGAAGTTTACTATATTCGGGATTGCTATTTGTAGAATTAGTAGATAATAATGATTTAGTAAGGTATGGAAAAATTTTCAACGATTCTTAATCGTTTTGTTATTGTTAATTTTTTTTTTAAATAAGTTTATATTTATTAAAAATTTATGTATATTTTATTATAAATACATTTAATAGTGAAACTTATTTTTTTAAATTGTACTTACTGAATGTATAACGTCGATTAACTTCAATATTTGTTGTTTTTTTGTTTTGTTAGTGTTATATTTTTGAATTCAAAATTCAATATGTTAGCAGTAGTTATTATTTTTTTCAAATATGATTTTGTAGATAGTTAAATATAAAAAAAGCAATATCTATAGTTTTTATTATACATTTTAAGTACCATATATACATTTTATGAATCATTATAGGACAAACTATGACAATACTATAAGATTTATTTAAGGAAAGTATAAATAAATCTTTATTTTACAAAATTTTTATTATTAAATATTCTAAATTAAATTAGTAAATAGTCGGTAACCTCAAACTCATTTTATACCCTGGTGTTCTGTATTAAAACATATTCAGGTTTAATAAAACTTGCAAAAAAAAACAATACATTTATCTAGCATAATTTTAATGCGCCTTTGTAGCTAACAAATACAAAATAAAATAATACAATACACGCTCAATGTAATTATTTATATTGATGACTCGCAACACGTCTTAAGGGGTTATACCTACCTGCAAGGCCGAAAAATACACGAAAGTTTGGGATTTTTTTAAACAAAAACTACACAACATTTTTCAAAACGACTTTCTTCACTTTATTCGGCATGTCTTCCTCAACAAAATGCGATTTTTTAAATTACAAAAATCCGTCCTGGTGCCCCGCACGGCTGCTCCCCGTGGATGATGTTTTTGGGAAACCCTTTTGCGGTGCCAAGTCCCATTCGCGCTAGAATTATTTGAAATCAATAAAACCAAGCGGGTTTTGTTAAGCATGAGTAAAACTAGTACTTAATCGATGGATTTTCAAAAAAAATCATTTTTGACAAAATGGCGGCCTTGTAAAGTTGAAGTATCGATTTTGACCCATAAAAATTTGTCTCTGATCGGCTATAAAAAATCGAAATTTAATCAGAGACAAAATCCGAACGATTAAGTACTAGAAAAAATAGTTCTTAACAAAATGCACACACAGCCATCTGAATCGAACGAATAGTTTTCGAGAAATTTTTGGCACCGATTTTGAAGACATGGTTTCGAGATAATTGGGTTTAAAGTTTCAAGTTGTGTTCAGTCCTCTGTAAGTGAATATTTTTGGGAACTTACATAGAATCATCAAATCATCACTTTTTACACTGACATGCAGCCTCGTATTGTGCACGTTCGTTTGAGATTATGGCATTCAACGTAAACACGCTCTTGCGCATGTCCACGCGCACAGGAATGACGGAGAGCGTTTCCAATGGGTCTCGACCCGGTACTCTTGTACCGCGCATAACTTTGTCAATTTTAATCGGATTAACTTGCGCTTTTGAGAAAATATTCTTGAATATGTATACTTTCGATTTATGCAATAAAAAAAAATCGATTTTTTAAAAGTTTGCAGGTAGGTATCACCCCTTAATATAGTTTGATGTTTAAGCGACGAAATATGAAAGTTAGCTGCTTCTCAACTTACATTTTTGATTTCAAGTAAATATTCAGAGTTTAAAAGTGGATCATTTGACCAATAAAATTGTGCGTAGCTAAAATGCTGGCGACTAATCACATTACGCGATAGAGATTTTTGGACGGTTACTTAGAAGCGTATTTTGGAAAAGGTCTCTTTCTAACGAAATTGTTTTATTGCATACGGCGCGGCGCCGCGCTGACAACTCGAGGATTCGGTTCACTTAATCCCGACCCTAGTCGTATTGTCACGTTTGGGCAAAAATGGCAATAAAGTTTATTACAGCTTGCCGCTTGTAATATCTAAATATTTTAAAATTGAAATCATTGAGCGGCATTTTAAACGAAAAACTGATAAACAGTTTAAATAGTGAAATTAACATAAATGTACGTGCTTATGTTTAGAATGACTTAAACGTCACTAACAATGTTTATCTGGCGTTAATTATTGTAAACTGTTACTACTATTTTTAAAATTTTGTTTATTTAGTTTATAATTGATAATGGACCTGGTAGCTTTCATCTTGTTGTTACAATTATTTATGTAATTATCATTGGCTGCTAACTTAGCCTTTTTTATAGCTACTCATTTTGATGAAACTCGAAGGCGTGGCGCCAATTTGAATACTATGGTTGATAACTAGCTGAATGCTTATGATATAAATAAAAAATATGAAATATTAAACGAAATTTTGATATTAACGTTTTTCAAAAACCATGGTATTCAAAAACGTTAATATGGTTACTATAGTTCTTAAAAAACTCAATTTTTATTTATTTATAAAGAGTAGTTTTAGAGGGTAAGAGCAACAAATTTCCGACTTTGCCAAAATAACGGACATTCTAATATATATGTATTATATATATATATATATATATATATATATATATATATATATATATATATGTTATTTCTAATTCACTAAAACACAAATAGTTGTTTTAAAAGATTTCTAGTTATTTTATTTTTTTTTATTGTATAGTTGTAGGAAAAGTATAGCCAGCACTTTTGATTCACTGAATAAATATTACATAAAACAGCAAAATAAGTTTGTCTATTTAAAATTTTTACTATTATTCTTCTTTTTTTCTATATCGTAATCTAATTATAATCGTAGAAAATTAAAAATTTGCACGCGGACATAAATAGGTGCGCCATCTCTGGTCTATGAATAATTGCGATAAAACAATTTGGACGACAGAGTGGGCGAGCGAACGACGCACATTCATATACCCTTATAAACTAATTGTAAGTTTAGATTCGTTATCTAGAGTCTCTAAAATAGATTTCTACCATGATTTGTTTAACCTTGGTAAATGTTACAGACACCGTACCGATTACTATACCACTTTTCTTTGCATTCAAAGTTGTAAAAAGCTTTAAGTTGAAGTTCTGAAATTTTTTTTTACTAAGTTAGGTTATTTTTATTTGTTCAGAGACGGAGTCAGTAGATTTTGGTTGCACTCACTACTAGACAGGTCGGGTTAAAAGATTAAATTAGTTATTGTTAACTTAGTAATTTTTTGTCGTGAAAACAAATATTTTGTCTTGCATTTACATTTGGTTATTACTTTTTTTACATTTTTTTATGTGCATTATATTTTTCTGTAGTGAATTATGCCAATTTTATTATGATAAAAAAATATCAATCGTTACATCTGCATAACCTAACAATTTTCAAAAATTTATTTATATGTATTTATCTAAAATATTAAAAAAAAAAATCTTAATTTATAATTTATGGAGGCCAGAATATTAAAGCTTTTCCGGACTAGTTAAATTTGTAGTCTATTGTTGCTTTAAATCAAAGTTTAATTAATAGATAATTATTGTATGTAGTCTGTATTCGTCTGACGATCGCATAACAGGTTGAAACTGCAGTTATGAGAATACAGTTTTTAGTGATATAACAAAGTTATTTTTATTTATCTTATTTCCAAAATGTATGACAAAGTTACGGCTAATCAAGTTAAATATTAGATAATTGTTGCTTAGCGAGGGGAAACTTATTATCAAATATTGTGATGACTTTTAAGTTATTTTAATAATTTATAATTTATTTAATATTTTAAAAATAAATTTTAATATTATGTTGTTAATTGCAGCTTAAAAAAAAAATTAAGATATAGTGACCTCAGTAAGTATATTGCCACATATAATTGTATGTTTTTAAAAAAAGAATGTAATTTGTAAAAAAACTTTTTAGTTTAATATTATATTTTTTCTAATATTTCTGAAGCCTAACCTGTTCGGTCCCTTACGAACAAAAAGCATGGTCAAAATTTTTTAACTTCAGTTGTGTGTTGTGTGCAGTTTATGAAGGTACACGTTTGTCAAAATTTATTTTTCATGGTTACGTTTTTGTGTTACTTGTAAATTATTATATTAACCTGTAAGTTTTCCTTTATTTTATTATTTGTTATATATTGTTATTCTAGTGCACAATTTAATTAATTTAGTTTCTGTATGAATAATATTTTAACTTTTTAAGCAGACACCTTCATATGTGTTTGAGAATTAATACTTCATATATTTTTTAAATAAACGTATTTTTGATAAAATATTACAATATTTTATATCGGTCCATCAGACAAATTATTACCAATAAATATTAAATATATTACTGGTTAAAGGTTAAAAATAGTTATTGAAAAAATTACATGCTTACTTTGATTTTGATACACATATGTATAATATATTCACGGTTGCATTTTACAATACCTATATGAAACTATATAAATTATTTTGTTTTTGTTTTCTTACACTTTTTAGATGAAATTACTAGTTCTGTTTTGTGCAAACAAGCTAATGTTATTTATTAGTGAACGTAAATATTGTTAAATAATTCAGAGTTTACAACGAAACGAATCACAGTTTTTAAATAAATAACTTGAAATAGTCATTCATAATTTTTTTTCTTTATTTAAGTGTAGAAAATAATACACAGAATCAATATACGGTAGAACTTGTTATACAAGCGACTTGTTGTATAGACCGGCATATTTCAAAATGGTTTGATTCCGTAAAATATCGTTATTGAAATCTATTTACGAACGCAATAATTAATTTTTATTTTATTAAATACAGAATATATATATATATATATATATATATATATATATATTTGTTGGACTGTGATTTTTTTTTACTGAACTCAAACTTTGTTATCTGGAAACAGTACCAGTCACTAAACTATACCATAATTTTTATAAGTTATTATAAAATTCATAATTTATAAGTTAATATTAGATGAAGGTTATTTACAAAAACAGGAAAGATATTTCATACACTTATTTTATATACATATTTATAAGGAACAATTTATTATAACTAGGGTTGTATTTATTTATTAATAATTATGTTGTGTTCCGCGGATTGTGTTGATGCGCGGTTATTTCGCGAAATAATTCACAACTTTTACATGAAAACTAACTTTATGTTGATATATAGGTATATTTGTAGAAATAGGTTCAACGAATAAGAGAGTGATTTTTGGGTGATTGGGGGTTTATATCCATGGCTAAAATGAGGACGAAAAAATAGGTACTAAAATCGACAAAAAATAATCGGAAAATTTTGCGAAATATTTGAAGAACAGAGAAAGATTTAGATCATAAATTTAGAAAGTTGACTTTTTACAAAAGTTATATTGCTTCCCTTAGCTAGGTAACAGTATATATATATATATATATATATATATATATATATATATATATATATCTAATAAAAAATACCTGAAAATCGTTTGTTCGTACATGCTATTATCCCAAGTATAAGTAAACAGACACATTGTAGAATAACAGAGGAATTTATCTAAACAATTTTAACTCATTAAAAAAAATCTAGAATTTATTATATTAAAATAAAAGGGCTTTAGGTAATAGTTCTATATTAATATTTATTAATAATCGACATTTCGACGAACTCAGCGTTTATCTTCATCAGAAAAAAAGATACAAATTACATGTACAGTAAGTAAACAGACGGTAGACACAAGTTACTAGACGTAACAAAATAACTAACTAGAACATAAAATTTAAAAATATTAATACAAAACTATAACTGAAACTCGTTTTATATTAAATATTTTTAAATAAGTTAAATAAAAACTTTTTTTAGCTTTAAAAATTTTACACTTTATTTTGTTGTGACTGCAGTTTCGACAAACATTATCCTTCTCGAACTGTACATGTTACGTCAAATTTTTTTTCTATATAGGATTGACAAGCAGGTACAGTGATGTTCAAATTATTTGGAATTGACTTTGTTGACTATTTTACGGGACGATTTACAACACTTTTCGGAAAACAAACTTAAAATTACAGAGACGTATTTCGCATTTTTACATAAATATATATTTTAAAACTTGAATGCGGGACAAGAATTATCATAAAAGTTTTTCATTTTTTGTATTTAAAAACTGTTTTAATATTAAAAAGTCAAATAAAAAGATCGAAACAAAATATTAATTATCAATATAAAAAATATAATGCCAATAATAATAAAATGTTTATTGAAACAAAATTTGTCAAAATAACAAATAGATGCATAATTAATGTACAAAAATTAAATACGAATTAATATATTCACAAGATTACAAAAATACATAGGTAAATAAAAATGTTACTGTACAATATACACATACAATATATACAATGTAAAAATAATGTAAAATAATAGCAATATTTAAAAATAAAAATAATTTTCTTAGAAATAACATTTCATGTACTTATAAATAGTTAAATTCCGTTAAAAGAAAGATTATGAACCAGTACTACCTTTGAGCAACTGGCAAACGACTCCCTGCCGTGAAAGTTTATGATACCAATCTTTGCAGTCATGTCAATTCCAAATAAAGTGACTAGCACTATAACTTAAATTTTAGAATTTAAAAATTTTTGTAAAAACCGTAATTAAATAAAACCTAATGTTTAAGCACATGCATAGTAGAAGCCCTGGAAATATATAAAGCCAATAAAATCCCCCAATTTACAATCTTAAACAACCAAACTGATGAGTAGTTGGAGTGGTATGATTGAGAGAGTTTTGCGTGAGCAAAAGTTTCCAAGTAGTAGGAATAAAAGAACATGTATGAGAGGAATTACGAATGTGGATAAAGAGAAAGTTGCTTGTTTGGATAGGAATGTTTGGAGGCAACTGATTTCGGGACGATGAAAAGAGTTTGTGCCACACCCTTTTGGGTACATGGCGTGATTGTGTATGTATGTATGTATGTATGTATGTATGTACAGTTCGTGAATGACAATGTTTGTCGAAACTACAGTCACAATATTTGTATAATAAATTGTGAAATTTTTAAAGTTAAAAATTTTTTTTTTATTTAATTTATTTCAGTATGAAGTTTAACAAAGTAACGGTTGAAAGTGTTAATTTCTTAAACATTTTTATTTATATCAGCACGTTATGTTACAAAAATACCTATATTTTAATGCAAAATCATTATTTTTTTGAATTATTGTTAAAAACCAGGAATACATTTAAACACTTTTTATCTATAGCAGCATATACTGTTTTACCAAAAAATATACTAATGTTTTGAATATGCAATTATTATTATTTATATCATTAAAAAAAACAGGAATGTATTTTTTAAACGTTTTAACTGAGAGCAGCACAGTATGCTACAAAAAATATTTTTAATATAAAATCATTATTTAAATTTGTTTTAAATTATATTATTATATAGATAAAATGTTACAGGAAAACGCATATTTTTTAATATTTCCAATTGAAAAGTAATTGTAATTAATCTATACATATTTTGTCTTTGTCAAACTTACTGTTTTCACTTACTGACTCATTAGCATCTACATTTGTTGTAAATTAATTTTTAATATTATTGTAAGCTTAATATTTTGTTTTTCAATTTTACTAACATGTACAGCTTTTTTAACTGTTACTTTTTATTTTATTTTCACGACTGCACTGCTCTTTGTTGGCACGATATTGTTTTTATTAAATATGTACAAAAATACATATAAATTTTATACTATTTTACTATACTAAATACAAAGCAATACATCTCTGTGCAAATATTATTATACCCCATTGAGTTCTGGCAAAACCCTGTACACTCGAAAATTGTATAGGAATATGAAAAACTTAATTTAAAAATCGGTAAATTTTGCCTTAAATTTTTTTATAACAAAAATATTAAAAGTTAAACTATTTAGAAGAATTAATTCGCATTAATTATAAATTTACTAGTATTAATAATTATCTACAAAATAGTAATTAATGCAATAAATACTTTTGTCACGAATTAGAAGCTAGTGAAATTTAAGGATTTTATTTAAAAAAAGCTAATTTTTTTCAATCAAAATTTAAAACAATAGTAAATACCTAATTGCTATAAATTTGTAGTTTTAATTTTTGGATTAATTATTTTCAATAAAATAGAGAATCAGTGATATTTAAAAAATTCTTCAGATAAGAACCTTTTTTACTTTTTACTTGGCACACGCGTTAGATAAGATTTTCCGGTAAAAAAGTGTAGGTACATTTTTAAGTTCAATAAAATGCATTGTTTAACATAGACATTATGATCCATATTCATAGCTTCTGTTACAGCACTTTTTGTTTAAAGAAGTCCCAATTTCCATAATAATTTTTTGCTTTTATTATATATCAAATATAAACTATCTCAAAATTAAATTCTTTTTTATATATTTAAAATTTTAAAATATAAATTGTACAGATCTAAAATTATTTTAAATAAATACTTAAAAACACTTTATTTAAATGTACCCTAAAATGGAATACAAAAACGGGCTTCTATATTTTGTATTTAATAAAATTAAAATTGAATTGAAAACAAACAAAATATAAGTTAATTTAATCAATAAAACTAATAACAGTTTGTATCTGCTTGCGATTTTCTTAAATTGACAAATGTCGGTTTGTTTCATTCTATATCACAGTATTTTTAAAAATATGCCGCCGGACATTTTGCCACGGACGTTTTACCGCCGGGACATTTTGCCGCCGGGACATTTTGGCGCCGAGATGTTTTGCCGCCGGGACATTTTGCCGCCGAGATGTTTTGCCGCCGGGACATTTTACCGCCAGGCAAGTATTAGGCATAGCTTTCGGTAGAAGACAAATACTTAAACCAACCTATTAACCTAACCTAACCTAACCTAACCAATATTTCATCGAATTATCTCTTCTTTTGCTTTCTACCGAAAGCTACGCCTAATACTTTCCTGGCGGTAAAATGTCCCGGCGGCAAAACATCTCGGCGGCAAAATATCCCGGCGGTAAAACGTCCGTGGCAAAATGTCCGGCGGCAAAACGCTCCGGTCCCCAGCTTTTACTGTAGTAATAAATAATGTAAATAATAAATGGTTTTAAAGATATTAAAGTGGTTTGATATCTACCCAATTCTGTATAATTATTACTCCTTTTATTTTATTTTAAAATATTTCTCACTTAATCTCAACTTCTCTTGAAGTCGACAATATTTTTGTAACATTAGTAGATAATTAACGTTATAATATAATTTTGTACTAGCTAAAAATAAAAAAAAGCAATATCTATAGTTTTTAATATACATTTCAAGTATCACATATACATTTTGTGTATGATTATAGGGCAAACTATAACGATAGTATTAGATTTATTTAAGGAGAATATAAATAAATCTTTATTTTTACAAAAATGTTATTATTAAATATTCTAAATTAAATTTAGTAAATAGTCGGTAAGTTCTATCTCATTTGAAACTCTGGTGTTCTGTATTAAAACATAATCAGGTTTAATAAAACTTATATGTTACTAATTCTGTTTGTATACTTGGATATACAAACATTTGCAAATTTCTATTTTGCCTCATTCTTGTTTGGTTTTGTCTATTTAAAATTTCGAATATCAGTTTTTTACTTATCAACTAAAAAAGTTCAATAAGTATATTTATTTTGTCAAGGAATGTCAAATAGCAGTTTATATTTTTTTCAAGTACATTTACTGTATTGTTTTTTACATTATATAATTATATTTTACAAAAAAACTTATTTGATGTAGGTACCTAGTTTTAAATTTATCATTTCAAAATTTAACTCTTAATGAATGAATGATATTCTGTTTTGGAAATACATTACTTAAAGAATTTTTTACTTTTTTGAACAATTGTTTATATTCTAGGTATTAAGGGGGGGAGGCACATAATAATATAAATTTTACATAAATTTTGTTTTCGGTTTTGCTGAAAATTATATGAATTTATCTATTTTGAATGGGATGACCTATATATATACATATATATATATATATATATATATATATATATATATATATATATATACAGAGCGAGTGTAATATCTGGAATTATCGGAATAAATCTTTTATTAAACGTTTTTGAAAAAAATCCTTGAACACGTCAATTTTTATCTTAAATGAGACATATTTTACTGTAATCGTCACTTAAAGATTGTCTTTTGTTTTTGAGTTATGAAGTAAGCGATAATTTTTTTAAATGGAAACCTATATTTTTTATTATTGATTTTGGTAGTATCTTTTATTTTCAACCATATAAAATTTTAAATGTTACATTTGAAAAAAATTGAGAAAAATAATCTTAAAGTTTAAATATTAAAAACTAATTAAATTGGCAAAATGAATCTAGTTATTAGTGTATAAAACAAAAAACATTAGCCGCAATTGTCAGAATTATGCAATTTATAAATTTTACAATAAAATAAGTGCTTTTTCCAAATTTAAAAACTATTTTATTAATAAAAATTGTATAATTGATCGAAAAACAGAGAAAAAGCAAAATAATAACACTTATTTTATTTTGACATTTATAAATTGTATAATTCTGACAGTTGTAGCTAATGTTTTTAGTTTTATACACTAATAACTAGATTCATTTTGTCAATTTAATTAGTTTTTAATATTTAAACTTTAAGATTATTTTTCTCAATTTTTTTCAAATAGAATATATTTAAAATTTTATATGGTTGGAAACGGAATAAAAAGTACTACCAAAATCAATAATAAAAATATAGGTTTTCATTTAAAAAAATTATCGCTTACTTCATAACTCAAAAACAAAAGACAATTTTTAAATGACGATTACAGTAAAATATGTGTCATTTAAGATAAAAATTGACGTGTTCGAGGATTTTTTTCAAAAACGTTTAATAAAAGATTTATTGCAATAGTTCCAGATATTACACTCGCTCTGTATATATATATATATATATATATATATAAATAAGTCCTTCATATACTTCAGATAAATCTGAATTTAGGTTATGAGGCTGTGTGTGTGTATGTGTGTTTGTGTGTGTGTGTGTGTGTGTGTCAAATTTTTTTGATTGTAACTCCATCTAGACGGTTGAACCGTTTTTTTTTTTTAAATTTCTGGGTAGCTTCATTTAGTGACCAAGATAGTCATGTGAATCTATTTTGTTCCAGTGATGCCAACTTTCCGACACAAAATTTCTAAGCATTTTAAAAATTCATTATCGCCACATTATTTTCACAATTTTAATCTAATTTTAACACGTTCAGTGCCGGTGACACACACCGTGTGTCATCGGCTACTTCCACCGGGAGCCGACGACACACGGTGTGTGTCGCTGGCATAAGAATTTTAGACGACGATAGCCCCGTGTCGGCCTCTGAGGTAAGAGCAGAAAAATGGACCGGCACTGAACGTGTTAACATATTCTCCTAATCTCCTAATAAAATTCAAATAAAATACAATGTTGCTAACTTTCCAAAAAAAAAAAAATACTGAAATATTTTAAAATTAATAATGGCTACATCATTTAATCGATTTTAATAAAATTTTCACAAAAGGTTCTTCTAGTGCCTACATAAATTTTATAACTTTTGCAAAATACAGTGTTGCGAAAGAAAATTATAAAATTAAAAAAAAAATTTGGCTACATTATTTATCAAGAAATTTAGTTAAATTTTTACAAAATATTCTGTTAGTATAGGTAATCAAAAAATTATATAATTTTGCCAGCTGTCAATGTATATGGGTTTATTCATATGTTTCTAATCTTGTTAATTATTACTGATAATATAAAAATGCATTTTCTTTTTGAAATAAGTTTCTGTCTCTCCTCTCTCTCTCTCTTGATTGTGTCAATCAAAATGTATTGCATTCAGAATTGAGTTGCTAGCAAATTGTTCTTACTAGAAATAAATTTATAAATTCAAAGAATATAATCGAAAAATATCAGGTAGGTAAATGCTAAGAGCCTTTGCTGCACAAATGGTATTATGGGCCCGCCAGCAAAACAGTCAATTTTCTTAATTTGACAAGTCATTAGCAATGCACTAAACTACCCTTGAAACGAGTATACCAAACAGACAATTCATTATATCTTATATTTATTAGTATAGCTCAACCCGCATTTCAACAATATACCGTTTTTATACTAGACTTTCCTAATGGAGCAGAATTTATTTTGTCTCAGCGCAGCGGGTGTCTCGTTACTAGTTAAGACGTCGGAAAATTACGATATTATCCAGACAATAAAATATTGTTTGGTTTTTGGAAATTCGCGATAATAGATACTTAGAACCCTATTTAAATCTATTTAAATAATATTGAAAAATTCTGTTATTTTTTATAAGGTTTTAACAATTTTTAAAGAATTTTAACCAATTTTGCATTTTTTTTTTGACATTTTTGAAAAGTTTTGTTATTTATTACAAGGTTTTTTAATAATTTTTAGGAAAATTAAATATTGACATTTTAGAAAAATTTTGGTATTTTTTACAGGCCTTTTAAAAACTTTATAAGAATTTAAACTAATTTTGCAAAAAAATTCAAATATTGACATTTTTCAAAGATTTTGTTTTTTTTACAAGGTTTTAAAATTTGAAAAATTTCATGAAATTATTTTAAATACTATTAACATACATACATACATACACAATCACGCTTTGTACCCAAAAGGGTGTGGCACAAACTCTTTTCATTATCCCGAAATCAGTCGCCTCCAAACACTCCTATCCAAACAAGCAACTTTAAAAAATTTGTTATTTTACAAGGCTTTAACAATTTTCACTAACACTTAATGTATAGGTAAATTCTAATCAAATAAGTGAATCTGATGAATATTAGTAGTAAAATTTTTGCATTACATATACACATTAATACACAGTAATAAAAAACTAGTTTGTTAAATTAACAAAATTTGAACAAACTTTGCTATTCTAGGTGGTTAACTATCTAACAGAATATAATAGAATACATTACTACAAAAAACTAACAATAAACAAAAAAAAAAAAATGATAAAAATTAATATATTCTATCTCGTTATATTTTAACAAAATTAAAAATTTTAATAACACAATATAACACGCATTTTTTAACGTTATTTTATCATCATAATGAGAATGTTAAATTAACTGCTAGTTTGTGTAAAATTGTTTTACTTTATCAAAATAGCGTATTAAGAGAAATATTTCGTATTTTATAAAGAAAAAAAATAACTACTCAGAGGTGTGTTTGAAAATATATTTTTTAACATAGTAAAAAAATTTCAGAACTCATACTATTAAAATAAAACTGTTTTAGGATAAAGTTTAAGCGTATCATAATATTGATATTACGTTGTTACTATATTGCCTATATGTAGAAGGTGAGGTAATTATGCGTTACAAGTACAAAAATATGAATATTGTTAAATACTAATACTAATAGTTACTATACACGTCACTAGTGGTATTGTACCAAACATGACTACATAGTTAAGTGTACCTAATTTGACATCTCCGACGGCCATATTGAAAATTATTAAGTTTAGTTAATTGTCAGTTGAATTGGCTAGTTTCGCTTGAATTTTATAATTGAAAGTCGTTTGAAGAAAAACTAGGCAACGGACACCGCAACACATGCTGGTCAGAAATTATCCATTCAATCAAAGAAAGATTAAGTTTCTATTGGAATGTATTTTTATTTGTTTTAGTTCAGTCCTTCGTTTGGTTTGTCTGAAGAAAAAATATGTCTTTTTACATTTTATAAATAAGAATATTTTTGGTTTGTTTATCACTAAATTTTGTTACTATACTAAACTAACAATTATTAAAAACATAAATATACCAGGTACTCATAACCGGTTACCTACTAATAATTGTAGAAAATTATATTTGTTAGTCATATTTCTTATAACAAATATGCGTAATTTAAAGCTACGTTAGGTGATGTATATTTACATTTTTGCACATTTATTGATCAAATTTAAGCGAAAATATACACTGTAATTGTCAGTGGCGTAGCCAGAAACTTGTCAAGGGGGGGATTAATAATATTAATCAATAAAGATAATACTATAATTTGTATAAAAAATAAAGAGCAATAAAAGTTATTTTTATAAAAATGAAAGTAAAATAAGATATTTCATATTTCACATACGTATGTTTTTGGTCGTTCAGGTTCTTGGCGGGGTTTCAACCCCCCCCCCCTAACACCCCTCTTGTTACGCCACTGGTCATTGTCATTATATAATTTTTAATGTAGCTACCGGTGCTATACTTGATGCTGCCACCAGTGGTGTATATAATAAGTAACTACTGTATAATGCTGTTCATATTATTGTACTAGTTACATAATATTCGTTTTTTTGCATAGGAAAGACAGTTATGTAATATCAATATTTTGATACGCATAAAGAAACACTTTTAAATTATACTGTAAATTAAATGATTATTATATAAGCAAAGATTATATCTAATTATATCTAACTAATCTATAGATAACATATATAGATATTTATACATATACCTATATATATATATATATATATATATATATATATATATATCTAATATATAAAATTCTTGTGTCACAGTTTTTGTGTTTATACTCCTCCGAAACAGCTTGACCGATTTTGATGAAATTTTATATGTATATTTAGTATGTATGAGAACAGGTTTATAACTAATTTTTATACCCCTAAGTGTTAAGGGTGGCTCACCCTAAAAAAAAAATTTCATTTTTTACATAATTTTTTTTTTGTTATTTTTTTATGGTGTGCCATTAAAAAATACATTTAGTCCTAAATTTTTACCCTCCTACCACCAACTCTTACTTTTTAATAGCATTTTATATTTTTTAACCCCGGTCGATATCTGATCAATGGGGTTCCGTTTAGCCAAACTCAATAAAATAAAAATAAATAAATAAATAAATTTGTAACTTTGGGAAGTTGTTGAGTACACTCCCGCAAAGAATTCTAGGGCCCTGGGGGCGTAGCCCTCCCGGGGGGCCCCAGGAAAAATATAGAAAAGTGTGAAAGAAATTGATTCCAAATAAATTGAAAATAATTATAATATGAGAAATGTAATTGATTTTTTCATTTCTTCATTTCATTGATTCATAAAAAAATTTTATATACACATTAAAATAAAGGCAAGACAACGTTTGCTGGGCCAGCTAGTATATATATATGTTACGGTAAATGTACACTCTTGGGAAATGTACACTTTTACCGTAAAATGTGTACATTTCCCAAAAAGTTAGGTATATGTGAACTGAATATAATGTATATGTACATTTCCCGGCAAACGTGTACTCTTGCCTTCACGTTTTGGTAAATGTATACTCTTACCTTCATGTTTTAAGAAAAGTTGGAATACAAATAAATTAAAAATGTTGTTGCAGTAAAAAAATATTTATTTAAATAAACATAATACAAAAGGCTTTAATAACGAAAATTATTTTAATTAAAAAATGTAAATGACAAACAAAACATACTTTTCTTTGCATATTATATAATATGTCGTAGGTTATGATCCCAATATTCCTAAATACAATTTTCGACCTAGTTTTTCAGGACCAATACGATGGGAATCAAACAAATAATAATAATAACATACTTTTCTTTATTATAACAGTTAAATTTTATAAAACTATAAAGGAACATATAGAAATTTCATAATGAAAAAAGTTTTATTTATTTGAGCAAGAATTGCTATTGTGGCACTTGGAATTACATAATATTCCAGCATTTTTACAACTGCATTTTTTTGAGGAACATGTTCCTTTCGATTTCGTATTTTGTATGCTCACATTTACCAAAACGACATGGTCATTGTAAATTCAATGTACATTTCCCTTATTTGAAATTGTAAATGTTAGTTGAACGCACATTACCCAAACGAGGAGACAAATGTGCACATTTACCGGAAAATGTGTACATTTGCCGCAATATCTACTTTTACCGTAACATATATATATATATATAATATATATATATATATATATATATATATATATATATATATATATATATATATATATAGATTATAACATATCTACCCTTTATCAGTTTTAGAAATTATAAATTATTATACAGCATGTCGAAGATAAAGATAAGTGCTTAACTATTGGAATCCCCAAAAGTAACAAAAGTTGCCTCTTTAAAGAAACAATTCAAACAAGATTAGAAGTATAATATAAAACTAAAAAATACAAATAATAATTTTATATTTTTTTATTAAAAGTTCGTATACAAATTTATTATTGAAATTAGGTAAAATTTTCAAAAAAAAAGTTATAATTATAGAATAAATAAATAAAAGTTTATTTTTTTCGTTTGAAACATTTGAATCGAAAACAAATAATATCATGCAAAAAGCAATCTTTATCATGTTTCGCTTAGATTGCTTAGCTTTGGCTGTCATTATCTAAGCTCAACGCAATAACATAACAATCTCATAACATAATAATATACTATTTTTTTTTAAATTTAATTTAATTTAAAGTTGAGATCAAAATACTCGTATTATGAAAAAAGGAAAAACAAAGTCAAATTTATAATGCTATCGGCCGGTTTCATTATAAATATTTTAATTAAAGTCAACTTTAACTCGACAAAAAAGCATTGTTTAATTGATAACAGCAAATAACTTTGCCATTAGAAGTTTGAAAAGTTCACAAGAAAGCATAGTTTTATTGATATGAAAAATAATTTTGTCAGTAGAATTTCAAATCAATGCTTTTTTGTCGGTTTAAAGTCGACTTTAGTTAAAGTGTTTATTATGAAGCTAGCCGTAAGTCAGAACTTGCCATCTATGCATGATATTGTGCGCATGCGCATATTGTTTGTGTACGCATCAGTTTGTGATATTACGTAGCAGCAGCAGCTTGTCTGCGTTAGTTATAGTTAGTTTCTATTCTGTTGTAGTATCGAACTGAGGAGCTTTCTCCTGTTCTTGTTCATACAAAGGGTAAGTTTACTTTTCTTAGTTTCCAACTTACTTGTGCAGGTATCTAAATCAGCTGGAATAAAGTTTATACAATAAATGTAATTTCATTATTATTTCATAAAAGTATATCAATATATATATATATATATATATATATATATATATATATATATATATATATATATATATATATATATATATATATATATATATATATATCCTAAAAACATTCTTTTTACGATAGTATTTCGTTTTTCTTAAAAATTCATTTCTTTCCTTATCAAAAAGCAAACTAACATTTTAATCTAGTAGCGCATGTTATATTATTTTTGTCCAAATATCAAGTAGCGGTAGACACAAAAGAAACAATTAAACTTTATTTTGTCATCTACATCTACTTTTTGAAATTCGAAATTAAAAATATACATCAAATAAAAATTAGGTATTTACAAAAAATGCTCGAAATGTTTTCCTTCTTTTTCAATACATAAATTGGTGGTGTTTGGCGTTTCACTACTAGTTTGTCTACCGCTACTTGATATTTGGACAAAAATAACATCGGGTGTAAAACATTCATGCGCTACTAGATTAAAATGTTAGTTTGCTTATTGATAGGGAAATAAATAAATTTTTAAGAGAAACGAAATACTATCGTAAAAAGAATGTTTTTAGAATCTCAATAATAATAAAAAAATTATGGCATCCCATTTAAAAAAAAAAAGTTGAACGTCGCCATTTTGAAATGATTTGTCCAATTGAAAATCTGATATCACCATCGTGTAGAGAATGTCCTGAAACATATTACTGCCAAATATTTTAAAAGTAGTACCCATAGTGTGGCTAAAAAAAAATAAGGCGCTTACTCTGAAACAGGCTGCATATACATATATATATATATATATATATATATATATATATATATATATATATATATATATATATAAGTTAAGGATAACGGATATGCGGTATATATTGAATAATAAATCTGTTTCACTTATTCAATTTATTGTAATATCCAATATTTCGCCTCCAAAGTGGTTGGCTTTATCAGGGAGAACACTAAATAATAATATTAAGCATGTAAACATTTGAATAATAAATACAAAATGAGAAAAAGAAGTTGATGAAAACTTACCTGTATGAGTAAATGACTTATTTCCGAATTTCGCGAAATAAGTTTCAGTTACGAATATCGTTTTTTTTAAATGTTTTACTTATTGTGTTCGTTAACATATTTTAATTTTCATCAATATTTATTATTTTATCTTTGACAAAATAATTGCATATTTAGATTACATGTTTAATGATTGACGATTCTTATAATTTTTTTAAATTCATTAACAACTTATTTGGCTCATTATTTTACTTTATTGAAAATTTTTTTTAAATAAATAACTTATTCGCTGAAATTGCGCTATAGTATTAGTCTGTTTGTTTATTATTTATTATTTTATTTATTTATTACAAAGTGTTTTGTCTGTCATTGATCAATTTTAAGCAGAATTTATATATTCTCTTAATTTCAATTTTATGCTTAACTTAAGTCATTTATTCATACATGTTTTCATCTACTTCTTTTTCTCCCTTTGTATTTATTATTCAAATGTTTACATGCTTAATATTATTATTTAGTGTTCTCCCTGATGACGCCAACCATTTTGGGGGCAAAATATTGGAAATTACAATAAATTGAATAAATGTAACAGATTTATTATTCAATATATACTGCATATCCGTTATCCTTAACTCATATATATATATATATATATATATATATATATTATTACGGCAGTAAAATAATTTTTAAACTATTATATATATATATATATATATATATATATATATATACATATATAAATATTTATATATATATATATATATATATATATATATATATATATATATATATTTATATACATATATAAATATTTATATATATATATATATATATATATATATATACATATATAAATATTTATATATATATATATATATATATATATATATATATATATATATTTATATATATACAATTTGTATCGAGCTAATTGAAAATTATTCATTAAATTAGTTTAACATTTAACAATTGACTAACTTTAGGAAGGAAATAAGTTCATGCAAAATTTTTGTTAAAAGAAAAGTTAATGAACTTATATTCAAACTTTTTGTTAAAGATAGTAGATAAATAAATAAAAAGAACTAAGTTTTATGTAAATAACATGTCTTTGAAGAAAGTAATTAATTTTTAAATATTATGGTAACATTCAAAATAAAATCGAAATTATATTATTATTATATTTAATATTTATTATTACTTGATTTAAAATATAGTAAAACTATTTGATTTTTTATTTTCGAAGGAAGTGAAATTTTAAACAAAAATTGTAAATATTTAGATTAAATTGGAGGAAATTATTTCAATGATAAATTTATATTGAATTTATTATTTAACCCCTTAAGTGGCTCGTTACATTTTACAATATGGCTTCGTTAGTGGCCATGTGTTTTTGTCGCTAACGCTTGAAGTTCAAATTGTTATTAAATATTTTGTTTAGAAAAATTCGCAAGTATTATATTGGGGCACCCCCTAACTAATAGACAAATAGATTTTACTGTAGAAATGGTATATAAAAGATATTTCCAATATTTTTATGTCATGTTGACAATTTTTTAAAAAAGAATGATAAAAGATGACGTATGACGTATATGTACGACATAACCGCTTATGGGGTTAAGAAAAATAATTGCTCTCAAATATTATTCTTTTTTTTTACTGTAATTGTAATAAAACAATAAAAACACATGATTACATTTAGTATTTATCAGTGATTAGGCTAATTGTAATTTTTTAATTCTTAAATCAGAAAACAAAAGGATTTTTATTTTTTGTAAACATTTTCGAATATTGAAGTTTATTAGTTATTTTTCTGAACTTTACATGATTTATTAAAGTAAAATATAATTTTATACGTGTAATAGTAAACTAAATATGTTAATTAACTATTGTTTAATACAAACCATCTTAATTACTGCGTGTTTACTAAATATTTTTGCGTTCAGTTTTTATTTTTATTTTGAAATGTCAAGTGAAAATTTTATATTATTATTTTTTATGTTTGTTGTTTAGGCTATTTTTAGTGGTTTGTCGATAATTATTGCACAATACGCGATGGGTTACAAAGCAATAAATTTAAGTACTTTTGACATTTTATTTTAAGCAACGTAGTGCGTAACTTATAAGATCATGGCTAGTTAAGTGCTTTCCTAGATTTAGGCTTAGCTTACGAGTATAACATGAGATGGTTTTTGTTTTCGATATTTTTACTTAAGAAAGACAGAGGCATTTTTGTGAGAAAGAAATGATTTTACAGACAAGATAGTGTTACACTTTCATAAGAGATGGGAATGTGTATCAGCATTCATACAAAAAATATCAATTTTTGAAAGTCATACATTTATCAAATTTGTACAATCGCATTATATTTGGTTTTAGTATCAATTCTATTAATTAATTTAAGTAATTTAAAACTTTATATAAATCATAATTAGAGATGCCGCACGTCTTACTCGTTCGGCTAATGTTAACGCAAAATTAGCGTCAAGCCTAATTATAACGTACATTTGTAATTTATTCGATTTCAAAAGTAAGAACTATAAAAAATCTAGATCAATTTTTATTTTTCTTATTTTTTTCATTATTATGTCATCGCTACTGATTACATTATCATTAAATATTACTCAATATATTTTCAATATTATTATTAAGTAAAGAATTTTGTTTTTGCTTAAATCGCCCTTAATTTATTTTGTTTAACTAATTATATATTAGTTAATTTTTTTAAAGTTAAGAAATATGAAATGACTTGGCCTTTTTTTTGCAAAAACAGAAATAAGAGTAAAATATTATTATTGTTATATAGAAATTTTTTTTTCATTTTTTATTTTGTCCTAGATATATCGAAATATTTTAACTAAACAATTATCAAAAAACAAATTTAGTTTTTTAAAAAATAGCTAATAAAAAAATTAAAATTGTGATTTAAATCAATGAGATTAAAATCAGTCCAATTCTGGTATTTAGCACATTTTTTTTGTAATTCTGTTTATACCTTTATAAAAGTATAATATTTTACATATTATTAGATAAATAAAAACTATCTGTAGATGTGTCTTTGTTTTCAGAATTTATTCGCTCGTTTCTAGACAAAGTTAGTTGATTGTTAGCAAATTGGACCGTACCCAATACTTTTTCAGCTTCACTAACAATACAAAAGGTAAGCAGCTTTTGTTTATTATATTTTACTACAAATTCGATATTTTTTTAATGAAAAAAATATTTCAAATAAAAATCTCTCATATAAAACAAATATCATTCATATCATTTTATATAATGTTTCACATACATATAGTATCATTAAATTTCATATTGCTAGCGTTCTTGATTTGTTTTAATTGTTTATATTTTTTACTAAATTTATTTATTTTTTAAAAAACTTATCAAATATATATGTTTTCTAAAAATAGAAATGTTGACAGTATCTTTGTTTTTTAGTAAATAATATGTTAAAATATGATATATTTTGATGCAGTTTATCATAGCGTGATAAACAGAATTGTATCATGCTGATGCATCTATGTTATTTTGAAGAAATAACAATAAAAATTCAAATTTATCACATGCTGCATTGTATGTAATAAGTAAATTTCGTATTGTGAAACATTCCTTAGTTTGCGTTGTCGTTATATAATTTGTTGTTTTAAATTTCTTATATTGTTTTATTTGTTTAAATTTTTTTATATTTATTATTATTTTTTTAATACTATTATTAATAAATAATTACTAAATAATCTTACAAAATCAAACTTTTTCAACACTAACCTAAAATGTTAATTTTTTGTCATATTTCGTTTCTTAATTTTCTTTTATTTGATCAGCGATAATGTTTAAAAGATATATGTCATTATCAATTACTTGATAACTTCTTATTATTATTGAAATGTATTTTAGCTATGGTTTTTCAATACACTGCATTAAATATTTGGGCAGCTTTAGAAAATCATGAAGTAGCTCTTGAAAAACATTCATTATATCTAAGAATCACGCCGTAGATATATTTATTATATTAACATTAAAATTACACATTTATTTTTTAATTTTTTAAATTTTTTGTGTTGTGCAGGACCCTATATATGTATTTAATGGAAATAAATATCCAATATAAGCACTTTGTAAAAATCAATGTAATTTTTAATAATAATCATTGTATAACAATATTACAACAGTACAAGTGAACAACTAAATAACATAAATTTCGCGTATAAATTATTCAGTCAATTGCAATACTAACATGGAAACGTTCAAAAATGATTCTGACAATGATTATACTGTACAATTGAAACCTTCATTAAATTAAACACTGATCATATTTAAATCATTTTAATATTGATAAAGTACATTTTAATCGAAATATTTATTTAATATTATTAAACCAGAACAAAAAACGACAAAATATTGTAAACTGCAAATCGGATCAGTATAAATTTTTGTGGTAGGTATATAGTATTTTTTATGTATTTTAAACATTGGAATATATTCATAATATTATTTTCAAATTTTTTAATTTATTGAATTTTTTAATTATTTTACATTTAAATAAGAATTAATCATCTGTTACTAGTTATCATTATTGAAAAAAAAATAAATAAAAAAATACTGTCAAAAACAAATAGCACTAAATCAAGAAAATTAAAGATAAAAAAAGTATTTGAATAAATAGGTCAAAATTTTAACTTGAATTACAAACAGCGCATGATACTACTAGTACCAACTGTAAATATAAAATTTACTAAGAAAAATTACCGAATTTTCTTCTTCATCTTTGCGTGATTACGTCGTAATATTTATCACGATGCGTCATAAATGTTATGACGTAATCAAACAAAGATAAAAAAAAATATTTGCAATTCGTAGTATTATGCGTTGTTGGTATTTCAAATTAAGGCCATTTCAAGGCAAACAAAAGGCTAAATTCAGGCAGTTGGTGGGAATCCAAAAATGAATAATTTTACATTCGATTTATTCGTTTAATACTACATATTTATTGTAACTAATTATTAGAAAAATTTACTAATTCATGTACAATCAATAATTTAATAACAATGTTTATATATTTACCGAATTAATATATAAAAAAATTAATCAAATATTTAATTGTCAATATTTTCATTGTTTATTATTATTTTGATTTCCAAAAAATATATATGTTGTTACTTGTTATTATAGTACTTATGTATTAATTCAGAATTTATTTATGTGTAGTTTATTTGTAAAAAAATAATTTTCATCATTTTTCTTGAAAAATGCGATTTTCTCTTATTTCACACATACAATTTATTTGAAAAAAAATATGATTAATCTTTATTACAATTAACAACATATATATGTTTTGGAAGTCAAAATAATAATAAACAAAGACAATATTGACAATTAAATATTTGATTAATTTTTTTATATGTTAATTATGTAAATATCTAAAAATCGTTATTAAATTATGAATTGTACATAAATTAGCAAGTTTTTCTAATAATTAGTTACAATAAATATGTAGTACTAAACGAATAAATCGAATGTAAAATTATTAATTTTTGGATTAGCACCACCTGTCTGAATATAGCCGTTTGTTTGCCTTGTAATGGCCTTAACATTTTGATTTTTAATCTATTTATTCAATTCTCATCTTTCTTGTACATTTGTTACTGCGACAGCTTTATTTATTTATCTTTAGTTTTCTTGATTATATTCCAAATTGTTTCTGATATTATTTTTTCTTTTTATTCTATCTAAATATGTTAACAAATATCCGGTGATTAATTTTTATGCAAATGTATAATAATTAAAAAAAAATCAATAGATAAAATTTTTTTTTAAATAATATCACGAATATCAAGAATAAAATACATAAATAAATACTACATATACTACAAAAATTTCTACTGGTCCGATTTGCAGATTACAATATTTTGTTCTGGTTTAATAATATCAAATTAATATTTCGATTAAAATATACTTTATCAATATTAAAATAAGTTAAATATGATCACTGAAATATGTGTGCAGTGTTTAATTTAATGGACGTTTCTATGTTAGTACTAATATTACGATTGACGGAATAATTTATTCGCAAAATTTATCTTATTTGGTTGTTCACTTGTACTGTTGTAACATTATTATAGAATAATTATTATTAAAACTCACATTTTTTTATACAAAGTACTTACATTGGTTATTTATATATACGATTCTACAATGATCTTACACAACATAAATTTAAAAAAAATAGAAAATATATGTGTAATTTTAATGTTAATATAATAAATGTATCTATGCCGTGATTCTTAAAGATAATATAAGTTTTTTGAGAGCTTCTTCATGTTCTTCAAAAACTGCCAAAATATGCAATGCAGCTTACTGAAAAGCTATAGTTAAAATACATTTAATTTATAATAACATGTTATTAAATATTTTATAATGACATATACTTTTATATACTATTTCTGAACAAATAAAAACCTAACAAAAGAGAAATATAAATTTTTTTAATTTTTTTAATCTTCAAAAGATTGATTTTGTACGATTATTAAGTAACAATAATAGTAAAAAAGAAAACAATTAAAGCAAAAAGAAATTTAAAACAAATAAAACAATTTAGAAAATATAAAAAGATAAATTCTACAACGATAACGCAAAATAGGCAATGATTGACAATTGACACCATAGATACGGTATAAACAATAGGTTTCACAAGACAAAAACTACTTATTATATGCTATGTACCATGTGATAAATTTGAATTTTTAGCGTCAATAATGATTTTATATATGTAGTTCCTTCAAATATAAATACGCCATCTACCTACGATAAATTTATGTTTATCATACTGTGATAAACTGCATCGAAATTAGCCTCCTGATCATATAAATGTCAAACATATTTGTTGCAGATTTAAAAATTGGAAGAGAGTGAGAGAGAGGAGTAGTTCTGTGCAAAAAGGGCAGAACTGGTTAATCAGATAGTTCGTGACGACCGACGCGACGCGACGACGGCTATCAAATCCATGAATAAGCAGATAATAAGCACCTACAGTTACTTTATTTAATCTGTAGCAGCTACTTCAAGTTTAAGTTCAAATAGTACATAAAAATTAAAATAAACCGAATTAACATTTTAATTTGAAGTGAAAATGGTGCAATTTCCGTGCCGTTATCAAAACAATGGTTGCACGAAAATTCTACCGTTTACAACATTAAAAAATCACGAAGAAAATTGTTATTTCCAGAAGCTACCCTGTCCAATCGTTTCAATGGAAACATGTTCATGGCTGGATAAACTAAAGGAGCATTTGCGTCAAACGGAACATTCGCAAAATATATTACCGTATCCATGTAATATTCAGCATAACTTTAATGCGACTAATCTACAAACATTTCTTACCAAAGCGTTCAACTTGTTTTTTTTGATACAGACGAAAATCTGTTTAACATCGAATAAACTATTTCATTGTGTTCGTTTAGTTGGTGATGCCGATGAAGCTGCGTATTTTAAATATACTTTACGTATTTCAGACGCCGAAAATGTTACATTTACATGTTACAAAAATAGCAACATTATACCGTACAGTAGTATGAATATAGAAGAAAGTAATCCTTTGGTAATTAAAATAGAAACTCTAAAGTACATATTTGATACGTTAGATAAACTTTATTTTTATGTTATAATTGACAAAATCGGTGATATAAGACGTTATCAAGCTAGTAGAACTTCAAATAAAAATATTATTTTAAAAAAAATATTTTTAAAAAATGATAAATCTCTAAAGAAAAGTGAATCTCATAAATGTACATTTTGTGAGAAAACTTTTACTGAGAGTGGAAATTTAAAATTGCATATTCGTGTACATACAAATGAGAGACCTTATGAATGCGAAATATGTGAGAAAACTTTTACTGAAAGAGGAAACTTGAAAAAACATATCCGTTCTCATGCAAATGAGAGACCTTATAAATGCGACATATGTGAGAAATCTTTTACTCGAAGAAGAAGCTTAAAAACGCATATTCGTATACATACAAATGAGACACCTTATAAATGCGAAATATGTGAGAAAACTTTTACTCAGAGTGGAAATTTAAAATTGCATATTGGTGTACATACAAATGAGAAACCTTATAAATGCGAAATATGTGAGAGAACTTTTACTGACAGTAGAAACTTAAAAAGACATATCCGTTCTCATACAAATGAGAGACCTTATAAATGCGAAATATGTGAGAAAACTTTTACTGAAAGAGGAAGCTTAAAAAGACATATCCGTTTTCATACAAATGAGAAACCTTATAAATGCGAAATATGTGAGAAAACTTTTACTCAAACAGGAAGCTTAAAAACGCATATTAGTATACATACAAATGAAAGACCTTATAAATGTGAAATATGTGAGAAAACTTTTACTCAAAGAGGAACTTTACAAATACATATCCGTTCTCATTCAAATGAAAGACCTTATAAATGCGAAATATGTGAGAAAACTTTTACTGTAAATGCAGATTTAAAAAAGCATATTCGTGTACATACAAATGAGAGACCTTATAAATGCGAAATATGTGAGAAAACTTTTACTGAAAGAGGAAACTTGAAAAAACATATCCGTTCTCATGCAAATGAGAGACTTTATAAATGCGACATATGTGAGAAAACTTTTACTCAAAGAGGAACTTTAAAAATACATATCCGTTCTCATTCAAATAAAAGACTTTATAAATGCGAAATATGTGAGAAAACTTTTACTGTAAATGGGGACTTAAAAAAGCATATTCGTATACATACAAATGAAAGACCTTATAAATGCGAAATATGTGAGAAAACTTTTACTGTAAATTCAAACTTAAAAACGCATATTCGTATACATACGAATGAAAGGCGTTATAAATGTGAAATATGTGAGAAAACTTTTATTACCAGTTCACATTTGAAAGATCATATTCGTACACATACAAAGG
Source organism: Clivina fossor (assembly GCA_963966155.1). Classification (NCBI taxonomy): domain Eukaryota; kingdom Metazoa; phylum Arthropoda; class Insecta; order Coleoptera; family Carabidae; genus Clivina; species Clivina fossor. The sequence continues at coordinate 307,273 of CAWYQG010000025.1, forward strand.
AGAAACCTTATAAATGCGAAATTTGTGAGAGAACTTTTATGTGGAGTTGTCAATTAAAGCAGCATGTCCGTTCTCATATGAAGGAGTAACCAGATGAATGCGAAATAGAAAACTTTTCCTCAAAGTAGAAATTAAAAAGAAAGATATTCGTATTCTTAGTGTAACGATTTAATTTTTGTAGTTCCCTTTTTATTAATGATTAGTTTTTAAATATAGTTAAGTTTTATTCGGACTGCTCTTTCGCTAGCGAAATCAGTATTATGTTTTAGCGAAGATCTAGTGGTTCTGAACCGAACTACATGTGAGCTTATATGAATACATTGCAAAAGCACGGATTTAGTTTCATTAGCAAAATTAAAATTTACTTATATTTTAAGAACGGCAAATCACATTTTACTAAAATGAGATAGCGATGTGTATATGTTTTTATTAAAAGAAATGTCAAATTATAATATGTAAATGAGCAGTTTGGAAGATAAAATTAATATTATTTTGAAAACTCCTATTTCATATAATCAAATAACATTCATTTTAGACACGTCAGAAGAAAAATTAACAAAACAGATGGCGAATTCTTCCCATAAACCTATAAAATTATATTTATGTCTTATACTTTTCTAAGTGTTCTGTTTTGCATTCGTATTTTTCAAATGATTGTACAGGTCTTATTTTGTATAATCATAAATTCTTCATCAGACATATTTAACACAACAAAACAACTTAAACTGTAAAAAAAAAACTGTACTGAACGTAACCAAAAACTGTTTAGAATGTATACAACGTGAACGGTAAAGTAAAAAATAATTTTTAACAACATTTTTCAAGTTTTTGCACTGTGTTACGTCGTGAAACTAAAACTAAATCGTAAAACTTTTCTGGCAGTCTGAATGAGGTTTTATTCTAAATATAATTTGTCAGTATCTTTATTTTTTACATGATTGTTATTTTAAATAAAATTGAAATGTTAAATCTCATTCAGACTGCTGTTTTAGTGTTATGCAGAAGCACAACAATTTGACCAATCCAAACACTTGACACATTTTTAGTTTTTACGTTAAATATTTGTGAGTACATATTTTCATTAATCAGCTCTTGTGTTTGTGGGTAAAACTAAAACGGTAGTCTGAATTAGATTTTATGTACAATAATATTTTCGAATTTCTATAAAAATCAACATGTATTTGAATATTTATAACGCAACATGAAATGACAATAAACTTTGTTTATGCGTTCCTGATACAAATTGAAATTTACAGTCTTTATTGTGACAAGAAGATAATAATTTTTTGATTATTCTATTGTAAAGATGAAGTATTTGCCCAAATCAATTTTACATATTTTTTTTAATTTATATTAATTTTATTATTATTAGATATGTAAAATATATTAAACTTTAATTATAATAAAATTAAAATTAATAAATAAATCAGTATTGTTATATACTATGTATTGATGTATATTTATGTAATTTTAGATAGGTTTTAACAATAAAATTAACAACATTTTGTAATTTTACTGTGATAATTTAACGTAATGTTACTTTTTTTTATAATAAATTACATTTACAAAACATGCAAAATTACACAATTTTTTGCAGTGCATGTTAAAATATCTGTAGATTATTCGACTTACGTTGTCTCGACTTACGACTATTGATTTATATAGATTTTTGTTTATAAGTTATTACGAAAAATAATATATGTCAATCAACAGCGTAAGTCGAGACAACGTAAGTAGAACACTGTAAAAAAATGTAACGTATATTTTTGTAATTTTACATTTTGTATTTTTACTGCGATAATTAACATAATATTACATTTTCTTTCTGTAAAAATACATGTACTTATAGCATATTATGTTTTCTAATAAAACTTTGTCAAAATAAATTATATTATATATTTTTTTCGTATAATTATTGCTAATATTCGACTTACGTTAACAATACCAGAGCCAGCTCTGTCGTAAGTCGAGGTATTACTTGTATAATATAATACTTATTGCTGATTTGATCTCTGGTGAACAATTCTTCTAAAATAAAAAAACTTTTATAATAACTTTTTTTGTTTTTGTCAAACGAAATATAATTTACAAAATAGTTTAAAAACGATGCAAATAATGAAAATTGCTAATACATACAGGGCAAAGAAATAATTAATCATTTTTGATGAATGACAATATCTAAGTAAAACAAGATTAGAAGTGTATATGGGTAAACCCATATATAGACCACTTTGACATTTCTCGGAAAATTGGTAATACAAGATTTTTATTAAAATTATAATTTATATGCGGACACTAGGAGAAACTTTGAGGAAAATTTCATCAAAATCTAATAAATAATGTAGCCACAATGCATTTTTTTAAAAATTGTGATAAATTGGCAACACTGTATTTTGTTAAAATTGCATAATTTATTTAGGCACTAGGAAAATTTTTTATAAAAATTTGATTAAAATCGATTAAATAAAGTGGTCATAATGAATTTTTAAAAATTTTAGTAATTTTTTTCTCGGAAAGTTAGCATTACTGGAAAAAACCAAAACCACATGACCCTATCTTGGGCACTAGACAAATTTATCTTGAATATTTTATTAAAATCGGTTGAATCTCGTTTAGAAGGAGTTGCGATCACAAATTTTTGTCTGACTCCGCACATCCATATACTCACTTATAAACTAAGTTCGCTTGATTCGTCTGATCTAGAGGCTATATAAAGCACTTCTATACAAGTTTTATTAAGTTTTTTTGCTAATGTACAGACACCGTACCAAACGCTATACCACTTTTTCTTGCAATCAAACTGGTAATAAATAAACAAACAAACAAAAAACTCTCTCCCTCTCTCTCTGATACTAACCCATCTCCCCCCTTAGCAGCAATCCATTTGGCCACATCGTCCTCCAACAGCCTCGGCAAACGCCTCTCAACCAAACTCTGTCGGTAGAGGAGTATTAAATAGAGAAGAACCTATAACTCAGCACCCCTCAAAACACCCCCCCGTCTCAAACAATATATTCATCTGAACGTATAGTCGCGACAACTTAAAAAGATAGGTACGTCATAATTACGTGATAAAACTTAACAACACGAAACTCACTAATAAACAAAATTAATTTTATTCTATTTTACATTTATAATGAACTAAATCTTCTTGAAACTATGATACGTATGTTATTTTAATCAAATTAAAATGTAATATATATACAAATATATCGTATATTATTGGATTTTTTTATCGAAATCAACTTATTTATTTATGCTATATTTGGCAGCATTGATTTTCAATGTCACAGTACGTTTATATTAGTTCATTTGACGTTATATTTTGAATGTGTATTTTTGTAATTTATTATGGCAAAAAGATGGTCTAGGCCAGCATTTCTCAACCTTTTTTGGCCCGCGGACCAGTAAAATTTGTAAAAAAAATTCGCGGACCAGTGATATTTTTTTAACAACAAAATTTTACTAGATATTAAAAAAACTACTACATAAGTTAATTGTAACATTTTTATTATCATTTACTTACAATAATATTTAAATGTAAAGATATGTAATTATATATACATATAAAAATTGAGTATATAAAGCTTTAACAAAAATCACAGAAAATTATAAAAAAATCACAAACTCATGGACATAGGAACACAACAAAAATATCAATCTTACGATTATTATTATTATTATTTTTTTGATAAGTAAATTTTTTTTGCGGATAGAAAAAATTGTCCGCGGACTAGTAAAATTTCTCCGCGGACCACTGGTGGTCCGCCGGACCAGCGGTTGAGAATAGCTGGTCTAGGCGATATGTCAACAGTTAGTTGGCAATTTAATTTCATATTATGAATAAGAACAGGAAAATAATGGGCCATTAATGCCCCTGTCTGCTATACGGGAGTAGCTCATATAATCATAGTAGTGAGTGACGTTATTTGCCTAGTGAAAAAAAGTGATGACGTCCCTATCTTTTTATCTTGTCGCCACTATACACATTTTTTTTTTAATAAACTTTGTTTAGTTTTCTGGCTAACTAATTACATTATAATACATATTTACAAAGTTATAAAAATACAGGAAATTTATTACTGTAGCATAATATTTGCATCATTGTTACAAGTAAAAAAAATAATTTCAAACTTAAAAGTTTTTAAATTTTTATCACTAATTTATTATATTCAAGTAATCCATTTGTAAAATATATAATGAATAGTAGGTACTTATTAGAATTGTCATAATATACTCGAAAAACGCGCCAATGTATGTTTTTACCACTTTGACTGCAAGGAAAAAGTGGTATAGGTTTGGTACGGTGTCTGTAACATTAGCAAAAAAAAAAATTGTGTATAGAAATCCTTCATATAGCCTCTAGATGACGAATCTGAACTTAGTTTATGTGGGTGTATGTGTGTGCGTCGTCAGCTTGCGCGCTCGCTCGATCATAAGTCAAAATTTTGTGGCCGCAACTCCTCCTAAACGGTTTAACCGATTTTAATGAAATTTTCAGGATAAATTTGTCTAGTACCCAAGATGGTCATGTGGTTTTATTTTTTTCCAGTGATGCCAAATTTCCGAGATAAAATTACTAAAGTTTTTAAAAATTCATATTGGCTACGTTATTTATCCGATTTTAATCAAATTTTCGGAAAAGATTTCCCTAATGCTCCCATTAATTATATAATAATATTAATATCCAGTGTTGCCAACTTTCGGAGAAAAACATTACTGAAATCTTTAAAAATTTACTATGATCTTGTTATTTGACCGATTTTACACAAATTTTCACAAAAGATTCTCCTGGTATTCATATAATTTACATAATTTTAACAAAATACAGTGTTGCCAACTTATTGAAAAAAACACAATTTTTATAAAAAAAAATTATCGTGGCTACATTATTTATTCGATTTTAATCAAATTTTCAAAAAAGATTTGTTTAATACTCCCATTAATTATATAATTTTATTAATATCCAGTGTTGCCAACTTTCCGAAAAAAAAAATTAAAGGTTTAGAAAATTCATTATGACCACTATTAAACCGATTTTAATCAAATTTATAAACAAAATTCTCCTAGTGTCTAAATAAATTATGCAACTTTAACAAAATACAGTGTTAGCAACTTATCGAAAAAAAAATCACAAATTTTTTTAAAAATTCATTATTTCTACATTATTTATTTGATTTTGATCAAATTTTCAGGAGAGTTTTTCCTAGTGCCCACATAAATTATAATTTTATTAAAAATATTGTGTTACCAACTTTCCGAAAAATGACAAACTGGTCTATATATGAGTTTACCCATATACTTCTAATTTTGTTAATTTAGACACAGATGGCACTGTGTTGTGTCGTCATATGTATTGTTGTATTGGAAAGCAAACCATGTTGCATTTAAAATAAATAAATAAAATATGTTAGGACATTGTTTTGATATAATCTTTCAGTATTTATCCATAAAAATAAATAAACTTGTGTAACCATGATGACAACATAAATACTCATTTCGAACTATATGTCACCAAACGCTACGCATACATACATACATACATACACAATCACGCCATGTACCCTAGCAGGTTGTGGCACAAACTCTTTTTATCATTCCGAAATCAGTCGCCTCCAAACATATTCCTATCCAAACAAGCAACTTTCGCGCTTCATCCACATTCATAATTCCTCTCATACATGCTCTTGTATTCCTACTACTTGGAAACTTTCGCTCACGCAAAACACTCTCAATCATACTACTCCAACTACTCATCGGACGTCCACGCAAACGAATACCATCAAAAACATTCAAATAAATCTTTTTAACCAAACGTTCATTAGACATTCGCTTAACATGTCCGAACTACCTTAACTGACTAACAGTATTTATCCATATTTTCAACATTTTCACAATAGTTTAACATTTATAAGATGATAAAATCCAACATTTTGGGAAAAATGTTCCACTTTGTCCCACCGAGATATCTAAAACTATCCATCCACTATACTTCACTTTAGAACGAAATTATACGTTTTAAAAGTACTTTTTTATTATGTTTCGGAACTTCTCGGGAGATAGAACAGGGGCTGATAAAATTCACGCGTGACATCACAATTTGAAAACATTTTTTGACATAAAAATTCGAAAACGTAGTTTAAATATGCCGTAATAACATATAAACAAGATTTGAAGTATATGTGTAAACCCCTATATATAGACCACTTTGACATTTCTCTGAAAGTTGGTAACAAAATATTTTTATTAAAATTATAATTTATGTGGGCACTAGGAGAAACTTTTCTCAAAAATTTGATCAAAATCGAATAAATAATGTAGCCACAATGAATTTTTTTAAAATTTTGTGATTTTTTTTCGATAAGTTGGCAACACTGTATTTTGTTAAAATTGCATAATTTATTTAGGCACTAGGAGAATTTTTTATAAAAATTTGATTAAAATCGGTTGAAGAAAGTGGTCATAATAAATTTTTAAAAATTTTAGTAATTCTTTTTCTCGGAAAGTTGGCAACACTATTTTGTTAAAATTACATAAATTATATAAATATTAGGAGAATCTTTTGTGTAAATTTGAGTAAAATCGGTTAAATAACATGGCCATAATATATTTTTAAAAAATTTAGTATTTTTTTTCTCGGAAAGTAGGAAACACTGGATATTAATAAAATTATATAATTAATGGGAGAATTAGACAAATCTTTTCTGAAAACTTGATCAAAATTGGATATATAATGTAACCAATATAAATTTTCAAAAATTTTAGTATTTTTTTTCTCGGAAAGTTGGCATCACTGGAAAAAATTAAAACCACATGACCATCTTGGGTACTAGACAAATTTATCCTGAAAATTTTATTAGAATCGGTTTAATTGTCTAGGAGGAGTTGGATCACAAAATTTTGACTGACGACCGAGCGAGCGAGCGAGCTGACGACGCACATCCATACAAAACACATAAACTAAGTTCGAATTCGTCTGATCCAGTGGCTATATGAAGGATTTCTATACAATTTTGTTTTTTTTTTGCTAATGTTACAGACACCGTACCAACCGCTATACCACTTTTCCTTGCAGTCAAAGTGGTAAAAAACCAAAACATTTTCATTATTTTTTCCCCATGAAAAAATTTCTAAATTTTGCCTATTTTCAGAGCGCTCAAACTGATGCCCTCCCCCCTTAAATAGATCTTATTTATTATACTTTATTTATAACTTTAATCTCTGTTATCAGATCGTAACCGCTAGATTTTGAATTTAATTTAAATTACATTTTTACACTTACACTGTAGTTTCAAAAAATAATAACATACACACAATCTCGCGGCTAAAATTGATTCTCCGGTATAAATAAATATCGTAATATAATTATATTTGTATTTTAGTAATTCGTAATCGAAATAAAATATTCAAACATAAAATAAATATGAATAAATATTTATTCCTGAATATACTATTACTCATAACATATTTTTATTCTTTCAGAAGTTTGGAAAATGTTACTGATACATTGATATTAATAAAAATTAATCAAACAAAATCAGAAAATATCACTAATCTAAAATGGTATTTTTATTGTAATTTTATAGCCTTCTACACTTTCTTGAAATATTAATAAATTATATAGAAGGAAAACATAATTATGTGATAGAAATCAGTTCAAAAGAAATAATGCATTTATTAATTATTTATATTACACATCAGAAACACATTTAAGAAAAACACATATATATATATATACATACTTTCTAAAAGTCTAACGACAGACATATATTTTTCATTGTGATATGAAATTGTTTTAAAATATTATATTAAATATGACGGATCTAGTAGTTCTCGTTGATAAATTTTCTCTGAAGATTATAAATTTTTTAAATATTATGTTGTATTATTTTAATAAAAGAATTGAATTTAATAACATTTATGATGCGGCTGAAATCGTATGTGCCCCATTTAAATTGATCGGATATTTTCAATTTGAAAAAAATATTATCGATGGTATAGCTCTATTTACATATAAAACAAATACATTTAAAACAAACTGCTTTGTTACAGGTAAGTAAATGTAAAAATTCGAAAATTGTTTTGATAATTTTTTCATCAGTATTTTAAATTTGCTAAACCTAAATTTAACCTTGGATTAGAATTTTAAAAATATATATTTAAGTTATAAAGATAAAATCAATAAGTGTGAAGGCACTAATTTAAACAAAATTTGATATCTTTTAATAAAAATTTATAAATTTTATAATCTACACTGTAAAAATTTTTTATGTAATTTTACCTACAAAGTATGAGACACTATGATGCCCAGCATTTGTAGGTATTATTACCGAACAGCTGTAATTTTACATAATTGTTTAAAAATACATAATGTCGGTACTTTTACAAACGTTGTGTAATATGATATTACCAACGGTATGTAAAAATACATATGTATGTAATATTACAGTTTTTTAGTAAAATCTCTTTTAGTAAATTTACAGAACTTCAGTAAATTTGCTGTCGGGAATTTTCCATAAATAGGTAATATTTATTTAGTTCTGTAATATTATTGTTGGTAAAATTACATACATTTGTAAATTTACATAAAGAATGTATTTTCAAATGAAGCAGGAATTAATAAACATTGAATAATAATAATATATATAGTTTATTAGCAAAAAAAAAAAATGCTATATACAAAAAACAAAAAATATACGTATAGTTTACAAAATTTGTATAGTATTATATGTGTTATATAATATAAATTATTTATCGTAACATTATAAAAAAAATATATAAAATGAATTAAAAAAAAAAAAAACATTCAGTCATTTAAATCTCTGAACAAAAATATTGTTATTCTTACGAATAATTATTCAGCTTTCTAATTAAGGTTAGTACCCTATTTAAGACAGACATCGTTTTCATTCCTGACGAAGATTTCGATCCTTCTTCTGGATAAAGTTATCTACAAATAAAAAACGCTACGTTAATTATTTTAATATAAATAAACTGTTATGTAACTTTCTAAAAATATTTAATTATTAAATTATAAACAATTTACTTACATTTTCTTGGTAAATGTTACAGACGCCTGGAATTTGCAATAACCTACACAAAAACACAAATATATTATTAGTATTCATAAGTAAAAATCATAAACCTTATATAAATATAAATATTATACGTACTTTATGTGAACTGATATATTAATTATACCGGTGATTTCAACTATAATATGCATGCGTACATCTACACTTCTTCACTGCTACAAATAAACTAACATTAAACTAAAGTAATTCACATTCTGGGTGGGCTAAACAGACAGGATTCAACTAGTAGCTTATCACTGTTCCGATTGGCTAGCGTCATATTAAAGGAATGTTTTTACCAAATTATTCTGTAAAATTTCGGAACCCTTTTAAAAGTTGCATGTAAATTTAAAATTGCGTTTTTAAACTGCCTGTTTTACATTGTAATACAGAAAAATTATAAACTTTTATATTTAAAATTTTATATTTTATAAAAACCTTATAGGTACGTTTATATGCAATATAAATTATAATACAAAATATGCATAATGTTTATATTGTAAAAAAATATTCTATAGAATAATCGATAATCGATAATTAAAATAATAACTTCAATATTGCACCCATACAATGGAGATTAATCTCAGAAGAATTAATAAGAACATTAATAATTACACTTAAAATATTTTATTAGCATTATTACATAAAATATGTACTAACAATAAGTCTCATTATACTGATGTATTATTACAGATATTAATATGCAAACTGTAATTTTACATAATATAGGAAGTTTTACCAACAATATGTAATTCTACATTAAGTATGTGATGCAATTTGCAGAAAGTAAGTAATTTTACATACATATTAAGTCATTTTTACTTACTTTATGTAATTATTATGAATTTTTTAAATATTACAGAATTTTGAGGTAGAAATACAGAATAATGTAAGAATTACAGAATTTTGAGGTGAAAATACGGAATAATTATAGTAAAATGAAATTACCGAATTTTTTTAGTAAAATTTTACTAGTATTTTTCTGTAATTTTACTTTTTTTTTTACAGTGTAGTTACTCGTATTTTGTTAGCTATAGTAACTTATAACTATGTTCTGTTTATTTACTGTAAATGTTATTTGTATCTTTTTTCCTGATGAAGGCGTATGTTGGATTCGTCGAAACATCGATTATTAATAAATAATAATACGGAAATATAACCTATAGCAGTTTTATTTTAATTTATTTGACAATTATATGCTAAAATTTATCTAAAACATTTTTGTTAATATTAAAATCAATGTTGTCAATTTCCTTGTAGATTAGATACCAGAATTCAGAGGCGTAGCCAGGGGAATGTTAGGGGGGTTGAACCCCCCCAAACCTGAACGACGAAAAACATACGTATGTGAAATATGAAATATTTTATTTTACTTTTATTTTTATAAAAATAATTTTTATTACTCTTTATATTTTCTACAAATTATAGTATTATCTTTATTGATTAATATTAGTAACCCTCCTCATGACAAGTTTCTGGCTATGCCACTGCCTGAATTACAATAAAGCTTATTATTATTAATATTATTATTATTATTATTATGTAATTCTAATATTTATTTGCAGGATTTCATATACTTAACGTATGTTGTTTGATTGTTATGATTCATATAAAAATTGAAAGTGAATTAACATTTTACAAATTAACTGTATTAATCTTTTATTCACTTGTAAATATTGTCAGCAACATTTTAATACGATATATGATATACAATGGATCTACATATATAAAAACAATAAATTTTCATGGCAAAATTGATAAAGCTATGAAAGAATTACGTATACCTATGAATTATCATATAGTTGTTGTGTTGATTTTAGTACAGATGATGTATGCGTCATTGATTATTCTATATATTGTTTTTGGATTAGTCTATCGCGTCATATATCATAACGAAGATCTGTTATATTACATTTGTGAAACTATTTCAGCTATATATACTACCTTAATTATATGTGTAATATTGTCGTTTCATTTTAGTAACATAACTTTAGTTCTTTATAAACTGCATAAAGTTGCTAGCTATTTAAACGAAAATGTTAAAGCAACTGAAAATTTGGATTTGACTATCAGCAGATTTTGGGTAAGAAATGGTTTTTCCTAATTTTAAAACAAATTTAATATAGTTCTTATTGCTATCTTTGAAAAAGCTACAAAAAAACTTTAATTGCATTGAAATGAAGAAACAAATTTTGTCATTTAAATTAAACAAATTATTTAATAATTAAAGTGTAAATAATAAGTTCTAATTTTATTTAACTAACATTCCGATATACAAGGTGATTTATAACTAGTGTATTGTTAGGGAGGTAATTTCGAGATGAAAAATGTCATTTGAACATAGATCCTATTCTAGATAGTTTTGCAACTACAAGAAATTAAACTTTTATTAGCGCCATAGTAAATTTACGAGTTTAATAACAAAATAAAATAGTCGATAGGCAAGCAAAATTAATCCTTGAACTTGAATACAGGCATGACACCGACAATATTATATCGAATTTGATTTAATACTACCAGAATTCTTTCTATCAACTGTTCACGAGAGTTTATTTCCACACTGTATACAAGCTGCTTTAAATATTCCGGAAGATAATAATCTAAAGGATTCAAATCTGGGGGTCTTGCTAGTCATGCGACAGGACCTCCACGTCCAATTTATCTATCTGGATATTAAAAAACAAACTGTTTGGTACATTCGTCATAAATCACCCTGTATAGTGAAAATGTCAAAATATGAAAAACAAAAATAAATAATTTGTTTGTTTGTTTGGTGTTATTCAATCATTTTAGTATAAAACAATAATTTTCATTCATATTTTAAGAATAATAAATGTTATATATGCTGCTTCATATAATTATATAACCTTAATAAAATTTATAAACATCAAATATTGACTTTCTAAACGTATTGAAGTTTGACATATTTTAACATTCATAGAACCACTTTTTTCTATATTAAATCAATTCCTAGATCCATATCTAGTTCGTTAGTGGTAATTTAATCTGGGAAGGCCTGATTTAATCTTTGCTGTGAACTATGAAATTTAGATACTTCAACAATTTTGTTCTCCGTATTTGCTTACTTTATTTAAAAATTAAAAAAATCGAGTCTCTTATATTTAACTCTAGTTATATATATATATATATATATATATATATATATATATATATATATATATATATATAAACAAACAAACAAATGTACTGAATGGATCCAATGTAACACCTAAAATGTGTAAAATAAAATTTTTTAGAAATATAGTAGTTTGGAAAATATGTCACCATTATACAAATCTCGTACAACAAATACTACAATTCATATAATAACCGATATTTATGAGCAAATTTGCGCTGCCTGTAATTTCACAATAAAAACAAGTACGCCAACAATAATAGTGACAGTGTATGCAACTATCTTCAGTGTTGCTATTGTTATATATAGCCTAACGAAAAAAGATGTTTTTCCTGTAGAAATGTCAGGAGTGATAATAATGGATTGTCTTGGAATTGGTGCACTTATTGCATTGGCATTCTGTGGTTACAGCTGCAAGATACTGGTAATAATTATTAACATAGTCAAAAATCTGTTTCAGAATTCATTCAATTAAAATCAAATAGATTTATATTATAGTTTTGTATTCATATTTATTAATAAGCGATGTTTCGACAAACTTAACATAAATACAACATACAGTAAATAAACAAAACTGCCAAACTTTATTGAAAATCAGTACCTTCACAGTGATTGATGTTATCTTTTTTAAATAAAATTTTTCTTCCTTTAATTAAAAATTTATAAATTTTATGATCTAGTTACTTAGTAACTTGTTACTACTGTAAATGTCAATTGAATCTTTTTTCCTGATGAAGATGTACGTTAAGTTCGTCGAAATATCGATTATTAATTAATATTAATACAGTACTATAACCTAAAGCCGTTTTATTTTGATAATTATAATTTATATACATACATACCAACAGAATCACGCCAAGTAGCTAAAAGAATTGTAGCACAAACTGTTTCCACTATCCCGAAATTAGTATTCTCCAAACATTCCTATCCAGACAAGCAACTCCAGCTGGATCCACATTTATGATACCTCTTATACGTGCTCTTCTATTCCACGCTCCGTCCACTCATTGAACGCCCACGTAAACTTATACCTTCAATATCATTCATATATACAGGGTAATTTATGACGTCGGGGAAAAACTATAGCGGATGATTCCTCTGAATAATCTAAATAAAAAACTACAAATAAACATATGTCCGAAAATGTTTACTAACAAAACTGTAGCCGCTAGAAGTTTAATACAAGTAACATTAATTGCGTTAGCCTTATTTATTATATCAGGAAACAAAACAAGTCATAAACTTCTGAATAATTTTAAAATTACTGATTGGTTTTCTAGCATTTCGTTTAAACACTAGTAAATCAATTTACTAGTTTATAAATTTTTGCACACACATAAATAAATAAATATTAATAAACAAAACAATAAACAAAAAAACAATAATTAAAAATCGAAGACAAATTTTGTCGGAACCCTGTAAATCATAACTAGTAAATTGGTTTACTAGTGTTTAAACAAATTGTTAGAAAATCAATCGGTAATTTTACAATTATTCAGAAGTTTATCACTTTTTTTTCCTGACATAGTAAATAAGGCTAACGCAATTGATGTTACATGTATTAAACTTCTAACGGCAACGGCTACAGTTCCGTTAGAAAGCATTTTCGGACATAGGTTTATTTGAAGTTTTCTATTTAGATTGCTCATAGGAATCATCCGGTATAGTTTTTCTCCGACGTCATAAATCACCTTGTATATATATTCTTTTAACCAAACGTTTATTAGACATTCGTTAAAGATAGCTATACTCTTCCTAACTGACTAACACCAACTTTTGCAATAACATTTTTTCAAATTTCACACTCATCATACACTAATCTATTTTGTACCCCCGATTCCTCCTAGTTACAACATATACGTCACGTCAAATCTCATTTTTACAGCAATCATTTTCCTTTTATGCTTTTACAACCAAACCCAACATTCACTACCATACATCAACGTAAGGACCAAAATAACATTTTATATATATATATATATATTTATGCTCAAACGGGTTTCTCTGGAAACATTTACTGTTCTAGTACCCAAAGTACACAAAGCAACCAGAACCTTACAACCAGCATTATCTATAATATTTCTAACACATTACATTCAGTCGTCAAATCACCCCTTCTCAAAAACTAATACTTTTTACACTTATTATTTTAAAAAATCAATATTTTTGACAAATCTTATTAACAAATGTAGTCAAATAAAAAATTTCACAACTTTTTTAGAATTAACATGCACTTATAGTGTGAAAAAATTATTTCAAATATTGTTTTATTATTTTTATTATTTTATATTGTTATTATTTGAAACTATTTAATATAATTGAAAATATTATTGTGTTATTTAAAAACCTAATGTTATATTCTATAAATATATTTTATCTTAAACAAATTTTGTAAAATTTCAATCTTAAATTATTCACGAAAAAAAAAAATTTTTTTGCCAAATATTTTCAAAAAACCATATTTAATAATTTATTATTTTTTCTTTCAAATAATCTTACTAATAACAAGGTTTTTTATGCATTTATAGTGTGAAAAAATTATTTCACTTATGATGGATTGGACAATTTGTTATTTTGATAAAGAAATGTTAAAAGCTGTAAGTATTTTCAATATTTTTAAATAAAATTTCTTATGAATTTACCTTTAAATTTACAGAGAAATACTTTTCTAATGCAAGCTCTACAACAAAAGATTATGCGAACTATACATAATGTCATTCCTTTTAACACGTCATTAATAATTTTTGTAAGATTAGCTATATTCGGAAAATTTGTTTTCAATTTATTAAACTTTTCATTTGTTTTCAGGTAGTGGAATCTTTCACGTCAATATTATTATTTTTGGTACAAACGGATACATCCAAAACATAAAACAGAGATCGATAAACTTTTTCAAAGACATAGAATTTTTTAAAGTTTGCATATATGTTCTTAATAATTTTTTTTACTAAAAATTACTTTGAATTATATTTATAGCTATTTATATGTGATATTTGTAACTTTTTGCAATAAAGATAAAAACAAAAAACTAACACCGACCGAATGAGAAAACCTTTGATTCGAATTTGAATTCCATCCATGAACCGTACACTGTAAAATATCGGTGTAAATTTACAATGATAATCATGGTAATTTTACAATGAATTTCACTGTAATTTTAATTTTTTTTTTTAAATTTACTAAAATCTGTAAATATTACAGAAATTTTCTAATATTATTTAAATTTTACACATTTTATGTATTTTTACATTTGAATACTTATTTTATGTAATTATACAAATATTGTTATAAAAAATGTAAAAAATTATAAATGTAATAATGACATTAGTAAATGTAATAATTACATTAATAAATGTAATATTTATATTAATAAATGTAATATTTACAACAGTAAATGTAATTGTTACATTTATTAATGTAAATATGTATACGCATAAATGTAATATTTACATTCACAAATTTAATAATTACTTTAAAAAGTGGAAATATTACAAGTAGTGATGTAAAATTACTTAGCAAATGTAATATTAAAATGTGTTACATATTTTAATTGTAATTTTACATATAAAAATAATTTTTGTAAAAATACTTTTTTTTGTAAATTTACAATGTTTATCGTTGGCAACAAAGTGTCCAATGATTTTCATTGTAAAATTTTTTTACAGTGTAGTTCTGTTTTAATTGTATCCACTTATCTGTAATATCATTAACTGTTTTATTACACATCTTCTATATTTAGTAAAAATTTGTTAGATTTGGTGTTGTGTATATGTTTCCGTGTAAAAAAAACACTAATGTTGTATAAAAATTATAATTAACATCAAAAATATTGATGTTAATTCAATTTAGTGTTATTTCGGTAATACTTATCAACAACTGTATTTTTTGGATTTTTAATCACAATATTTTGGTGTGTTCCAAATAGGTTACCGAATAGTGTCAAATATCTTTTATTATATTATATATATATATATATATATATATATATATATATATATATATATAATATATAATAAATAATAGCTGTAACAAGCTATATATTTATAAATTTGTAACATTGATTAAAAGAAAAATTGAATTAAAAACTTTAATAAGAGCTAATAAAAATATTAATAAGTTATAACTAATTAATTATTATAATGCAATAAAATGCTTAGAATATACCAGACGATTTATTAGCTTTGTTATAAATTTTGATATATGATTATATCTTAATTATATCAAGAATATATTACTAACTTATTTCAAATAACTTAATTTTATATAATTGCACAAGTTTGTTATTTTAATATTAGATGTACTGTTTATAACATGTATTATTTGTAGTTAAACAGTGTAATTAATAAAAATTAAAAACGTGTATGTTTTTTTTAATTAAGTAAAACCAAGTATTATATGACAATTGTTACGATTTCTTTATAGACTTAATCCAATAAATAACATTGTGTTTAACATAAAGGTTATATATTTCATGGCAAAATCAAAATTGAGTTCTAAAGAGTAGCAATAAATTATGTAAAATGCAAACAAATGAATTTGACCTGACTCAGTCGAACCAATAGACATACCAGCTTATACTAAGTTTCAAGCCACTCAAACGCAGCCGATATTAATTCAGAAGATTTTAATAAGTACCAAAAAAAATAATTTACGAACGAATGGAACACCTGGAATGCAAACCGGATCGGGTCGATGAGTTCAGTTTCTTTTTTTTTAGATAATGCAAAAATAAAAACATTCATTCTATGTTTCGTTTATTTATTATTTGTCATTTGTATATTCATTTCTGATGATATTTTAAATAAAAATTATACAAAACTAACACTTTGTTTTATTTTTACAAAATTTTCATCAAATAAATCATAAATAAATTTATGAAATAAACAATAAATATGTTTGACAGTTTCAAGTAATTTCTTATTTTAAGTTTATCGTTTTATATAAGAATTTTAACTTGAATTTTAAATTCAATATTTGTCTTTATATTTAAAGTTGTTTTGATTCAAAAAATTAAGAAAAAAAAAACAATTGTAATCGTAATTTTAAAAATATTAAAAGAACAGGAAAATATTTTATTTGAATATTTATCTCTATATAACAACAAAAACAAAGTTATTGTATGTGTATGCTTAAAATTAATTTTATTAAATACAAATTTAATTCTACAAACGATATTATTTTAAAATGTACATTATGCAAAAGTATCACATTTACATTTTTCACAGCGATAATTTTTTTACAAAATTTAAGACAATAATTCGTCAATTTCTATCGTCCAAATTTATTATTATTAATACATGATTAAAATATTAAATAATAATCATAATAACTAAAAAAAATATAAAAAGTTATTATTTGCTTAATGAAATAAAAAAATTAATAATAATGAATATGAACGTAAAAATATGTGGACATTTTAACAACACTTTTTTTTAAATCTTAGTGTACATTTTGAATAGCAATCAATAAAAACATTTTATTTCGATTATATTTTATTAATTTGTCTTAATAAACACCGATATATATTGATCAATCATGAATTCACAATTGCATTCATTTAACTAACATAATTATTTACTTTTAATTCTTGTTTAATAAATTTATTTAATTTACCGCCATGTTTTTTCGATAACAATTTCTTTCTCTAATTCTTTCACTACAGAAACTAAAATTTAAATCGTTGCGATTCGGATATAATATAATTTTACTTTCTACTGAACGAAATGCTGCTAGTAATAATTTTAATTTCAAGCGTTAGCTTGCCTCATATACTCTGCATCTCGGTGAAATAATATTTCGTTAGACATATGGTATACGTATATATATATATATATATATATATATATATATATATATATATATATATAAATAGAAAATTAATCTTTTGTACTCACCTTGTACACGGCATCTCGGTGAAATAATAGAGTGTACGCTTATTTACTTATTTAGAGAAAAAACATGCATTACTTGTATACAGATTCAGAAACAAACGGCATCCTGTATATGGCGTGCTCCTCTCACCAAAATAAGAAGAAAAGGTCCTAAAACAGGAGGAGGAGTCCTTAATATACTTCTTATAAAATAAAATAGAAAAATGCAATTTTTCAACAGCCTGTATCTTGGTAACGCTGCATTTAAACCCCCCCCCCCTTGTTTATAGGAACTTTTCTTTTTATTTTGGTGAGAGGAACACGCCATATACAGGATGCCGTTTGTTTCTGAATTATCCTGTATAATGCGTAAATGAAAAATATCGAACATTTTAGCCGTCTTCATGAACTAATCAGTTTGGTTTTGGTTAACTAAACTGCGCATGCTTATATATTAAATTTGTTGAAATATTTTGTGATATACAGTGTGTCCCAGGATTGATGTTACAAGAGGTGTAATGGACTAAAATTTTTTGAATTTCATTTCAAGATTCTGGAATTAAGCCCTGCTTGGCGTGAAACGAATTTTAAGAATTTTTTCGTTTTTTGAAAAACAAAATGGCCGTGACGGTGAAGCAAGAACTATTTTCTTTTCAGGTAAAGTACCCTTTTTGTTTAGGATACGACAAAATTTTATTAAGAGAAGTTGTTTATAATGACAAATCATGGCAGTATACCAAACTTCAGGACGATCTACCGTTTGGTGTAAATTCCGAATTCGCAGATAACGCTGAGTAATTTTTAATAAATTTATTGCACATCAATGATATTATTAAGCTTCGTAAGTTAAATTTGTTGTAAATACTATTTGTTTCGTTCAATGGTCTACAAATAAAAATTTTAATAAATTAATAGATACCTACAATTTATTTTGTTCAATCTAAAACAGACAGTTTCATGAAAGTAGGTAGATCGTCCTGAAGTTTGGTATACGGCCATGATTTGTCATTATAAACAACTTTTCTTAATAAAATTTTGTCGTATCCTAAACAAAAAGGGTACTTTACCAGAAAAGAAAATAGTTCTTGCTTCACCGTCACGGCCATTTTGTTTTTCAAAAAACGAAAAAATTCTTAAAATTCGTTTCACGCCAAGCAGGGCTTAATTCCAGAATCTTGAAATGAAATTCAAAAAATTTTAGTCCATTACACCTCTTGTAACATCAATCCTGGGACACACTGTATATATATATATATATATATATATATATATATATATATATATATATATATATATATCGTATGTAAAATTTCATCAAAATCGGTCAAGCCGTTTCGGAGGAGTATAATACTAAATCTGTGACACAAGAATTTTATATATTAGATAGTTAGGTAATATTGCATTAAATTTTTTACAGTGTACATTACACAATTACGCTATATACCAAAATCTTTCCACTATCCTAAAATTGATTTCCTCCAAACAAGCACCTAATTTTAGCTTTATCTACATTCATTATGCTTCTCATATATGTTCTTCTATTTCTACTACTTGGAAACTTTCGCTCACGCAAGCTACTCTCTCAATCATACCACTACTCCAACTACTCATGGGACATCCATGCAAACGTATATCTTTAAAATTATTTACATATATATATATACAGTAGAACCTCGATTATCCGGGCCAGCCGGGACCGAGCCTTCGCCGGATAATTGAAAACACGGATAATCCAAAGACCTCATTTTTATTTTTTTTAATAATTTATTCAGACAAATACATGTGTCAAACGAATGTCTGTTTACGTTTAACTAACAAGTCGGTCGGCAGTTGGCGAAAATAATAAGTAAACACATAAACGGAGGATTTCTCGAGCCGAACTCGGGTATTCCCCGATGCGAACGTCTAAACAGTGCAGCCACGGTCAGCAACGGATAATCCGCGCACGGATGACATTTTAAAAATGCCGCACGAAGAATCCGCCGCCCGGATAATGCGCGCACGGATAATCGGGGTTCTACTGTATATATATATATATATATATATATATATATATATATAACTAAATGTTTATTAAACATTTGTTAAAGATGACCGAACCATCTTAACTGACTAACGCCAATTTTTGCAGTATTTTTTTTTCAATTTCACACTTATCATACCACTAATCTATTTCGTATCCGATTTATTTTAGTTACACCACGATATGCCACGTAAAAATCTTATTTCTACAGCAGTCATTTTCTTTTAATGTTTTTGCAGTCACTCAACTACTATACATCAACGTAGGCACCTTACTAATATTGTTCTTACCCAAAAATGTGCCAAAACATTGACATCAAATTTTCTCTGTATCATTTCATCCGGGATGTCCAAAAATAATTGACCCGACACAACGCCAACGTTATTAATTAAGATTGTCACCTGAAAAAAATAATAACGGAAAATTATTTATTGAACATATACTTTACAAATAATTTGAGCTATAGTTGCATAAAACGTAGATTGATTTGATGACTTGATCACATTGTTTACTATTTATATAGTGTTACAACGTTTTATGCAACAAGCACTCAGAGTAATAATTATTATTATGTTAGTATTTGTAACACATGTAACTTTCGTTAGAACCTACAAAATGCATAATTTTCATCCCTATTTTTTTTAAAAAAAAGGTCAATTTTAAACATTTTTTTTTAAAGGAAGTCGCCATTTTAAAAATAGGTGTAAAAATTATATATTTTTTAGGTTCCAACAAAAGTTACATATGTTACAGTGCACTAACATATAATTTGTTTTTGTTTCAGATATGTAGAACGCGAGTTTTATCTGCCACCATTTCGGCAAATCTAAATTTTGACCTGATCACTTTAACACCATTTTTTACATGAATTTTTAGTTAAAAATTCAAAATAATAATTTTTAAAATATTATAATTTTTTAAAATGTACGTATTTAATAATAATTTGAAAATAATTAAATAATAATTAATTTTCCTATATTATTAATCCATCATTTTTTAATCACATCTTATATCGTAACTTTTTAATACTTTAACGAATTTATAAAGGAGGTCCCCAGGTTCGTTATTGTTTTTAGCAATGACGCGTTTCGACTTTTCAGTCATTTTCAGATTTTCTCAGTTTGGTCGGCGAACGGTTGAACGGTTTGTGTGATTTGTGTTACGGTTTTATATTGTTCAAAGAACGTGTTTGATCCTGATTGGCTGTTTTTAGTTTGCATGTTGTTTCTTATTGGCTATTGGTTTAAATATTGTGTCGGATTGACTATTAATTTTTTACTAGTTTTTTTTTTACCTTTCTTTGCTGATATTTCATCACTAGTACTTTACTCATTATTTGCATTTCCTATTTACACTTTGAATGTTTATCCATATCTTTACGATATACGAATTATTTTATCTTAATACCATTAGTTTTTTATTCTCTTGTATCTTTATACAATTTTACAAAAAAAGTGCAATATAAAAGCAATATTACTGTTATTTTTGATTCCGAACACGATAAATTTTGTCATAAAATTTAATTGACGTACAACAAACAAACAAACACCCACACACAGAAAAAAAAGTAATTTTCTAGGCTTATAAAGACAAAAGTCTATAAAAGCCTATAATAATATAAAACTTTAATCTACTTTATCTAATAAAATACTCCTCAAAAACTTTCGAACTGTTATCTTCTTTTTCTTATTGATTTGGACATTTATGATTTTATTTTTTATTTTAGCTTTGTATATTTCTAAAATATTAAATTTTAGTCCTTTATTATTATTTTTAGGTGTGTCGGCCTTGAGGGCTACCGACTTTTCCACTCTTATCACCGTATTCTATGTGTAAAAAAAATTTGTTTGCTAATTTTTCAGTCACCGGTTTGCAACTGTGCAATACAATCATCATAATACGAGTAGTGATTTTTGGACATATTTCTGAAAATATTTTTTTTACTAATAATATTCAGTTAGTTGTGACTTGAAATGAGGTACAATTTTTCTAAATAGTATAATTACATTTTTTTTAACGAATATTCATAGCACATATGTTAACTCAAAATCAATTTAATAGCAAATAATTTAAAAAAAAATGACTGTTTTTTGAAAATATATACACTTACACTTAGCATTCACACCAAAATAGGTGTTAAATATATGTTGTAGCCCATTAAATTTTCGATCTAAAACATGCAAAACCAGCTACATATCTTAAAGCGTTCAGCCGACAATCAATTTTTAGTAAACCAATGCATTTAGATTATCTCAATTATTTATCACGAATAATTAAAAAATCTTTAATAATTGTATTTTTCGTGTCTTTTACTGTTATGCTAAGTTAAAAAAATATTTATTAAATATTTATTTACTTGAGAATTTTTGAAAATTTAAAAAAATTTTCAGTAAATAAATATTTAATAAATATTTTTTTAACTTAGCATAACAGTAAAAGACATGAGAAATACAATTATTGAAGATTTTTAATTAATTGTCGGCTGAACGGTTCAAGATATGTAATGTAATATAGGACATTTGAACAAATAAATGTTCGTATTGTCTTGTGAAATTTAATGTAATAACACTCAAAAATATTGAGATTTTAAATTTTTTATCCCCAAATATTTCAAGATATGTAGATGGTTTTGCGTGTCTTAGATCGCAAATTTAACGGGCTACAACATATATTTAACACTTATTCTAGCGTCAATGCTAAATGTAAGAAAAGTCATATATTCCCAAAAAAAAAACAGTCAGTTTTTAAAAAATTTGCTATTAAAGTGATTTTGAGCTAGCATATATGCTATGAAAATTCGTGAAAAAAAATGTAATTATTCATTATATTATTAAGAAAAATTGTACCTCATTTAAAGTCACAACTAACTGAATATTATTAGTAAAAAAAAATTATTTTCAGAAATATGTCCAAAAAAATCAGTATTATGATGATTGTATTGCACAGTTGCAAACTGGTGACTGAAAAATCAGCAAAAAAATTTTTTTCTTTTACAAAAATCATCTCTAAGCTTAATATCAAATTGTATAATAAATTTAAATTCCTTATTTTGAACACCGAATTTAACAGAATATAAGAAAAACTTTAAATTTTTATATCTGTGTTATAGTACTCTTATTCGTAAACATATATTTTAATCTCTATTTTACAGTGCATAATAATGACATCAGACAAGACCAAATATATGTAATATGGTAAATATATAATATTGCAAATCTATTTGCGTGTTATTATTAAAATTTTACGATGTACAAATATTGATTTATAATAAACATTCCTATAAAAATATCACCTTTCATATTACTACATCATAACCGCAACCATAACCATAAATCAAAATTAATATAAAACCTTTGATTTAAAATATTATTTGCTATTTCACTTAATATTTGAGTATAAGTGAGTTCTCTGTTTGAATTTTATAGCTTTCGTACTTTATCAATAAACTAGATAACAAATTCGATAGGTTTTTAATTAATTTATGCATATTTGATTAAACATTAACCATTTAATATGTCCGACAAACTAAACTGCTTCGTTTTGTTTATAACAAAAAATTAATAAAATTGGTGTACAAATTAATACTGAAGTTAATTACCAAACGCATGGTTACAGAAAAATTGCTATTATTTTCTCGGATACCGAAATATATCTAAAATAAAAATTCAATTAACTAAAATAAATTATATTTTAGATTCCTTTTTAAATTTATTTAAATAGTCAAATGGTACAACCCTATATTTTAATTTTATAAACATTGTTATAAAAATTAAGTTTGTGGCACACCCTTATGGGTATATATTTGTGCATGTATGTTATAAAAATAATAATATAGATATTTTATTTAGTAGTAAAAAATATGAACTTTATATTATATTCTGCAAAAAAATACGAAAATATGCAAATAAATAATATCCCGGAAATATTAAAAATGATTGAATTCCAGTTTCAGGTAATATATCATTTCCGGTTAACTGAGTGCACACACAAAAAATCAGTAATATTTTCAAAACGTGCACAAATAACGTTATTTTTAAATATTTACACATATATTTAAGCTTTTCATATGGATTATAATAAAATTTGTTATATTTAAAACTTTAACTGTAAATAATTTTTTGTTATTTATTGACGATTGTATTAACAACGAACACGAAAAATTTGGTGTGCTTATCACGGGATATGTTAGGTTAGAAGGTTAGTTTAATATTACATTTTGATTTAATTTTCATATTTGTTAATTTTAATAGTACATTTATCCACATTTTGTAAATTATTGTTTTTATATTTATGTAGTAAAAACTATTATTGAAAATATTGTCTTTAATTTGTATAAATATATAAAAAAAATATAAATATCATTAGATTAATTTCATTGAAAGTACCTAATACAATTTTTTTAAATAAAAAATAAATAAAATTTGTATTTAGAATTTACATCAACGATACCTTTGACAAGCTATTGTTTATTTTTTGTTTCAGCTTGGAAAACAAATGTTTATTTTTCAACAATAAAGTAATTTTTTTCTTGAACTGTCAACGTTTTTACTTCTTCTGTGTAATTTGTAAGTTTTACATGTTAAAAAATGTGCAATAACGTAATTATTTTCTCGAACTGATTACGTTTTTACTACTTCTGTGTAATTTGTGTAATGAAATTATCATAAAATTTAATTATTTGGTTAACAATATAAAGAAACATATAGAATTAGGTAAATGAGATGAATTTGGATAAAAAGATATAGTTTTTGTACATGTAATGTAATAGGCCCCATACACTTGCAAACAAATTGCGCAACAGAGGCTGTTGTGCAATACCAGTTTGCGCAATTTGTTTGCAGGTGTATGGGGCCTATAAGGTTTGTATATATTTGAGTGTGCGCCAGCAATATTATAACAAAAAAATTCAAGCCAAAACCTAATTCTTATCTTACAATTCTTTAATCTAAATTTTTTTAAGACTTTTACTGGAGTAAAGCATTATTTGAATTTATAGTTTAAAATACAATTTTAATTAAATTAAAACACATTACGGTTCACAAGCCGCTTGACGAAGTATTGTATGTTAGGCAATATTTACAAATTATAAATTAACAGCTAATGAATGCCAATTATTTTATGGAAATTTGTAATTAATATTTTGGAGAGCGATTTTTTGTCATTTAGTAGATAAATAATTGATAATATATTGATTTATGATATTTTTGTCTGTTACAAGCGACAGAACGAAAACAACAAAAGAACATCACTACAAGAAGTGAATAATTGTTGATTGACGTACAGCGTAATTAAAAATAAAAATAAAAGCATATTTTCAAATTCAAAAATCAGTGAAGCACAGGTAAGATCTGATTCTTAAATTATTTACTAAAAAATAAACATTGATGTAAAACAATTATTGTTTCAAAATTAAAAATTTAATACTCTTTGTCATCAGTATATTATTTTGAATTATTGGATTAAGTATGTGATTAAAACAGTTTAAGTTTTGAAATATAAATTACACAAACATACTGTAGAACGGTTTAACAGTAAATTATTTTTAAAATAATAACATTTTTTGTAAAATTAATATTAATACAAGTTTAGATAAAACATTAGCACTTTTATTTTAATTTTGATAATTAGATAATACTAGAGTATGTAAAATTTGCAAGAAAACAATATTGCATAGAAAAGAAACTCTGTATATAAAACATACGTACGTGTACAATTTGTGGCACATAAAACATATATACATAAAACAAGAGAAAGCAGCATAGCATGCGTTACAAGAAAACCGTAAAGAACCCTTAAAAACCAGAAGAGTTCTTTAAATCCCGGCTTCATACTATATTTTCATAACATGATTCTTTTGTTTCAAAAACTAATTATCATTCAAATCTTGATGACAGGAATGACAGTTCAACATTTCTTTATGTTATTAATAAAAAAATTAATTTATTGTTCATAGTGATCCAGAAAAGAAATGGAGGAAGATAATTTAATTGACTTTGATGGTAAAAATGTTTCTGGAAAATTATCGGATATTTCAAATAATCCCTTCGATACTGTTTATAAAAGAATTGTAAAAAACGAAGTATCTATAGATTGGTGTACAAGTGAAACTGATCAATTAAAAAATAAAAAAATATTAGTTGGCAAAGAAAATATCAATGTTGGACATTTAGTTGCACCACTTCAAACCCCAGTAAAATCGATCAAAAATAAAAAAATTTTTAGAATTCCACTGTACTTACATGGTAAAGAAACAACTGCAGATATTTCGAATAACTCAAATAATTCACTTTCGATGAAAAATATAGATTATTTAAGTAATACAAATGAAGAATTAAATGTATCTTGTGCATCACTGGGACTTCCTGATAACTCTTTATTAAATCAAACTTTTGACGATATTGCATCATTAAATGTACCTTTACCAGAGTCACCGAAAGAAGGAAATAAAATAAAAATTCAAACGTCTGAAGAAGAGGATCTAATACGGATGGATGCAATGTGTTTATCTTATATTTTTTCTTCTGCCAAAGAAACTGTGGATGAAATGTTCCGCGAGCTTGACATCTCAGCAACGACACCACCTTGGAATGAAAATAATGAGAATTCTTATCAACTTAACGACGATGTTGCATCATTAAATGTACCTTTACCAGAATCACCGAAAGAAGGAAATAAAATAAAAATTCAATCACGTGCTATTCCATCTGTAATTGTTTCATGTGAAAACAACAATAAACATATTTTTCATTCTAAAACATCGACTGATCATCAGAAACTGAACTATAGTTTTGGTGCAAGAACGTCCGAAGAAGAGGATCTAATACGGATGGATGCGATGTGTTTATCATATATTTTTTCTTCTTCCAAAAAAAATGTGGATGAAATGTTCCGCGAGCTTGACATCTCAGCAACGACACCACCTTGGGATGAAAATGATGAGCTTGACATCTCAGCAACGACACCACCTTAAGATGAAAATTCTTATCAACTTAACACAGAAGATCCTAAAGAAAACGTAGGAAACAAAAAACCAGAATCGGAAACAATTAACAACAAACAGCTGAATAATTTAGTGCAAAAAAAATCGAATAATCAATACGAAAAATTCAAACATTTACAATTTGGAAAAAAAATCGTTCGATCGAAATCTGATTCGGAAATCAGTGATAGAAAATTGATATGTACTGAAGCAGCGAATGTAGATCTTCCAAAAATCAAGAAACAAACAAATCCTTTGGCGGTGAAATTGGAGAAGAATCTAAAAGTGAATAATAAAAAGGATAAAATTAAAAATAAAGGACCTATGAAAGCTGTGTTACCCTTGCAAAATATAACGAAGACTAATGCAACGAAACAAAATTAAACATCATCAAAAATGCAGATTCAACATCTAAAGAAAATGAATTCGCCAAATGATCCAAAATTAAACTTTCCAATTGCACAATCCAAACCAGATATGGGCAGTAAGAAACTGTCAGAAGCAAATGGTTCGAGAATCAAGCGATCATTTTCATTCCAATCATCTGCGAATTCATCAAATGCCAATATTAATAATATCAGTTTAACACGTTCGCTGCCGCCCGGTATGCACTTGTTCCGCGACAAATAATTCATCAAATTTTAATATAACACGAAATGTAAGAAATAACTTGATATTGTGTTAACTGAAAATTTATATTTGAAATAAAACAACTTCTGGAACTTTAGTCAATTTGTTAATTACAGTTCATTCATATATAGGTTTAATATTTCGGAATTTTAGAATCCATCATAAAAAAATAATAATGATGGTAATATCTAAGTCTGGAATCTGAGATTCCGAAATATAGAATCTGTAAATAAATCTATAAACTATAATTGAATAAATGAAAAATTGACTGAAGCCTGGGAAGTTGTTTTATTTTAAATCTAAAAAAACAAAACAACATTTGTGATTTAAATAGTATAATAATAATAATATATATAATATTAATAAATAAGGTCCTTTTATGTTTAATAATAATAATAATATTTGGTTTTGTATTTTTATAAATAAATAAAATCAACAAACAATACCAACCTATATTAAATTACACAGATATAGACAATATTTTTCATCTATTTGCAAAATGTTTCTTTTCGTAATCGATATTTAAATAAAGAAAAAAATTGCTGTTCACGATAAAATGTCAATTTAATTGAATTCTGAAATAAATACTCTATTCAATATATTATTGCTTTTTTCGTTTGTCAATATTATAAAGTTTTATTTATTCTATTTTTCAAATAAAAAATCAAGATTTATTTAAACAAAAAAAAATAATGGTTTGCAAATTGTAGGAAAAAATGTATTTTCTTTTACACTCGAAGTAGCACTGTCAACTAAGTTGAGATTATCTAGCGACAAAAAGAAACATTGAAAGAAAACAGCAGCTGACATCAAAATATGTACAGTGATATTTGCATCGTGTTTTTGAAAAAGAAAACATAATACAAAAGACCATTAAAATTTCCTGTATGTTTTTGTAGATTATAGAATATTGTAATATAAAAATAAACAACATGAAAATTGTTTTAATAATATAATTATTTAATCAATGGTTAACGTATTGTACATGTATTTTATTATTATGAAGTATTTTATAAAATAAAATTGAAGTCAAGATAAAGAATACAATTGTTTTTCTGTAATCTGAATAAAATAATAAAAAATAAATGATAAATTTATGTAGATAATATACGATAAAATAACAGAAATTTATTTAAAAAAAAAAAAATTTTATGAATAATAAACAATTCTAGCTGATCAGCTAACGATAAGTACTCAATGCCGAAAAATACAATATAATATAAAAATTAAATTTTATTCATTTTCAATACAGTGTGATCAATAACTCCGTATCGTACGGAAAATTTTTATATTAATTATTTTCGAAAAATCCAATTAGGCCAATCGTTTATGCTTGTAAATGAGCTAAATTAACAATAAGTAAATGTTGTCACGTGATTTCTGGTATATCGACAAAAGTTATTAGAAAAATTAGTAGATTGCGATTTTATATCGATATGCAAATTTTTAGTAAAAAAACTTGCATTTGAAAATAAAAAATTGAAAAAAATTCCAAATTAATTAATGTAATTTCATCCAAGACATGTTAAAAGAGTGATATATGATACAGATTATTCTCTGACACAAAAAATCTGTATTTACGTTGCAAAAAATTATTATCCCAATTTTTTTTAAATATTGCCAATTGAAAGTTATAATTTTAAAGCAAAAGTGATAGTATTTTTATTTTAAGTAAATTTAATTTTTATTTTATAAAAAAACACTTTAAATTTATGATATAGTCTAATAATTAATATTTAAAATAACGTATTAATATAACACATTGGTTATTTTTTCAATTCATATGCTGAAGATAATACCTATACATTTATTTGTGCAGAATTGGTATATAGTACGTTATAAAAATATATTTCAAGAATATAAAAAAGTAGATATTACTAAAATAGTTTAATCAATAAATATATATGTACGTATACCTATTAAATTCGAAAATATAAGTTTCATCTATAAATAGTAGATTTTGAGATACGCCATATATAGACATGGATATTATTATCGTAAAAATATTAAAATCTCATTTTTACAAATTTAATGGGACCATAATGTCTTATACGAGTACCTACATGTATCTGCAAAACATAATAATTCTTAACTAAGAATTATATTATTTCAATATAATTTTATATATAATATTTTCTCAGATAATATCTATAAATTTAATAATCGGTACTTAATCAATCATTTTTTAAATATTAAAATGTAACTTTCAATTAATTGATATTAAATAAAAGAACGCTAAGAGCCAGTTGCATAAAACGTTATTTTATCAACTGTCTTTCGAGAGCCTCATTGTGATAGTTAACTTATAAAGCATTTAACAATGTTTTATTCAACCGGCCCTTATACTAAATTAAATATAAAAAACAAACAAATTTCTCAGCACACTATATTATCTACCATAAATATATTGCTAATAAAAGTTTTAGACTAATGCTACAATTCTGTGCACAGCTCGTAAGACCTGTAGTGTTTTTCTGTCAAAAGAATTACATTTACTAGAAAGAAAACAAAATATCTCCTAGTACTACAAATCCTGCGAAATGTGCACAGAATTGCAGCATAAACCAATTTAGAATTATTGGAAGTTAAGAAGGTTGAAGCAACGATGAACCCAAATTAGTAAGTTCTTCCCTTCTAATACTATTAAAGAATGTATTTTGCAACTGCACCAGGTAAATTTGATGTTCTAACTAATTATTTTAATTAAATTAATATTAAAGCAATTATTTTCTCTGATATATATATATTTTAAAAATACTTTATATACAGAATATAACTACTTAAATTTTTTCATCAGATTTCGGAAACATTCTAGTAAATTTGAATAATAATATCTAACTCTTTCTAAGAAATTTTATAATAAATAATATTATTAAGAGTTTGCTTTCTGAGTTATGCTTCGTCGGCCGAAACTGAAATTTATTTATATCAAAAGCCGTTCAAGAATAATTCTGCAATATTCAGCATTCATAATTTAATCTTCCAGAATAAATTTTCAACGACTGATATTGCTTGCGCTAGCAAAAAAAAGAACATCATTTTCGCTCTATATTTTTAAACTTGCAACTATTTCAGCTTTAAAAAAAAATCAATAAATATAGCCGACTATAAACTAGTGCTATCAACTTTCTGTGTTATTTTCATTTATTTACAAACATATCTATAGTATTTTAACTGGAAATTTTTATTCATTTTAACTACCTGTAATTTGACACAAATAACAGGTAAATAAATCAAAAATTGATAAATTAATTTTTATTTTGAAATAAACGCTCATTGGTTTATAGTTTCGCATTTTTTTTGTTAAATAATATTTCTAACACTTTATCTGTTTTATATAAAAAAAAAGAACAAATACAATAAAAAAAATTTATCTGACACGTGCATGACCGTCATATAGTTTAACACAAACGTTATTATATTCTAATGTATTTAATGAAATTAAAATTCAATTAATAGAATTAACAAACAAAAGTAATTTACATGTAGAATAAAATATAAACAGTTTGTTGCTATTGTTTATTGCTATATATATATATATATATATATATATATATATATATATATATATATATATATATATATAAAACAATTATGGAGTTAGTTAAGTCAGTTTATTTTGTTAAAAATGAAAAAAGCGAGTTACCGTACTTTGAAAATATAATATTTAGGTAGTAATTCAAGTTCAATATATGATTTTAGATGATTAATTTACAATAAAATATTTTTAATATGAACAAACTATAATTTTATTAATAGAATTAAATTGAACTAACCCGCTCTATCAAGTAAATAAAACTAACCAAATATTATTTTTTGTAACATCTAACCAATTACGTAACCGCACATTTAAACCAATGTAACCTTAAAATAACCACCCCCCAATAAAAATCGCCTATATAGCTGACATAAATAAACAAAAATATAATAATCGAACTATAGCACTAGATTATAAAACAAGTAGGTACATTATTTGCCTAACCTTTCTACGAGCATTTATGCATCCCCCAGCCCAGCCCGGAACTGGTTAATAGCTCGTCGCACCCCTAGAGATCCCGTGTTGCCAGTTTAGTGGATTTTATACGTTTTATTGTACGAAAAAACCAAAACAGGGGAAAACTGAAAAATTATTGTCACGTATGCCAGCAATGTTTTGTTACTGCATTGGTCATGATTTCAGTTTTATTCACCAGTTTTCCATTTTATTAGATTTATTTATGATATAAACTAGAGATGTGTATGTACAATACTTATTAACAGAAATAAATCGTAGGTAATATAAACTCACGTTATCAGTAGCGGACAACCAGCATGGACAAAACGAATTTTTTTTGAAAAAGGAAAAATTTTGCTATTTTTACAATATTAAAAATACATTAAAACACTTTTGTATTGAAAGAAAAAAATGCATTTTGAAAAACGCAGTTTTCGTCTGAAAAGGTATTCACTGTGATTTCAAACTTTTTAATTTTATTGTAATGTTATTGCCAACGAAAGTATTAAAATTGTATAATTTATGATAATAATTTTATGTTGTGATTACGGTAAATATGAATATTAAAAATTATATTGCTCTTCTTATGATATTAAAAATTTCTTGTTATTTAAAAAAATATAATAATGATATCAAAATTATAAACTAATTTTCTTGCATACTTATATTTTTACATATACTGATATTTCTTTTATGAGATATTTTAGTGTAACCTATAAACATAACAAAAAAGACAGTGTTTCTAAATAATTTCTTTATGCACTACATTCTGTTGCATCTATTTACACAGACCACTCTTAATACAATTAGAAACATTATAGTTATTTTGTTTTATCTACACGAAAGTATAAATTATATTATTTTATTTAAACTAGAAATAAATATAAAAAAAAAGATAAATAGCGAAGCAAGAATTAAACTTTAAAAATTTTAGTAATTTTTTTTCGAAAAACAGACAACACTGTATATTAGTAAAATTATATAACTTATTTGGGCATTAGAAAAATCTATTGCAAAAATTAGTTTATAATCGGA
This sequence comes from Clivina fossor, assembly GCA_963966155.1. Lineage (NCBI taxonomy): Eukaryota > Metazoa > Arthropoda > Insecta > Coleoptera > Carabidae > Clivina > Clivina fossor. The sequence continues at coordinate 340,014 of CAWYQG010000025.1, forward strand.
TAAATAACGTAGCCACAATCAATTTTTAAAAAACTTTGGTAATTTTTTTCGAAAAGTTGGCATTACTGGAAAAAATAAAACCACTTGACCATCTTAGGCACTAAATAAACTTATCCTGAAAATTTTATTTATTTTATTTCATAAACTCAAAAACAAAATAAAATTTAGTAAATTTTAGTAATTTTTCTCAGAACATTTGTAAAATTCTACAATTTATGTAAGCACTAAAAGAATCTTTTGTAAGAATTTGACATTACTGAAGAAAAATAAAACTACATAATCTCCTTAGGCATTAAATAAACTTGTTCTAAATTTTTTATTTAAATCGGTTGATCTGTCTAATCGTAAGAGAAGTTACGGTCACAAAATTCTGACTGACGACCGAGGAAGCTGACGACGCATATACATACACCCCCATAATCTAAGTTCCGATTTGTCTGATATAATTAATAAAGTTTATAGAAAAAATAATTTTTAATTATAGTTAATTTGTACTGTAAAAGATTATTGAAATATTGCTTTATTTTTTATAAAAAAAAAATATTTTTTTCTACCTTGTGTAACAGGGTTTATCAATTAAATATTATTTAAAATTAATTTTCTCGAATTTAAAAGAAATAATAAATTATTTTGTTTTATTGTGAAAAAAATATTTCTAATAATTTTTTAGTAATGAAATGTTATTCGTTCATAAATATATCTAGTTTATTTAGAAATAAATTTAATTCCGATATATAAATTTTGATTTATTAAATATATATTTATATATTTATATATATATATATATATATATATATATATATATATAAATATTTAAAAGGATTAGCTTTTAATTAAAAAATTATTAGTTTAATTTGTAAATATGTCAGTTTAGAAATAACTCCCAATTATATTTTGTTATAATTAATTTATTTTGTATTATTATTTTATATAATTTAAATTTTTTATAAATAAATAGTTTTTATTATTTAAGAATTAGATATAATGATAGTTAAATATAAAATTTTTATTCTTATTTCTTAAAAATATTAGTAAATTTTTTTCTCGGAAAGTTGGCAACACTCTATTTTGTTAAAATTACATAAATTATATGATTACTAGGAGAATCTTTTGTGAAAATTTGAGTAAAATCGGTTAAATAACTTGGCCAGAATATATTTTTAAAAACTTTAGTAATTTTTTTCTCGGAAAGTTGGCATTACTGGAAAAAACCAAAATCACATGACCTTATCTTGGGCACTAGACAAATTTATCCTGAAAATTTCATTAGATGACGAATCTGAACTTAATTTATGTGGGTGTATGGATGTGCGTCGACAGCTCGCTCGGTCGTCACATAAAATTATGTGGCCGCAACTCCTCCTAGACGGTTCAACCGATTTTAATAAAATTTTCAGGATAAATTTATCTAGTGCTCGAAATGGTCATGTGATTTTGGTATTTTCCAGTGATGTCAACTTTCCGAGAAACAAATACTAAAGTTGTTAAAAATTCATTGAGGCTACATTATATATTCGATTTTGATCAAATTTGCTGAAAAGATTTTCCTGGTGCCCGCATAAATTTCGTAATTTTAATAAAATCAACTTTCCGAGAAAAAAATTACTAAAATTTTTAAAAATTTATTACGGCCAAGTTGTTTAACCGATTTTGTTCAAATTTTCCCAAAAGATTCTCCTGGTATCCATATAAATTAGATAATTTCAACAAAGTACAGTGTTAAAAACTTTCTGAAAAAAAAATTAATAAAATTTTTAAAAATTTATTATGACCACGTTATTTAACCGATTTTATTCAAATTTTCACTAAAGATTTTCCTGGTGCCCACATAAATTACTTAATTTTAACAAAATACAGTGTTGCCAATTTATCAAAAAAAAATTTAAAAAAAATTATTGTGGATACATTATTTATCCGATTTTAATCAAATTTTTACAGAAGATACCCTTAGCGCCTATAATATTATATATTAGCAAAATACAATGTTGCCAATTTTCGGTAAAATTTTTTTAATTTCTATTTCTTATTATTTATGTGATAATGTCAAAGTGGTATATATATATATATATATATATATATGGGTTTACCCATATACTTCTAATCTTGTTTTTCTGAAAAAGAGTTCATAATTTGGTAAAAATATGGTTTTTATCTGGCAAAGAATTATACCAATTATTTTTCTCTTCTTCCAACATCAAAAACAAAAATGCTTCTTCTTCATCGGATGATGAATACATTAAAAAAAATACTTGTAAAATTGACTACATTGAATATTCCCGCCAATTTCGATGGCGAAAAAACGCTTAGGTATGAAGATACTTGCGAGTTCCGCTTTGGTGGCGAGCGCGATAAATTCGTTGCCGCTACCGCTGCGAATATTTCGCGTTGGTCTGTGGCTGTCGCTTTACATGCAAAATTTGTCTTTCACTTTATAAAACGAAACAGTAGCGCAGAGATAAGCAACGCCTTCACATAATGACATTTATTGTTAAATTAACAATCGAAGAAAAAAAATTTCGGAACGCAGTAAATTATAAATTTACATATACCTACGTATAAAATTTTCTAAAATTGATTTAATAAAATTTATTTAAACCAGGGCGCACGAAACCGATAAAAAATATTGGTTAACGGTTAACCAGTATCGGGAACTATATTTTAATATCGGTTTTGTTCCTTATATTTTAAATCTGTTATAACCAGTTAATTTATTATAATTTTAGTTGTATAAAATAAGACTGTGTAAATTACGTATATATTTTTAAAAAAATAAATGTTATACTTATATGTGACGAAAATCTAAATTTATTTATAAGTTATAAAATATTCTTTTCTTAAGAGGTTACATATGTGTACATTAACCAAAACTTTGACAATTGATTCAAGGAAAAGTTGTCATTGAATTAAAATGCGATTTTTTGTTATTGAAAAGATCAAGTCTTGGAGAACAAATTGTGCGGTCGACAACTGTCGAAGTCATTGTGGTTATTATAAAAACGGTCTTATGCATTCCGGGAAATCCTTCGCGGTGGACAGCAAAACTCGGTTATTTGTGAACCGATTTGCGTATGATTTTTTTTACATATTCTTCCATATATTCTCTAACTGTCTCGACACAGATTTTTTTTAATTGATGTCCTCGTTGTTTATTTAATTTTTTTCAGCACTAAAAACACACGTAAAAAACGACTTTTTTTGTTGAAATTGCCACAATTTTGTTTCTAATATTACTTAAACAAAAATCTGGAAGAATGTGTAAACATTTTTTTATGCAAATCGGTTAACAAATAAGCGAGTTCTGATGTCCACCGCGCAGGATCTTTTTTTGTAATGACTACAATTACTTCAGCAGTTGTCGACCTCACAATTTGCTCTGCAAGACTAATCTTTTTAATAAAAAAAAAGTATTTTAATCTAATGACAAACTATTCATTGAATCAATTGACAAATTTTTGGTTGATTTACACATATGTAACTTATTGATTTAGAAATAAAGAGATCCAATTATGTTAACCTGCTTTAAAATTGTTGAATATGAATGTGGGCAGACGCCGTTTTTGGTAACAGCTTAAAATTTATAAATTTGGTTTAAAACAAATGGAGGTTTGAAAGAATGTAGGAATTTTAAAAAAAAATGTATGTGTATTATTATTTTTATATGTTACTTTTAATTTTTTTGAATTTATTTTTGTGTTACTAAAATTTATGTAAACTGTACATGTACTATAAAAATAATTTTAAATTTTGGTTTTCTTACCAAAAAAATAATTTTAAATTTTGGTTTTCTTCCCAAAAAAATTGGTGTTTTATTTTTTGGTTAAAAATTTCCGGTTTTTAAGGATTTTAAAATATCAATTAAGGCTAACATTTGCTGAATATTTTACCGATTTATTTGACCGATTTCATGTCCTGATTTAAACAATAGTAAACTAAGTTATCGTTATCCTGAACTTAGTACACATATTTGAAATATTATATAAACAATTTATAATAAATAAAAATCGACGACAAACTTTGTGTGGGCGATAGTAAGTTATAAATTTACTTATAGGTCAATCGGAGAGGAAATCAAACTATAACGTATGCATTGCAACTAGTTTCTGTGCTTTTTACACCTTCATTAGACTTAATTTTACATATATTTTTACACATTAAACACAATATAATGTAATAATACAATGTACCTATCAGTTATATGAATACAACATTTGATTTGCATATTTAAAATATAAATATGAGTATAGAAGTTGTCAATTCCAAATAAAAGCAAATTTTGTGGAAATAAATTATTTACAAAATAATTACAATAAAATTATAATAAAATGTCACACCGCAAATTAAGTCAATAGTATACTTATAATTCTGAAACCGATTCCTGAATTTTGTACACACATACATAAAAAATATTAAATAAATAATTCATACAATCAAAAATCGATAACAAACTTTGTGAGGGGCGGTAGTCAAACGTATTAGTTGGAAGGAACATATGGGCTATATACTGAACATATAGATTCTTGACAATTTTTTTTTGTATTGTCAATGGTGCGGGTAATTATCACAGCCAAGTCAGGTACCTACAGCTTATACTGGGTTCCGTACCACTCAGACCCAGCCAATATCAGTTCAGTGATTCAAAGTTCTAATACCAGAAATAATATTTAATTTAATTTCCGGTGTGAGCGCTGCATGTGATTACTTAATAAGCACTTGTGAAATTTCCTGATTTATTTAATAAAATTTATTTAACCAATAGTATTAGTAATCTTCGCTTTGTTCCTGAATTTTTTTCTTTAAAAATTGTAACAGCGGCTTATAAGGAACTTCGGAAAATAATAAACATCAAGTTACATGGTTTGACTTCATTTATTTCACAATGCATTTTTCTTTTTATTATAAGTACGTTTCAGCTTCATAATGAAGCCATCTTCAGCTAATTAATACAAAATTTGGTTGTAGTAGTTACATTATGTTATGTTACAATATTTCAAAAGAGATTTTTTGTTACATTTACATACCTTTTAATGTTTAGAAGTCATGAAATTAATTTATTAGACAGTTAACAAAATTTTAATTATACAGACAAATTAAAAAACATATAAAAACGACAAAACATTTGCTATTTTAATAACATCGTTACTGTTTGTCAATTATTAAATACATTTCTTCTCTTGGTGAGAACACGTGTATATTTTGTTAAGTAGCTTGGACATTTTGTCAAAGTTTTCTAAGTGAATGCGTCATAATACGAATAAAACTTTTATTATAGTTATTGCCATCTAGTTGTACTTAATTCTGAAAGTGTGTTTCGCGCGAGATATGAATAATTGTTGTAATTTGTTTTTGCATTAACATGTGCGTTTTTTTCAATATTAATATGAAAGTTTTCTAATATTAATTCTTTTATTTCTATTTTTTTCGTAAGTGATGATGTTAGGTTCATTAAAATTAAATTTATGTCCGGTGTCCGTATGATGTTGGCATAAGGCACTGTGACCTGCATTATATATTTTGCAATTGTATTTATGTTGCTGTATACGTTTAGTTAAAGTTTGACTGGTTTCTCCGATATAGCTTAAGTAGCATTTGCCATAATAAATTTGAGAAATTAAATCTTTTCTCTGTTTATACTCTATTTCGTCTTTTAATTTAGTGTGAACATTATTAATATTGTTATTTTTGGATGTAACTGTATTGACATTTAAATCAAGCATGATATGTTTTATAGTGGGTAGTATTTCTTTAATGTATGGGACAGTGACAATTTTTTTTATATTAGTATTATTAACCATCTCATCAGAAGAAAGGTCATCATTCATTTTATTAATTCTGATATATTGTTCTATGAATTCAATAGGGTAATTGTTTTTAAGTAATAATTGTTTTACTATGTAAATATTTTCTAAATGAAATAAATGAAGTCAAACCATGTAACTTGATGTTTATTTTTACCCGAAGTTCCTTATAAGCCGCTGTTATAATTTTTAAAGAAAAATTCAGGAACAAAGCGAAGATTATAATTTCCACTTTCAGTAAAAATTTTCTCACATATTTCGCATTTAAAAAGTCTTTCATTTGTATGAATAAGAATATGCGATTTCAAATGTCCACTTTGAGTAAATGTTTTCTCACATATTGTCTTTCATTTGTATGTGCGCGAGTATGGTCTTTCAAATTTCTACTTTGAATAAAAGTTTTCTCACATATTTCGCATTTATAAGGTCTCTCATTTGTATGTGTACAAATATGCTGTATTAAACGATCACTTCGAGTAAAAGTTTTCTCACATATTTCGCATTTATAAGACCTCTCATTTGTATGAATACGAATATGTCGTTTTAAAATAACATTCCGAGTAAAAGTTTTCTCACATAATGTACATTTATGAGATTTACTTTTCTTTACAGATTCATCAGTTTCTTTCGAGCTGAATATATTATTTTATTCTTCTTTCATACAAACAGCGTCAACATTTGTATTATTTTGTGATTCTAATTTTTCTTCAACTTTAATATTTACATCAGTTTCCAAATCTAGTTTAATGTCTTCATCAATATACAGGCGATCACACAAAATTGCAGAGGTCGATTCAATAAATATTTTTTAATTAATTATGTAGAGCATATTTAATGTAACTGATTATTCGTAATATTTAAAAACATATGTATAATTAATAATTCAATATCAATATTTCATTATTAATAAAAATTACATAAAATACAAGTAAATATATTTTTTAACAAGCCATCTTTAAAAAACATTATTTTTGTTTCGAAAAAATACAGTGTCCAAGATAACTGTATGCATGGAAATCTCCGGAACTGTTAGAGATACGACCTCGGTTAAATTAGATAAAAGTTGCCTCATTAGTAGGCGAGTTTAGTCATTTTTTGTTTTTTCCAAAAAATTCCTTAGGTTACTAGATATAGACAAAAATTCAAATTTTGTTGTTTTCTATTTTCGATTATAACTTTCGCATGCAAAACAGTACATTATTTTGGTTTGCATTTTCTTGAAACACTTTTGTACACAGAATTTCCAAGAGAAACCAAAATTTTTGTGACATGTACCATTTTTGAGATTTATGATGCAACTTTCATTTTTCTTATGTAATTAGTATTTGAATGTAGTGTCATTAAAAAGATTTTTTTTCTCTTTTCAGTGATATAACATAGTCCTACTTTATTTTAAATAATAACATGGAAAATTAGAAAAATCTATTTTGCAAAGTAATAATTTATTTTTTAGTTGAAAACTGAGTAGGCCATGTCAAACAAATTAAACATGAGCCCTACTTTATTTTAAACAATAATATAGAATTATAATTCAAAAAATTATATGAATTGTAAAACGATGTAAATATGTTAAAGTACTGGTATTTGAATAATATTTTTAAATGTTTATTATTAAAAGAAATTTCTTGATTCTTGTTACTTGCCTCTTCGGAGCAGAAGAACAAAATAATTCTAGGTGACTCTGGTGACACGAAACCTTACATCATGTAGAAATAAATTTCAAATTGCAATTATTTAATATTTCTACCAAACTTGCTGTTATTTCAACTAATAAGCGATTTTATTTATAAATCAACTTTTATGTGACAAATATAGAAATATGAATTAAAAGTATTGCTAACAAATTGCGTTACTGATATTAAATCTAAAAATTATAACAAAAAACATCAAAAATAATTGGTAAAAAATAAATAAATTTGAAAGTACCTATATAAATTGTTAAAATGTCAAAATTTGTGAAACTTTGAAATATATCTCAAATAATAGTGCTTTTACAAAGATGTATTATTTCGAATTGCAAGGCAAACAAATAAAATAATAGTTGTAGGTATAATATATTTATTTATATATAAAATATAAACTTTTTTAAGATACATGTCAAAGGAATTAAATAGAAATTAAACAATATAAAAATTAACAAATTTATGTCTTCGAATATGTTTCATTAACGATTCATTTCGAGTTAATATTTTCTTACAAGTTGTACACTGAAATGGTTATTCGGCGTTATGTGTTCGAATATGTCTTTTTAAACTATGTTTTTGAGTAAATGATTTCTTACAAGTTTGACAGTGAAATGGTTTTTCTCCTGAACGTGTCTGAAGAAGTCTAGTTAAATCTCCTTTTCGAACAGATATTTTCTTACAAGTTTGACAGTGAAATGGTTTTTCGCGTGAATGTGTCTGAATATGTGTTGTTAAATTAATTTTTTGAGCAAATGTTTTCTTACAAGTTTGACAGTGAAATGGCTTTTCGCCTGAATGTGTCCGAAGATGTGTTGTTAAACTAATTTTATGAGTAAATGATTTCTTACAAGTTTGACAGTGAAATGGCTTTTGGCCTGAATGTGTCCGAAGATGTGTTGTTAAATGAATTTTTTGAGCAAATGTTTTCTTACAAGTTTGACAGTGAAATGGCTTTTGGCCTGAATGTGTCCAAAGATGTGTTGTTAATTGAATTTTTTGAGCAAATGTTTTCTTACAAGTTTGACAGTGAAATGGTTTTTCGCCTGAATGTGTCCGAAGATGTGTTGTTAAATTAATTTTTTGAGCAAATGTTTTCTTACAAGTTTGACAGTGAAATGGTTTTTCGCCTGAATGTGTCCGAATATGTTTAGTTAAAATATCATTTCGAGCAAATGTTTTCTTACAAGTTTGACACTGAAATGGTTTTTCGCCTGTATGTATCCGAATATGTCTTTTTAAAACTGTTTTTTTAGTAAATTTTTTATTACATATTTTACATGGATAAGGTTTTTCACCTGTATGTGAACGGATATGTATTGTTAATTCAGAAAGTGTACGAAAACCTTTACCACATAGTTTACATTCGTGACGTTTTTTATCTTTACAAATTTGTCTTGTTAATTGATATTGATGAGTTTTCTTACCCGTTTTGGTTTTATGCTGCGCTTTAATTGCGCGTGTTCGAATATTCACTTTTACATTTGTACTGTTTTTCAAGGTTCTATTAACAGCAATATCTTCTAAGTTGTCAACATCGTTTTTCATATGTTTGTCGGTTCTGGAATTTTCTAAATAAATCGCATCGTTTGTTTCATTGGCTTGTTCTTCAATCATATTATTTTGGAAATCGCTAAGAAATTTGTTCGTATTGTCGCAAAAACGTTTTAATATAACATCATATTTCACTTGAAATTTATTTGCCAAACTATAATCAATAGAATGAAACCCGTAAAATTCATTTTGCTCTATAGTGGTAGGTAAATCTGCAAATAAACTTTTAATCTCGTGTTTTTCTATTGTAATTTTATCTTCGTATTTTACTATGGTAGATTCATAATCATTAATATTAGTTTCACAAAAATGTTGGTCCTCAATCGTTTCATTTTTAAAATCAATTGTGTCGTCAATTAAACATTCTAACCCTTCTTTTACACTTGCGGTTGTTTGTATATCAACTGAGTTGTCGCAACCTTCAGTGATAATTTCCGTTTTATCATTTGGAAGAAAATGATTCGTGTCTATTTCTTCTACTTTAATTTCATCTTCAAAATTTATTTGACAACTGAAATCAATTGAATTATTTTTGCAAACATAACTTTGCTCTGTAATGGTGTGTAAATCTGTAAGACAACTTTCAATCTCGTGTTTTTCTATTGTAATTTCATCTTCGTATTTTACTACGGTAGATTTGTAATCATTAATATTAGTTTCACAAAGACTTTCTTCAATCGTTTCATTTTTAAAATCAATTAAACATTCTACTTCATTTTTTAAACTTGTGGTAGTTTGTATATCAATTGAATTGTTGCAACCTTCACTGATGATTTCATTTGGAACAAACTGATTCATATCTATACCTTCCACTTTAAGTTTATCTTCAAAATTTACTTGAGTAAATCCGGAACCATCATTATCCTCAATAATATTTTCTTGTTCTACAGAATCCGATTTATAAACATATTCTGTATGTAAAAGATTGGATATTTTCACAGCATTTTCCGATATATTATCATAATTGATTATATTGTTCACTACAATTTTCAAATTTGTGCATTGTTTTAGATTTTGTCCATTTTGTAATTGTTCTAAATATTGATTTAGAATTTCTTGTGACCGAAAGCATTTCTTTATAAATGTGTAGGCTTGATTCAATTTAGCAATACATGTTTTACATATGCCATTTGGTAAACTGCTATTTTCGTTTAGCTGAAAAAACATTTAAAAATAAAATAAGAGAATTAAATTTGTAATTATTGTACTTACAAGTTCTGGTGCAATTAGATTTAATTTGTCCAATAAAATTATGTTATCTGAATCGAAATTAGTCAACGTTGATGCGAGATCTTTATCAGTCGTGCATAAACGACAAAGTTTTCCAAATATTAACATTTTTATGTTATTATTATATGAACTGTGTAGTTTTATATTAGTTTTTATAGTTTTTACACAAATATTTTAATATAATATACTAGTAATAAACTGGTAATCATGGGACAATAACGAGGTTAGATAATTTTGTCGCATATAGTTAACAGGAATTGAGTCAGAACATTTCACTGCCAACTTTACAAAAATAAATTCAGTATTAATGATGTTGGTACATACACTATGCCTCTAAATTAAATTGTAATATAATTCTTATTTTAAAAATGCTTCAAAAATTCAAACATTATAAAAATATAAACTATAGACTATAAAATAATTAGTCTTTGCTACAAGTTTTATATTCAGAGTAGAGTGAACTTAGCAATGCTATTCGGAATGCAGTATGCGCAACTTTAGTTGTGCAGTAAATTGTTGACAGCTGAGTTTGTAGGTTAGAATTACTGACAGGTTAAAATGTTTCTAGCTTAGGAACTATGGAAATTTTCAAAAACAAAGTTGTATGAATTGTAAAGTTATTTTTGGGGAAGTACTCTTTACGTTAACATATAATTGTGTCAAGAATAATTTTCAACAAGTAAGTAAAATTCAAATATTTGTTTTATCTAGTCAAGATGTTGCGTTCCTGATTATTTTATCTTCTATAAAAGTTATGTACGTGCTCATTTTCTATGCAGAATAATCGGTGAGGATTTGTTAATATTTCAAACATAAAATAGACTATTTAAAATTTAATTTTCCTATGTAGATTTAAATTGAAAAACTGAGTTTAGAACAATGTCATTGTTACAGAACAAAATGCAGGTGCTGAAATGGAAGATAAAACGTATTGCTCTTATATTATTAATTGTTGTTTTGGTATATTTTTAGTTGCGACCACGCAAATTTACTTCTAGAGAGGAAATTCGCATAGCGAAAACGCATCCAAGAGAAATATGGGAATTTATCGCTGATTTCAGCAATATTATCAAACTGAATCCTACAATGTAAGTATAAATGTTTGAAAACCATACATTACTTTATAATCAAGTATATGATACACATGTTATGATACAAGAAATGCTAGCAATTTTTTATATTTCTAAAACAAATAAAGCTAGTTCAGCAAATAATTTGTTTTATAAGTTTGTTTGATAGAGTACAATAGCTTGCCGGAAAATGTTAAAAATTTTAATACTGTACAGGAATTTAAACAAAAAATGAAGCTGTATTTTAAAGTATAATTTCACGATTTTCTTGATTCTTTCAGCATACATGTAGCAATTATTTATATTAATGTATTATATTTTCTTTATTATAATATGATGTAGCTTATAGCTAAAATAAAAAGTTATTATTATTATACTCGTACAAATATTTGTGAAACAACTTTTGTAACAAATGAATATTATATTTAAAATTAAAATTGTTTTATAAACCTTTAAACGTACAATTAATTTTATAAAGCTAATTAAAACCGCATTTAGAAATAGAAAATTTTACTTTAAGTACTTATAAGTACGCCTGTCCGTGATGCATAATTTACGAATGAACCAAAGATATGTTTTCATTCATTCGAAAATTATGTATTTTTTAATATAGCAATAATAGTTTTTACTTTAATTTTATAGGCATTTATAAATGACCCAATATTCATATAATTATTATGGTTATATTAAATAGTTATGAATATATTTAATATTATATCTATATACAGTAGAACCCCGATTATCCGTGCGCGCATTATCCGGGCGGCGGATTCTTCGTGCGGCATTTTTAAAATGTTATCCGTTCGCGGATTATCCGTGGCTGACGGCCAGAGGTTGGCGCATGAACGCTGAATGCACCGTGCAGGCGTTCGCCTCGGGGAATACCCGAGTTCGGCTCGAGAAGTCCTCCGTTTATGTGTTTACTTATTATTTTCGCCAACTGCCGACCGACTCGTTAGTTAAACGTAAACAGACATTCGTTTGACACATGTATTTGTCTTAATAAATTATTAAAAAAAATAAAAATGAGGTCTTTGGATTATCCGTGTTTTCGATTATCTGGCGAAGGCTCGGTCCCGGCTGGCCCGGATAATCGAGGTTCTACTGTATATATATTTTTTTTCATTTGTTTTTAAATTTAAAATACGCAAATAAATGAATAATTTATACATGATGTATTTGAAAGTAGACTTTAAATTTATTCCTTTTTCGTTTTATATGTGATTTAAATATTATAGAATTTTGTTTTAAATTGTAAGAAAACGAGTTGACAACATTATAATATGTAATTTATAAAAACAATTTTCTAACTTTACAGGAGAAATTTTGTCGTTATTTCGGAAAGCGGTATCTTGAGCATTGGCGTTACAAAACCAAATATACTGAACATTTATCGCATTGGCCCCCGGCCCTATTTGAGGAATACAGCTACAGCCGATTTTAGTGTTCATAGTAAATGGAGAGAAAATTTATAATTATATTAATTTGACGCATACTTACCACCTGTTTCCTTAATAGCATATTCTGTGGTACGTATCTATATTTTTTTGCAATCAAAATTCATGACGTAGATATTCGACCCAAGAAGATATTTTGATGTAATTTTTAAAAACAAATAATAATTTTTAGAGTTTAGAGTTGTTGAATCGGTGAAACCTTGAAGAGAAAAATTTTGAAATATGAAAGATTCTAATGAACAAAACTAATTTTTTTCTATAGTAAAAATTTTTTCAGAATTCATTATATTAAAATAAAAAGTCGATTATTAATAAACTGTAACCTAAAGCCGATTTATTTTAATATCATACATATATTATTTATTGACTACAATATATTTTTTATTTTATTTACCAAACAGCACAGCAATTATAAATACAATTAATAAATACAGTTTTTCAAGAAACAATAATTATTATAGCAGCAAGTAATTATTTAGCGAGTGGGATAAAATTACATTGATTTGAATTTCTGTTTAATTTTTAATACACACTCACACAAATATATATATATATATATATATATATATATATATATATATATATAATTTTTTTCACTTTAAATAAAAATAGAAGAATTAATTTATTATTTGATATGCAATTTATTTGTGTAAAAATCATTCATAATTAGTAGTATATAGTAAAATAATCGTTATTTTTCACTTTTAAGTACAATAATAAATTATTAAGTACCTATTTAAATTTAAAATATAACACTTGATCTCATCTTCACAAACTTTCTATTAATTGTAAAGTTTATGAAGACGAGATCAAGTGTTATATTTTAAATTTAAATAAACTTTTACTTCACAATTACCAAAAATGAGTTTTAAATTAATTATTACCTAGTTAAATGAAAATAATTGTAGTAATAAAATGTCAGATATATATTTTTTTGTTTTATAGCGATTTTAATGTACAAGCATTATTAAAAAAAATTCAATTTAATGCATCATAGAAACGGCGGTGTAGCAGTAATTTTCAACCTTTATTATATTACCGGCTACACACCTCGCAAAGGTAGTGATTGCGATGTAAAATGCCTACGACACGTTTTATCAAAATATCTAAAATTCGCTGTAAAATATTTCGAAGATTTGACTTACAGCAGAATGAAACGTGTACTTCGCGAATGTAAGTATGATTATATATTTTCTATAAAATAAAAATCATTAAAATTATACATAGATGTTATATAATATAATTTAAAAAAAAATCTTAAAAAAAAAATATTTATTGAAACAAAACTTGTACTTGTAGAAAATTTGGAAATGTGTTAAAAATTTTATTTTATTTCAATTTCATAATAGTTATTTATGCAATATGTGTGCAAAGATGAGTTTTATAACATGAACTACTAAAAACATCTAGACAAATTTACAATAACAGAAAATTCTTCTATAGTTTCCATTGTATTATTTCAATTAATTTGTTTAAGAAAAATATCAACAAATAAACACGTTTTCTGGATAAATAGATTTTACTACAGGCATGCTGTACGAGAGGTATTTTCATCATTTTCATTTCATTTTGACATTTTTCAGAAGACGAAATTCAATATTTCGGCGTAAAAACATTATTAATTTTTTTCAAAGCTAGCTACTTTATAAATATATATAATAATAAACCAGTAATTAATGAATAAAAGTTGCATTTTTGTGTTTTTGGGATGTTACTTGTTGATATTTTTCGTAAACAAATTAATTAAAATAATGAAATAGAAATTGTTCTGATATTATTAACGAACTCATGTCATAAAACTCATCTTTTTATACTTCTTACGTGTGGTATGTGGTGTAACTAGTAGGGATCGGGTACGAAATAGATTAGTGTATGAATAGTGTGATATTGGAATAATATGAGCGAATGCCTAATGAACGGATGGCTAAAATAATTTATGTGTGTGATATTTACACGTCTGCGTGAACGTTCGATGAATAGATGAAGTGGTATGATTGAGAATGTTTTGTATGAGCAAATGTTTTCAAGTGGTAGGAATAGAAAAGCATATATGAAAAGTATCCTGAATGTGAATGAAGTAAAAGTTGCTTGATTGGATAGAAATATTTGGCAGAAAGTAATTTCGCGGCATAGTCGAAACAGCAACAAACTTTTGAGTATATGGCGTGATTGTGTATGTATAATTCAGTATAACAACGGTTTTAGAAACTATAATTATGTTATCGTTATTTTAAAAACTGGAAATTTCTGAAATTAACATAATTACAATTGAAAGTTATTTTATTTTATAAAAAATATTCCGAAAACATTTTATTTTGAATCATATGATAAAATAAAATTATCATAACTTACAACATGATTATTTTTGTATAGTTCGCAATCGAGATTACAGCAATGACAATTGTTTTATGATGTTTATTATGACTCATGGTAAAAGTAATTATTTACACGCTAAAGATAAACGGTATCGTATTGAAGAACTATGGAAAACATTTCTACCGAAAAAATGTGCAACGTTGAAAGGAAAACCGAAATTATTTTTTATTAATGCTTGTCGTGGTGCAAAACGAAATGCAGGCTACACTGTTAAACTACGAGGAAATGAAATGAATACAAATTTTGAAAATATTCAAACAGATTTCAAAATAGGCGAAAAAAAAAATCAAATTTAACAATACTTTCTCCAAATGATCCGGATTTTTTGATTCTATACAATACATTTAATGGTAATAGTATATTATGTTATGAGGAGTTGAAAGCGATCCCAAAAAAAGCATTCTTTTCCAAGTATCATATTATTTTTCTTTTTTTCAAGTGTTCCGAAGGAAATTAAACTAAAAATAAATCACTAAAATACATATACCATACCTTACTTATTATATTATACTATATATATATATATATATATATATATATATATATATATATATATATATATATAGGTACGTGATATATGACAATAATTAATGTTTCATCGGTCAAATATGCATTTTCTGACAAATCGCACGGTGTGTACATTTTTTTACACTTCTTTACACATTTTCAATAATTAAATTCGGATTCACGGGACAAATAAACGAGACAAACATCAAAATTTAAAATATCCGAAATTTTTAGCAGTTGATTTTTACCTCTAGATTTAATTATGTCTTAATATGATGTACTAATCACCAAAGATGCGCTAGTTTTTCAATCTTTCAGCGGGTATTAAAACTTACCTTGTCAGTTTATTTTTTTTTCTTTGTTTGAAAAAATATTCTTCTAAAATAATTCAAAAAATTTCACATCAACACAAATGAAAATTATAGCTTTATTTATGATTTGTAGGATATGTATCATTTCGTGACGTTAACTCTGGATCATGGTTTTTTATTCAGGCTTTTTGTGAAGTAATCGAAGATCCAAGAAATAGAAAATTAGAAATAAGAAAATTAATAACAACTCCAATACGACATACAGCAGCTGCGTGTAATATACACGATTCTGCAAAGTCCCAAGTTCCTGTCATGATGTCAACATTATTAAAAAAAATATATTTTGAATAAAATATCGTATTGGCCCGAATATAACGCGTTATTTTTTGACTAATTATAATTAGTCAAAAAATAACGCTTTATATAGATTCTATAAGCAGCAACGTTCATAATGCAATTCATGAAGTTAATGACGCAATGAAATTTGGTAACCTAACTGAAATTAGTACATATTCATTTGAAAACTTTCTTGGTAATATAAAATCATTAGTCCGTAACGGAAACCGACCACTATCACAAATAGCTAAGCGCGTAGTTGAATTATCTGTATTTAATACATTTATAAATTTAAACACAGTAAAAAATAACACACCTTTTGTTAAAAATGAAAATCGCACTGAAAAGCATCAATTACTTCAATGTGATAAAATTTTTAATAACGTTTACATTTCAAATGATTTTATGCTGTCTAATGATATCAAGAATAAATGGTTTATGATTAAAAACAACGATACTGCATCTATGATAAATGCCACTTATTTTGAAGGAAAAATTTATATTTATTGTTCTGCAATAAAAGAAAAGTCAGACTTTTTCGAATTACCTATTAAGTCATCTTATTTAAATATATATAAATCTGATGGCGAAACAATTTTACCAAAATTGTATTCCTTGAACGAGATTAAAAGTAAAATGATATCCCTTAATTATAAAAACGAATTTGTATTTATGCCACTGATTCATACTCTAGATAACGAAATACTTATATAAACTTTTAAGAATATTTTACTTTATACAATAACAATAAATTTATTTAAACAAAAGTGTTATTAAATATACAAAATTATACAAAAAATAAAATAAGATATTTGTTATATAGAAATATAATGTAATACGTAACTAAATAAATAAGATAATATGTAAAATAATATTAAAACTCGTCTTCTTCAGTTGTATTTTTTATATTAGTGTCATTTGCAGTGTATTAATAAATAAATTTAAAAGACACGTACAGCTTACGGGCAGTTCTTTTCTTTGCATGCTTTAACACTCTATTTTTAAAAAAAGAGCACAATTCTTTTTCATAGTGTGTCTATTATCTGTAAGTAAAATAACTTCGAAAAAACTCCCAATATTCTGTCAAGTACTTGAAACACCTTTTTTTCTCCGGACACAACACAACTGTCCACGAATACTGCATCAAAACTTCGGATTTGAACATATAGTCAACAACTTTACAGGCTGTTTTCAAACCATCTTCTACTCCAGTTCGACCTCCAATTTGTGATAAAGATTCAACCTGCAACACAGTGTTTTTATATTATTAGCACAAAAATCAACAAATATGTACACAGCTATTTACCAATTGTGTTCGAAATTCTACGTTATTTCGAATTTGATCTTCTAATAGAGACACATCCTCAGACGATTCTAAAGGAAATTTTATATTTTGAAGCAAATTTGGCTTCTTCGTATTGTGTTCCGTTATTTCTTTATGAGGCTGATCTTGACGTGAAAGTGTTCTAAAAATTTTATCCAAACTCAAATTGATTTTGCAAAAATCTTCTTTAATCTGCTGTTTTAATTCAGTTTTAAATTCAACAATCTCATTTTTAAGATTATTGATATTATTTCTTATTTGATTTACTTCTTTACAGACGTCTGATAATGCTAAAAGCAAAATAAAACAATTGATTTTAATTGATCTCAATATTATTTATTATGTTTTAATTAATTTCGTTTAATAAATCAACAGTGCCTTCAACTCCAACAAATATTGTTCTGTATTCTTGTTCTTCCAAAGATGCTGCGATGAAAATTCTCCTGTAGCTTCAGGTAATTGAATTGATGGTGATGAAGTTGAAGTTGAATTATTGATATTTTCCAGAAATAGATTATTTCGATCTGTTACAAATCATCTTTTTTTAATAGGTTTTTTCTCCATTTTCATAAATAACCTAAACATAAAAAAAATTAGGTACTAGATACACGTAACACTATAAATTGTTTTTAACATACGATTCTTCTGCATCTGTATCGATACATTGGCTCAATTGCTTTTCTAGTTTTAAAGCATCCTGAAAGTCCCTGATTCCGGAGCATTTAACAATACAAGGATACTCGAACCAGTTTTTTTCTAGCAAAGTGCTACAATTCGATCTTAATTTTTCCCTTGCAGAGTGCGTTAAATACTCTGGCCAGAACAAGATTCCATCTTTTTCCCATTTATATGGAACAACGGTAAAATATATACCTTGCTTTTCATTTGTCGAAACAATTTTAAAAGAATCCATATTTTTAAACAATGTAGTAATAGTTTTATTTTACTGTAAAATAAAGAAAACCCATATTAATTATTTAAATTTTTTATCTGAAGTATGGACTTTTACAAAACTTCTCCATCTATCAATAACGTTAAATAATTTATTTTTATATCTGATTTTTAATTAAAAAAAATTAAATATATCTGAGTTTTTCTAATAGTAGGTCTTGCCATAAACAGTAAAAGAATTTGCTAAAGTTGACATTTGACTTCTCATTTTTTATAGAACTACTTTATTTATGTTAAAACTTACATACTAATAATAATTATTATCTAATTTATGTTAAATAAATAGATTTTTATGTTTTATAATAAATAGACTTCACAGAAAATTTTAATTGAACATAATCATCATTAAGAATATTTAATTAGGAACATTTTTGTCATTTTATTTTTTTGCAGTTTTTTTTTAATTATTATCTGTAAATATGGTACCTTCTCTCCATACTATTCCTATTCTACTATGAGCACAAAAACCGCCTATATAACAATCCCCATTTTCCAAAATAAAACTTTCATCAACAAGAACAAAAGTTTGGATTCGGAATTTCAATTATTTGCTTCTTACTGTCCCCCATATATATTTTTATATAATATATTTTATTAAACATAATAATATGACATTTTACATAATTATATAGAAACAAATGAATCAATCAAAGCTTACTTTAAAAAGTAATAGAAATTATATGAATTGTAAAACGATGTAAATATGTTAAAGTACTGGTATTTGAATAATATTTTTAAATGTTTAGATAATTTTTATTCAAAAAAAAATTGTCCTTTGTGAGCATATTATCAAAAGAAATTTCTTGATTCTTGTTACTTGCCTCTTCGGAGCAGAAGTACAAAATAATTCTGGGTGACTCTGGTGACACGAAACCTTACATCATGTAGAAATAAATTTCAAATCGCAATTATTTAATATTTCGACCAAACTTGCTGTTATTTCAACTAATAAGCGATTTTATTTATAAATCAACTTTTATGTGACAAATATAGAAATATGAATTAAAAGTATTGCTAACAAATGGCGTTACTGATATTAAATCTAAAAATTATAATAAAAAATATCAAAAATAATTCTTAGTAAAAAATAAATAAATTTTAAAGTATATCAAATGTTAAAATGTCAAAGTTTGTGAAACTTTGAAATATATCTCAAATAACAGTGCTTTTACAAAGATATATTAATTCGAATTACAAGGCAAACAAATAAAATAATACTTGTATAATATATTTATTTATATATAAAATATAAAGTTTTTTAAGATACACGTCAAAGGAATTAAATGGAAATTAAACAATATAAAAATTAACAAATTTATGTCTTCGAATATGTTTTATTTTTATTAACGATTCATTTCGAGTAAATATTTTCTTACAAGTTGTACACTGAAATGGTCTTATTACAAACTTGTGTTCCTTCTTGGAAACAAAGGTTTGATGAATATGAATAATACATTTCTTCCGTTATATTTATGAGATCAATTCCTTCATCTTCCATTTGTTTTCAATAGAATTTTCTCTTGTTTCGATTTTAATTATTGGCAATTAATGTTTCATTAGTTTCAGCTTCCATTCATTGTTTTCTTTTTTCTCTCATTATTGTATTCTAGATGCACAGTTTCTATCAAATTCATAATTACGTTATATTGTTACAGGTTTGCGTAAACCTGTGTCTTTTAGGAACGCAATAATGTTGTTGGGATTGTAATTGTCCGCGACTCGATGGAGATGTTATATTTGTTCCGCTTGATACGGTACCTAATGCAATCAATTGAATTAATTTCGCAAACATCACTTTTCTCTGTAATGGTGGGTAAATCTGTAAGACAACTTTCAATCTCGTGTTTTTCTATTGTAATTTCATCTTCGTATTTTACTACGGTAGATTTGTAATCATTAATATTAGTTTCACAAAGACGTTCTTCAATCGTTTCATTTTTAAAAATCAATTAAACATTCTACTACATTTTTTACACTTGTGATAGTTTGTATATCAATTGAATTGTTGCAACCTTCATTGATGATTTCATTTGGAAGAAACTGATTCATATCTCTACCTTCCACTTTAAGTTTATTTTCAAAATTTACTTGAGTAAATCCGGAACCATCAATATCCTCAATAATGTTTTCTTGTTCTACAGAATCCGATTTATAAACATATTCTGTATGTAAAAGATTGGATATTTTCATAGCATTTTCCGATACATTATCATAATTGATTATATTGTTCACTACAATTTTCAAATTTGTGCATTGTTTTATATTTCGTCCATTTTGTAATTGTTCTAAATATTGATTTAGAATTTCTTGTGACCGAAAGCATTTCTTTATAAATGTGTAGACTTGATTCAATTGATCAATACATGTTTTACATATGCCATTTGGTAAACTGCTATTTACGTTTAGCTGAAAAAACATTTAAATATAAAATAAGAGAATTAAATTTGTAATTATTATACTTACAAGTTCTGGTGCAATTAGATTTAATTTGTCCAATAAAATTATGTTATCTGAATCGAAATTATTCAACGTTGATGCGGGATCTTTATCAGTCGTGCATAAACGACAAAGTTTTCCAAACATTAACATTTTTATGTTATTATTATATAAACTGTGTAGTTTTATATAAGTTTATATAGTTTTTACACAAATATTTTAATATAATATACTAGTAGTAAACTGGTAATCATGGGATAATAACGAGGTTAGATAATTTTGTCACATACAGTAAACAGAAATTGAGTCAGAACATTTCACTGCCAACTTTACAAAAATAAATTCAATATTAATGATGTTGGTACATACACTATGCGTCTAAATTAAATTGTAATATAATTCTTGTTTTAGAACATGCGTCAAAAATTCAAACATTATAAAAAATATAAACTATAGGCTATAAAATAATTAGTCTTTGCTACAAGTTTTATATTCAGAGTTGAGTGAACTTAGCAATGCTATACGGAATGCAGTATGCGCAACATTAGTTGTGCAGTAAACTATAATATATAATTATTTTATTTCGTAATTAAACTCGCTTAAAATGTTTATAAATGCGAAAAACACAATAAAAACACATTTTAAAATTTATAGGAGAGTGTAGGGATTAAAAATAAATAAAATATTATTAACATAAAATAAATATACATATGTTAGAAAGTAACAAACGAATATAACCCTTAATGTATATTAACATAAGGACGAGTATTGTATGAAAATATAATATATATAATATAGATGGATTCGAAATAATTGGCCAGTTGAATGTTGTGTTATAAATTTTCAAATAGATATTGATTTTTTATAGTAATTAAAAAACAGTATTCTACATACAACATTTAGATTTGATTTTAAATAATAATCATGTAAAAAAGGTGACAAATTATATTTAAAGTAATTGTTTACATTGACGGTCTTATAGCTACAAACTGTACATAAAATTCGTCTGGCCAACTGGATTCGTGGCAGATTTTTTTAAGTTAACCTCTAATTCTGTTAAGTGACTGTCAAACACAATATTTCTATGTTTTACCTATTGTAAGCTATTTCTTTGGTAGAAAATTTAATTTTAATCATGAGTAATTTTATGCAATATTGTCAATTATGTACAAGTGATGAAAATGTATTGTTTACTGTACTTAATTTGGATTCAGATGGCAAAAGTTTCGCAGATAAATTGGAAGCAATTGTTCCTAAAATTGTAAGAATAAAATAATTTGTTTTGATTGTAATATACATTATTTTTTGTGAATCTTTTACTTTTCTTATTTTAGGTAGATTGCAAGATCAAATTACCGAATGGTATTTGTACAATTTGCGCTGTTCGGTTGAACGATGCTTATAAATTTATAAAACAATGTTTTGATTCTCAAATAATATTAAAACAACATGTAAATGAAGAAATTTGTCGATTATGTGCCGGTCGTGATAATATAACATTTACTTTAACTACAAGGGATACGGATAATGTATTGTTATCATACAAATTGGAAACTGTTGCATCGGAAATTGTAAGTAAAATATATATTAGCGACTTTAATCAGGTCCATGAATAAAATTATATGCTTATATATTGATAAGTAATCATTTATTTATTGTTTCTTCTATAAGTTTAGAGAACAGACAACAATTAATCTAACCTAATTTAGAATATTTTAAATTTAAATACCTTTGTCGATTTTGTTTAATTGAAATTTATATAAAACAAGTTGTAATATGAATACATGTACATGTACCCAGCTTATAGTAGGATTCAGGGGCGGATCTAGAAAATTTTCAAGGGGGGCATTTTGCCTTTTTTTTAG
Organism: Clivina fossor; assembly: GCA_963966155.1. Classification (NCBI taxonomy): domain Eukaryota; kingdom Metazoa; phylum Arthropoda; class Insecta; order Coleoptera; family Carabidae; genus Clivina; species Clivina fossor. The sequence continues at coordinate 362,908 of CAWYQG010000025.1, forward strand.
GATAAAGGTAAAAAATAATTATTAAGAAGTTTTAAGCCTATATACAGGGCCGGATTTTCAGCTTGCGTAGCCCCAAGCACGATGTAGGGATGGGGCCCCTATCTCTACTTTTAAAATATGTATCAAGCAAAAAAGGTCTTTCATAGTTTACTATCATGATTATGCAAAAAATAGGTTGACCGGGGATCCCCTTGGGTTGGGGGCCACAAGCACGTGCTTGTTCCGCTTGCACGTAAATCCGGCCCTACCTATATAAAAAATTATTATCCCACATTATATGCATAGCTGTATGCAAGGAGGGTTAATAATAATTGTTGTGTGGAATATATATTTGTTGGCCCAAGGGGGGGGCATGGTTCCATGCCCCCCCCCCGTGGATCCGCCCCTGGTAGGATTTAGATCATTCAAATATTAGTTATATATCATAGGGATTTGGTGGTATTAGTAGAACAAACAGTTTTTATTAAGCTCCCTTTATAATCCGCAGATTTTTATTATATAGTATGTTTAATATGAATATTAATTTATATTTTTAGCTGGAATGTACTGAGAAGTTATCGGATTGTATTTGCTCAATTTGTTCGGTTCGATTAAATGAAACGTATAAATTTGTAGAAAAATGTTTTAAATCGCAAGAAATTTTCAAGCGATATGCAAAACAACAATCTCAATTTAGTGAAGTTATGAAAAACAAAATTAAAGAAGAGACTATTGATGAAGAATACATTAAACTAGAATTGGAGACTGATAGAAACATTAAAGTTGAAGATAGTTTAGAATCACAAAATAATACAATTTTTGATGCTGCTTGTATGAAAGAAGAAGTGATTAATGAAGAATACATTGTGGATTTGGAAAATGATACAAATATTAAATTTGAAGAAAGTTTGAAATCAGAATCTTTAGATTTACATTCAGAATTAATAATTAAGGAAGAATATTCTGATTTTGAGAATGAAACCGATATAAAAGCTAGTAGAACTTCAAATAAAAATATTTTCAGTTCGAAAAAAAATGATGAATCTGTAAAGAAAAGTGAATCTCATAAATGTACATTATGTGAGAAAACTTTTACTCGGAGTGGAACTTTAAAATTGCATATTCGTGTACATACAAATGAAAGACCTTATAAATGCGAAATATGTGAGAAAACTTTTACTGTAAATGCAAACTTAAAAACCCATATTCGTATACATACAAATGAAAGACCTTATAAATGCGAAATATGTGAGAAAGCTTTTATTCAAAGTGGACAGTTAAGAACACATATCCGTTCTCATTCAAATGAAAGACCTTATAAATGCGAAATATGTGAGAAAACTTTTATTACCAGTGGACAATTGAAAGTGCATATTCGTATACATACAAAGGAGAAACCTTATAAATGCGAAATATGTGAGAGGACTTTTACTGAAAGTGGACACTTAAAAAGTCATATCCGTTCTCATACAAAGGAGAGACCTTATAAATGTGAAATATGTGAGAAAACTTTTACTGTAAGAGAAAGCTTAAAAAGACATATCCGTTCTCATACAAAGGAGAAACCTTATAAATGCGAAATATGTGAGAGAACTTTTACCGAAAATGGAAGTTTAAAAAGACATATCCGTTCTCATACAAATGAGAGACCTTATAAATGTGAAATATGTGAGAAAACTTTTACTCTAAGAGAAAGCTTAAAAAGACATATCCGTTCTCATACAAAGGAGAAACCTTATAAATGCGAAATATGTGAGAGAACTTTTACCGAAAATGGAAGCTTAAAAAGACATATCCGTTCTCATTCAAAAGAGAAACTTGATGAATGCGAAATAGAAAACTTTTCCTCAGAATAGAAATTAAAAAGAAACATTCGTATTCATAGTGTAACGATTTAATTTTTGTAGTTCCCTTTTTATTAATGATTTTAGTTTTTAAATATAGTTAAGCTTTATTCGGACTGCTCTTTCGTTAGCGAAATCAGTGTTATGTTTTTGCGCAGAACTAGTGGTTCTGAACCGAACTACATGTGAGCTTATATGAATACATTGCGAATGGACGGATTTATGTAGTTTCATTAGCAAATTTTGTTTCATCGTAGCCAAAGTCTGACCTGGCGAAGGTTTCTTAACTAAGCTTTATGATCATGCAGCGGTAGTTGATTCAATATGTAATTATCTAATAATGAAAAAAATGAATACATATATAAATGAATACATATATTAAGTAATAATATTTTCTTAACCTAGTACTTCATTGCTAAATCCCAAATTCCAAAATTCTAAATTCTTGTTCTCCAGCTTTACGTAATGCGATTAACCGTCCTCTTTTTTCCTTTCCAATAATTTTGAATTTGTACTGTTATAGTTTTCTAGAACGCTCAAACAGATGGAGTACATATCTGAAAGGTAAGTTGTTAAATGCCATACATTACTATAATTATGTTCCGCTAGTGCTTCAATAAAATACTTCGTCGTGTTGATTTAAAGAATATATCTTTTTTGTATTCAGAAAATACGTGGTATCATAAAAATGTATGAGTATGTCTTTGTTCGTTTTTCTATTGATTTCTGTTCATAAACATTGCTACAACAATTCTGTTAAGTATTTAGAAAAATACATTTTAAAGCATTTCCAACGGATAATATATTTGAATTCATACACAGAGGAAAACAGAGTGCTATGCACGTATTGCTAAGATTTTTTATAATAACAATATTTTATTATGCATTAATATCAGTTTTGTGAATATAAAAATATTAGATATTAAGTGTATGTTTAAAATAGCAAAATAGATATTGACAGAAAATATAAATAATTTTAAATGCTATATAGGTATATATATATATATATATATATATATATATATATATATATATACATGATAAATATCTACAACACATTTTAAAAGGGAAATATGTAAATGCACTTGAATTAAAATAGAATGCACTTGGTTAGTTTGGATACTTTCCACTATAAATCAGATCCTTTGCATTTTATACAACCTAAACTTTAATTTGAATAATTTGCACTATGAATATGATACATTCCACTATAAACGCTACGAAACCCTATCATCTGCGCCAATGTTGACTTAGGGTAGGTTAGGTTAGGTTTACGTTGTTTAGTTATGTTATTATTCAATATAGGCGCTTATCTGATCGGCGCAAATGATATAGGTATCGACTGGCGTAAATGATTGACAGCCCCCAAAGTGGAGAGTATCCGTTTTATAGTGAAAAGTAATTAATACAAGTGATAATATTTTTTTTGGTGCTTTATGTGCATTCAAAGTTAAAATATTTCTTTCAAGTTGAATAAATTTAATTATAGTGGAATTATTATTATTTTTTTCGTGCAATATATTTGTTATGAGTGCAAATTGTTTTTATCAAAGTGAATATGATCTAAATTATAGTGTATATATTATAAAATATAGTGCCCATTTTAAAATACCATATTGCTACGAATGTAATGTATATAATTTATACTGAACAAAATTATTGCAACATTTCCTATTTCAACTTACATTTCGATACAAGTTAGTTCTTGTTCATCATTCGACCTAAACAGAGAGTAAGTAAAAATATCTATTAAATATTCAATTAAAATGGCAGACGAAGAAAGTAAAAATGTTTTAAAACTGTAATTATGATTAGTTGAAAATTTGTATTATTTGCTCTGATGCAAAACGTAATACTAAAATTGAATAAGTGCATTGATTATCATTTATTCTAATTGCACTTTATCTTTATTAAAAGAAAATGCTATCATATATTTTAACAAAAAATAGAAGTTATCTATGTGCAAAAAAATTGATCTTATTTGAGCTACAAACTACTTAAAAATATCAGTAATCATTTTAATATTTAATTTTTATTGAATATTTTTAAATAAAATAGACACACGCAGTATAAATAAAAATGATAAAATATTAAAATAGTAAAGAATCTTTCAGAACTCATTATATTAAAATAAAACGGCTTTAGGTTGATTATTTTCATTTTTTTTATTTGTCTTCTTCTAATTATAAATTTATAAAAAATTGTCATTCAAGTTACATCATACAGAACGTCATCAATTATTTGTAAAATAATCATATAAAATATACTTATACTATAATATTACAATTAAATATAATAACAATGTTAATAATATCAATTTTATAGAAAGAATCGAAGAATAATAGTAAACTAACTTACATTGCTTTTAAAAAATTTAATACATTATTTAAAAAAAAAAGAAATTTTATTTCCCTTTTTTACATCAGTATCTAATTTATTAAATAAGTAAAAAATTCTTACATAGTAAAAATAGCCATTCAGTGAGGTTACATCATAGAAAACGTCATCAATAATTCGTGAAAAAGAAATGTGTGCACAGTCCAGCTATTTTGTAATATTAAAAATATGGAACATAACTTTGTTATCGTAAAGTGAATTAGGAATTCGTGATAGCAATGAATGTCTATTTTTACTATAATAAAAAAATTATATGTAAATTTGGCAATAAAAAATAATTTTCATTGATTAAATTATAATTCGAATTTCATGGAAGTATCGTACGTTGTTTAAAATATATTACGGAACATTATTCTTCTTTATTTTATAAATAAAATGTTGGTGTGAGGATGGTAGATCGCAACAAGTAATAACAACAACACAATACATTCGATAAACACTAAGTTATATTAACAATAAATAAATATACATGTAAACCATTGCGCGTTACGTTCGGTAGTACCTATACAACAGCCAGCGGTGATGCCGGATGTATGTCATGAATGAGCTAGAGAAAAAAGTTACTTAGCTATTATGTAGCTAATTTTTTTCTTTATTTTACTGAATTTTTCCAGATTTTTTTGAACAAATTTTGAAAAAAGTACCCCCTTGTCAAATTTTTAAAAATTCAGTTTTTAATTTTTTTCTACTAAACGATGCATCGTAGAATAATGGTTTCTTTACACAATTATCGTACATATTATTACGCATTTTTTCATATCATGCTTATTTTCCTACACCTCATAGTTTTTGAGAAAAAAAAAATCCAAAAAAAACAAAATAAAATTCTAGCGCCCAAACGGCACATGCTAGCAAATTAAAGCTACAACCAAATTATAGAACTTTTTATTGTCTATCAAAAAGTATTCTAAGTATTTCTTCGAATTTAACTCGAGAAAGAAGTACATCGCAAATTATCGAATTTGAATGTCAAACACCCATACGAACTTAACGAATGAACACCCCGTATATATATATATATATATATATATATATATATATATATATATAATTATAAGTAAATAGATAGATATAATAATTAGATCTGTGCTCCCTCAGTTTAAATATAATCTTTAGTTTAAGTGTATTTTTAAACCTTCACATTAATATGATTTAATAATAATTATTATTTTTGTTTAATACAGGTTATTACCATGGCGTGCGATATGAATGTTTCTAAGAGGATTAGTACCGGATGCTGCACCAACTCATGGCTGCCAACTTCAAGCACAACCTCCTGCAGCTGCAGCTGCAGCAGTCATAGAATAAGTAATATATATATACAGAAGAAGCGACAACGCTGTGTATTTGGCTGTTTAGGAAATTTCACAGAGCCATCTATAAACCCCTGATTAAATCATTTGTTTAGCGCGGCCCTTACGAATTATTCAGTTCAAACCTTTTTTGTATTAGAAATTTATTTCAAATTATTTTATGTATTTTGATACTATTTATATGTTCAATTAATTCATGTATTGAACATAAATGAACCAAACATATAAATACATCAAAATACATAAAATGAATTGAAATAAATGTTAAGTACATATTTAAAAGAAAATGGACACAAATGATAATAACAATTAATAATATATATTATAATTATATTTAAATATATATTTAAAACAAAAACAAAAAATTACAATTAATATACATATTTTCTAACCTAATTCTAAACTTAAATATTATGCATTTTTTTATTTTTCCTTTCCATAAAATGTTTTAATTTACTTTTTAATGGTGAATATGCCACAGTAAGATATTCGTCAATTATTTTCGGAACCGTTATCATTTCCAAATTAATTTTTTTGTTGACCAGTGATATGAACGCGTATAAAAGAATTTCTATTAAAATAAGTTTGATGTCCTTATTAAGATCTACGGAATGAGTGAAGCAAGGAATGGGGATAACAAATTGGATATTTTCAAGGACTGTTTTTGAAATATTAGGAGAATTAATATATTTTAGGAAAAGAGGAAATATTTTTAGGCGCATAATATGAATATGGGAAATAATAACTTCAGAAGGATATAAAAGGAGTTGCTTATGAATTCCGTAGTCTTTTAATTGAATAAGTGCATGCTTGTCCGTGCAATTTTTAGTTAATAAATATTCGACACAGACCGAGCATTTACATTTTTTAAATATTTTATTTAAAATAACCCCAGATAAATAAGCGCTATTGTTTGTCTGTAGCAACTTTTTGACGTTATATTCTGATAAATTAAATGACGGCGAGCTGATGGATTCTGTAAAAGGAGAAGATACAGGGCAATCTGGAAGAGATACAGAGGAAGAATCTACAAGAGAAGAAGAAGTTCCAGAAGTAGAAGGTGCAGAAGTAGAAGGTACAGAAGTAGGAAGAGGTTGAAGGGAAGAAGGTATAGGTATTACAGAAGTAGACGTAGGAATTTCTAAAGGTAATGACAGGATGTATTTTAGGTTTAATAATAAATCTGCTCCATCTTGTTCACAATTTGAACCTTCAATATTTCGCACTGAATTGTTAACAATTGCAGTGGAATATGCAGAAACAAATTGTGAACAAGATGGATTAGGATTCAATCCTCCCAAACTACGTACAACACTAAAAAAGTTTTCCAAGGGATCTTGATTCAAACATCTTGTTGAAATATATTTGAAATCAAGATCTCTCAGACGACTCCATAGTCGTTGTACGTTGCGAATGGTTATTATAAAACCCAAAACACAGGGTGGTTGGGATACAGCTCGTCCGTCTTTAATAAATTTTAAATTACTTAATTTTATTTTTGCTTCAGCCCAAAAACTATGGTGTACGGAATTGTTGGATACGCGACTTGCTAAAAATTTTGAAGATTGATGTACCGAATTCAAGCTGTCAAAAAGATCATTCACAAAACGAACGAATTCAGCTGTACCCTCATACTGCTTTGATTTGCGATATAGTACAGCATGGTTATCAAGTAACGTCAATAATGAATAAACGGTTCTGCTAAAAATTTGGGCAGCTAATTTAACTTTCATTTTTTTCTTTCCTTCAGGATTGACATGATTTTTCGTAATCTTTCCAATTTTGCCTTCAGATTCAAAATCTGAAAGTTCACACAGTATTTTAATGTCCTGCCATTTCGCTACTTTACCATCAAATATAATATTTTTAGTGATAAAATTATTCCTCATACACTTTAATAAATGAGGAACGTCAAATAAGTGAATAATTTCAGTATCATTTACACTATAAATAAATTCTCCCGAGTGTTTACTGTCAGCGGATAAACTTTCAATGGCAGGACGATTGCTGGGTCCCATATCGCAAACCGAAGCCACAACTTTAAATTCGGTCATTTCGTGAATGGCCTTGATCACCTCAACGATGCATTGTTTTAAAGTATATGTTTTCGTGGCAGACTGTGCAAAATAAAAAGCAACTGGTTGCTTCCATCTTTTGCACAGGCCACGAATCAAAAATACCAAAACATGATCGGCAATCGTATACTTTTTTTCAGTGCCAAAATCTTCAAAACCTTCGACACAATCGCGATTTTTGTTCCAAGATAAACTTGGCCGTAACGACATTTCGTCCCACATTAAAACGCATAATTTATCTTTATTTTTCTTTTGTTTTGAAATATTATTTAAATATTGAAATAAATTTTTATTTATACCGGGAAGATACTTAATATTTCTTTGTGTCCGTTGCAACGTACGGGACGATGCCAAAAACGGAAATAAAGTTCGTAAATATTTGTAACATTTCGGGCTGTGTCGGTATATTGCCAAAAAAAGCGCTTTCTCTTCATCACTATATTCAGGAACTTTTTTTAATTTGTAGTTTCTTAACTGACAATTCAGAAATATTTTTAAAGCAGGCGGCAACTCACTGGCAAAATTTAACATTTTTTCTTTATCAGAAATATGCCTATTTCTGTGGCGAATCTTACAATTATATTTCGTCACCCGCAATAATTGTTCCGTTTTCTTATGAGATAAATAAATTCTTTTTTCCCGCAGAGTTAATTTACTTCTTCTGGAAACTCCTAATTTTTCTAGAGTTACAGTATCTATAAAAAATAAATATTAATTAGTTTCATAAAATATCAACATAGCTAAATGCATCAGTTAACTTTTTTTTTAAATATATAATTTTGAAAACTTAAATTACATAAGAAATGTTGAATTAATAATTCAATAATAAATTTAATATTATTAATTGATTTATATAAAATAAAAAATAGTATATTTTTTAACTGGCTCTATTTTCTATCGCGCCGACCTTAAAAGTACCGAAAAAAAATATATAAAAATATATATAAAAAATATACTATTTATTAATTTTATATAAATCAATTAATAATATTAAATTTATTATTGAATTATTAATTCAACATTCCTTATGTAATTTTCCGAAGAGTCAGTTACAATAAATAAGTTGTATTAAACAAATAAATTCAATATTAACTTCAACATGTTTTGTAAATACAGGTAGCTCAAATGAGCTACCTGTCTGAATATAGCAATTACAACCGTGTGAATTGACGTTAATAAAAATTATATTAATTAAAATTTAACAGAAATTAAAACCTAAAGCTTTTTTATTTTAAAATATTGAATTTAACAATACATCAAAAAATTAACTACTTAAATTTCAATTTTGTTTAGAATAATACTAATATTTAAAAAAAAATTTGCATAACTTATACGAACCTAATTTTTTGGATTTTGTAATCTCCGAAATTGGAGTGACCCAATCTAAGGTTGTTGATTGTGACGGATCTGTAACATAAAATGAACATTAATTATCTATTAAACATTCATCAGTTGTTTTTTTTTAAATAGTTAATTACAGATATAATTCAAACAGTAATTCAAACAAATGAATTAAAACAGCCAAAAATAGTTTTAGTTCTGCACTTAAAAGTATATAAAAATAATTAATACCAATTTTACATGTTAAAAAAAAAGTCTTCAATTTGAACAGACATATAGATGAACAAGAAACTTATTTAAGTCTGGTTCTTTATAATATATTTTTCGCACGCTCGGCACAAGAAATGTCTAAGATTTGAACACGGGCTACATATTAAATATAATTTTTCTGATAAAAATTTACTGAATAAAAATTTGCTAACAAATTGTAATCGTAAAGAACAAAAGTTAAAAAATAATAATTGTAAAACAATATTAAAAAGTAAATGTACTCAAAATTTATATTTCACATAAATCAAATTTTACTTTCTTTATGAAAAGTTTAATTTTGATAACGAATTGCTTCACTAACCTGATTTAGAGGTTCCTGGCATATCTGATGTTGCAGATGATTGCGAAGCCGATTGCCCGTACGTTTTCATATTTTTCTTTAGCAAATGTGTGTCCTCACATTTTAGTGGTGAACAATCTACACAAGAAAATATAATTATTATACACATAGCATTCTAAAATACTATTAAAAAAGTATAATTAGTAAAATAATTTGAAATACACAATTTAAGAATAAAAATCTTACGTACCATCACAAGGTTGTGATAAATATGCAGTACATGGTGATGCTGTTGCTGCTGAAGACAATGGAGGAGAATCTGTAATGCAAAAATTAAAGTTATATTATTTACCAAATATTAAAAAACAATATATATATATATATATATATATATATATATATATATATATATATTTTATAACTAAAGCAACACTAACACTTTTTGGCATTTGGAACAGCATTTCTATTTAACAGTTTACTGGTAGCACTTTGATATTGCCATGTATCAAAATGAGCACTGCAAACGTGGCAATTTTTAAGTTCTGGATAGGTTTTATCCAGTAAATCGCACCTATTGATAGCACGAAGCCATTGTTCACGCATAATTTCACCCTTAGGTAATACATGAAAATGTACGCTCTCCGATCCATCACAGCCCGGATGAATACACGAAGGCTGAAACATTTAAAAACTATTTAATATTTTAAATCATATAAACATATATATTTAACTTACCATTTTTGCACGTGTTATGGCGCAGGAATGAAGGTAAAAAAATAAGTAAAAGGAATGAAAGGTAAAAAAAAATAAGTAAAAGAAAGGTAAGTCTTCAAAAAGACTGTTTGTGTACCAGAATACAATGAAACTGTACTAGGAAAGATATGGAAGAAAGTAAAAGGAAAAACAATGAAAAAGCAAAAAAATTGGAAAAGATGATGAATAATAACAATGAAAACACAAGCAGAAGAAACAACGTTTGAACTCAAAAGTAAAAACAAGAATGGCGTCATTCAAAGCGTCTGTCCGCTAGCACACGTGCTACGTCACGTGATTCTGCAATGTGGCGACATCTGCTGCATAAAAAAATAAATATTGCCAAAAAACTTATCTTAGGAGTTTATAGATAGCACCACTAAAGCTCAATATTCAAATTGGAATACCTATTGTCACCCCCCTGGCAGCAGTTGTTACTACACCTTCTCCTCCGTCACCTTTTCCAAGAGTGCAACCAAAACAACTAGGAACTCTCTCTTCAACAGCTGATGTCACCTTACATCATCGTATTACGACAACAGCGGCCGAAACACAACCATAACCTCACATTTAATTCATCTGTTCAAACATTTTTAACTTCACTGTAAAAAATCGGTGTAAATTTACAATGATAATCATGGTAATTTTACTGTAATTTTCGGTTTTTTTGTAAATTTACTAAAATCTGTAAATATTATAGAAATTTTCTAATATTATTTGAATTTTACAATTTATATGTATTTTTACATTTGAATACTTATTCTATGTAATTATACAAATATTTTTATAGAAAAATGTAAAAAATTATAAATGTAATAATGACATTAGTAAATGTAATAATTACATTAATAAATGTAATATTTTTATCTATTAATCAATATAATATTTACAAGAATAAATGTAATTTTTACATTTATTAATGTAAATATGTGTGCATAAATGTAATATTTACATTCACAAATGTAATAATTACTTTAAAAGTGGAAATATTACAAGTAGTTATGTAAATTTACTTAGCAAATGTAATATGAAAATGTGTTACATATTTTAATTGTAATTTTACATATAAAAATAATTTTTGTAAAATTACATTTTTTTTGTAAATTTACAATGATTATCGTTGGCAACAAAGTGTCCAATGATTTTCATTTTAAAATTTTTTTACAGTGTAGATTTGATTTATAATTGAAATGTTTTTCAATTCATAATTGTTTATTTTGTTCATAAAAACTCGAAAATAATGCTTTTATTTTGTTTTTTTTTTTTTAAATATAAAATTAATTGTATAATATTTTTATTTTGACATCTTATAATCATTTTTCAATTAATACAAAGTTTGAAAAAAAGGTTTAATAAATTGTGAATTTTAAATTCTTTAATTGTATTTTTGGGAAAATCATTTTTCTGATTTTCATTTAGTCAATACTTCTAATATAATTAATTAGGTAACTGATTAGATTTTCTAATTAAAATATCACTTTTTACCACTTTGACTGCAAGGAAAAAGTGGTATAGCGTTTGGTACGGTGTCTGTAACATTTTCAAAAAAAAAAACAATTTGTATAGAAATCCTTCGTATAGCCTCTAGATCAGACGAATCTAAACTTAGTTTGTAAATGGGCGATTTTAATGAAATTTTTAGGATAAATTTGTCTAGTGCCCAAGATGGTCATGTGGTTTTGGTTTTTTCCAGTATTGCCAACTTTCCGAGAAAAAAATTACTAAAATTTTTAAAAATATATTATGGCCATGTTATTTAACCGATTTTACTCAAATTTTCACAAAAGATTTTCCTAGTAATCATATAATTTATGTAATTTCAATAAAATACAGTGTTGCCAACTTTCCGAGAAAAAAATTTACTAAAATTTTAAAAAATTTATTATGATCACTTTATTTAACCGATTTTAATCAAATTTTTATAAAAGATTCTCCTAGTCCTTATGCAATTTTAACAAAATACAGTGTTGCCAACTTAGCGAGTAAAAAAATCATAAATCAAAGTTTCTCCTAGTGCCCACATAAATTATAATATTATTAAAATACAGTGTTGCCAACTTTCCGAGAAATGTCAAAGTGGTCTATACATATATGGGTTTACCCATATACTTCTAATCTTGTTCAATAAATACAAGATTCGAAAAAAAAAGGTTTAATAAAAATTGTGTATTGTAAATTCTTTAATTGTATCTTTGGGAAAATCATTTTCCTGATTTTCATTTAGTCAATACTTGTAGTATAATTAATTAGGTAACTGATTAGATTTTGTAATTAAAATATCATTTTTTATAACATCACGGTAGAAATATTTATTTATAAAACAAAAACTTTGTAGATTTTTTTATTTTAAATTGTTGTTTGATTTGTTTTTTTGGAAAATAAAAAAAATAATAATAATAAATTTTTATTAATGTTTTTACATACATACACAATCACGCCATGTACCCAAAAGGATGTGGCACAAACTCTTTTTATCATCCCGAAATCAGTCGCTTTCAAACATATTCCTATCCAGGACAAGCAACTTTCGCTTTATCCACATTCATAATTCTTCTCATATATGCTCCTTTATTTTTACTACTTGAAAATTTTCGCTCACGCAAGCCACTCTCTCAATCATACCACTCCAACTACTCGTCGGACGTCCACCTGCAAACGTATACCATCAAAATCATTCAAATGCATTTTTTTAACTGCAAACGTTCATTAGACGCATTTGCTCAACATGTCCGAACCGCATCTTAACTGACTAACACCAACTTTTGCTACAACATATTTTCAACTTCACACTCATCATATACTAATCGTATTTCGTACCCGATCTCTCCTATTTACACCCAGCTACCCCACATAAAAATCTCATTTCGCACAGCAGTCATTTTCCGCTTTTATGCTTTTGCAACCAAACCCAACAACATTCACTACCCTATACGTATCAACGTAGCCACCGAAATCTGCATTGTATATACTCAAACGGGCTTCTTTGGATATATTTACATTCCTAGCAAAAGTACCCCCCAGAGCACCCAAAGCACCTTACAACAGCAGCATTTACTCTCCTTTCAAATTTCCTAGACGAGATACACTTTTATTGCAATTTGACCCCCCGGTGTAAACAATCAATTTCATTCTGCTTGCAATTTTTCAATTTTTTACACACTTGGCGTCCAGGAGATACGTTTCGCTCTGAACAGAATTCGACTGGATAAAAAATTATGCCCAGGGGAAAGTTGCCGCCCAGCCCCGCCCTACCTTACATCTAAATATTCTTCAATTACGTTATGTTTTTATATTTTTTTAATTGTACAATTAACACATATAAAATTAAATATAATTTTTTATTTAAATCTAAATTAAACAAGATTAGAAGTATATGGGTAAACCCATATATAGACCACTTTGACATTTCTCGGAAAGTCGGCAACACTGTATTTTAATAATATTATAATTTATGTGGGCACTATGAGAAACTTTTCGGAAAATTTCATCAAAATCGAATAAATAATGTAGCCACAATAAATTTTTAAAAAAATTTGTGATTTTTTTCTCGATAATTTGGCAACACTGAATTTTGTTAAAATTGCATAATTTATTTATTCACTAGGAAATTTTTTTATGAAAATTTGATTAAAATCGGTTAAATAATAAGTGATCATAATAAATTTTTAAAAATTTTAGTAAATTTTTTCTCGGAAAGTTGGCAACACTGTATTTTGTTAAAATTACATAAATTATATGATTACTAGAAGAATCTTTTGAGTAAAAACGATTAAAAAACATGGCCATAATATATTTTTAAAAACTTTAGTAATTTTTTTTTTGAAAAGTTGGCAACACTGGATATTAATAAACTTATGTAATTAATGGGAGCATTAGGCAATTTTTTTCTGAAAATTTGATCAAAATCGAATAAATAATGTAGCCAACATAAATTTTTATAAACTTTAGTAATTCTTTTCTCGGAAAGTTGGCATCAATGGAAAAAATAAAACCACATAATCATCTTGGGTACTAAGCAAATTTATCTTGAAAATTTTATTAAAATCGGTTGAACCGTCTAAGAGGAGTGGCGGCCACAAAATTTTGACTTACGACCGAGCGAGCGAGCGAGCTGACGACGCACACACATAAACCAAGTTCAGATTCGTCATCTAGGGACTATATGAAGAATTTCTATACACAATTTTTTTTTTTTTTGAAATGTTACAGACACTGTACCAAACGCTATACGACTTTTTCCTTGCCTTCAAAGTGGTAAAAATAATTCTTCAACATACATTTAGTTATTTTCAACTTTATTCATGTGTTCCTAATACCAAGTGGACTTCTCAGACTTCGTTGTGATCAAAACAATATAAAAATGGCAATACTTGTTTAACAAGATTAAAAGTATATGGGTAAACCCATATAGAGACTATTTTGACATTTCTCGGAAAGTTGGCAACACTGTATTTTAATAATATTATAATTTATATGGGCACCAGGAGAAACTTTTCTGAAAATTTGATCAAAATCGAACAAATGATGTGGCAACAATAAATTTTAGTAATTTTTTTTTTGGAAAGTTGGCAACACTGTATTTTGTTAAAATTACATAAATTATATGAATACTAGGAGAATCTTTTGTGAAAATTTGAGTAAAATCGGTTAAATAACATGGCCATAATACATTTTTTAAACTTTAGTAATTTTTTTCTCGGAAAGTTGGCAACACTAGATATTAATAAAATTATATAATTAATGAGAGCACTAGGAAAATTTTTTCTGAAAATTTGATCAAAATCGGATAAATAACGTAGCCAATATAAATTTTTAAAAACTTTAGTAATTTTTTTCTCGGAAAGTTGGCATTACTAGAAACAAATAAAACCACATGACCATCTTGGGTACTAGACAAATTTATTCTGAAAATTTCATTAAAATCGGTTGAACCGTCTAGGAGGAGTTGCGGCCACAAAATTTTGACTTACGACCGAGCGAGCGAACTGACGACGCACACACATACACCCACATAAACTAAGTTCAGATTCGTCATCTAGAGGCCATATGACGGATTTCTATACAATTTTTTTTTTTTTGAAAATGTTACAAACACCGTACCAAACGCTATACTACTTTTTTCTTTGCAGTCAAAGTAGTAAAAAAAGTCCAAAGATTGCACTACTAGTAATCAAATTACAGTTTTCTTTTCTATCGACAGAATAATTAAATTTGTAAATAATTCAAACATTACCGTATAGATGACACTGTAAAATTATTGTCCGAAATAATTGGCCAGTTGAATGTTGTATTATAAATTTTCATATAAATGTGGATTTTTATAGTATACAATACTGTAGGTAAGGTCAATTAATATTGAATAAAGTAGATTTTTAGTTTGTGTTTGTGATTGGTTACTGCTAGCAATTACTTCATTCAAGTTTATTGACCTTAGCTACAGAATAAATACTAATCTTAATTTTTTTATTTTTTTTTTATATTTGAATTTGATAGATCAAGTAGTAATTGATAAAACAATTTAAAAATTAAATATGTTGCGTTCAGTAAAAATAGGGTGCTACTTATTCTTTTTCTTATACTCGTAACATAACACAAACTTCATTTGGTCAACTGTATTCATGCCAGGTTTTTGTAAGTTAACCTCTAATACTATTAAATAAAATATTTTTATGTTTTACTTATTGTAAGAAGATTCTTTGGTAGAACATTTAATTTTAATCATGGATAGTTTCATGCAACATTGCCGATTATGTACAAGTGATAAAAATGTATTGTTCACAATACTTAATCTGGATTCAGATGGCAAACGTTTCGTAGATAAATTGGAAGCAATTATGCCAAAAATTGTAAGAATGAAATATTTTGTTTTGATTGTAATATACATTATTGTTTCTGAATCTTTTACTTTTCTTATTTTAGGTTGATTGCAAGATCAAATTACCGAATGGTATTTGTACAATTTGCGCTGTTCGATTGTATGATGCTTATATATTTATAAAACAATGTTTCGAATCTCAAATAGTATTGAAACAGCATTTAAATGAAGAACGTTGTCGATTATGTGCTGGTGGTGATAATATAACATTTAGTTTAACTACAATGGATACGGATAATGTATTGTTCCAATACAAATTGGAAACCATTGCATCGGAAATTGTAAGTAAAATAGCCAGGTCCACGAAACGAAGTTATATGTGCATGCTAAAAATTAGAACTGACAAGTGAATTTGTAAGAGTTACTGCGATTTTACTGTTTTATTTACTTTAAATCCATTTTAACTTAATTGCTATGTCTGGTCAATTTTTATCGTTTACAGCGTTCGCCTGCGACTCACATTGCATTGCCTCATAGTAGAATCTTTCATGAAAAACTACCCAAATGTTTCCATTAAAATCTGTTCAGTTAATTAAGTTTTTCCATTTATAGCGATTTTTCTGCGGTTCACGCACACTTATTTCCACTTTTGGATTTTTTTCCATCATTTCAACTTTATAACTCTCTTTTCACGTTGCATTTCAATACCGGACAAACATACGTATTTACAATGTGCTTTATATGTATAGATTAACCTGTTCTAAATGTATTTGATTAGATTTGCTTATAATAAACTTATTAATTATTATAATATGTTTTTGCTAAAGTAAGAATTGTTTCTGTAAGAGTAGTGGGAATAGCTATTATGAGAAAAATGTTGTTGACTGTGTTCAGGCTAATAAAAATTTTGTTTTGCATTTGTAATTTGAATTTTTAATCATTTGTTGCTCCATAACCAAGTAGGAACTGATTAGGGATCGCATAATTATGAAATGTAAAAAAGAGACACTTGAAATTTTATTTAAAAAAATAATTTTTTTCTTGGATATGTATTTCTATTTTAATTCTAAGAAAAAATTTAAATTGTACATTGAATTCTAATAAAAAAAAGTAATATCCATAAACAAAACATTAAATAAATTAAACATTGAAAACACATTTGCATTAATGAAGTTTCAAACTGATTGTTGCACTGAAAATAACAGAAAGACCATAATCTAAATGAATTTACTAAAATATTAGGTTTATTCACGGATGATATTAGTATTTTATGTAAAACGGGTCATTTTTATGTTCCGGTGCTTTCTGTCCCGGTCAAAACGGGACGGATGGGATCCCTAGACTTGATGTTATTAGTAGAAATATGTTTCTTTATTGAGCTCCCTTTAAATTAGAGATTTTTATTATAATGTATATAATATGTAATTTTAAATTATATTTTTAGTTGGAATGTACTGAGAAGTTATCCGATTGTATTTGCTCAATTTGTTCTGTTCGATTAAATGAAACGTATAAATTTGTAGAAAAATGTTTTAAATCGCAAGAAATTTTCAAGCGATATGCAAAACAACAATCACAAAATAGTGAAGTTATGAAAAACGAAATTAAAAATGAAAGCGAAATTAAAGAAGAGAATATTGATGAAGAATACATTAAACTAGATTTGGAAACTGATATAAACATTAAAGTTGAAGAAAGTTTAGAATCAAAAAATAATACAAATTTTGAGTTTGTGTGTGTGAAAGAAGAAGTAATTAATGAAGAAATCACAGAAGCAGATTTGGAAAATGATACAAATATTAAATTTGAAGAAAGTTTAAAATCAGAATTTTTAGATTTACATTCAGAATTAATAATTAAGGAAGAATATTCTGATTTTGAGAATAAAACCGATGGAAAACGTTGTCAAGCTATTAGAAATTCGAATGAAAATGATGAATCTGTAAAGAAAGGAAAATCTCATAAATGTACATCTTGTGAGAAAATTTTTACTCGATATGCTCATTTAAAAAGGCATATTCGTATACATACAAATGAGAGACCTTATAAGTGCGAAATATGTGAGAGAACCTTTACTCAGAGTGGAACTTTAAAATCGCATATTCGTATACATACAAATGAGAGACCTTATAAATGCGAAATATGTGAGAGAACTTTCACTCAGAGTGGAACTTTAAAATCGCATATTCGTATACATACAAATGAGAGACCTTATAAATGCGAAATATGTGAGAAAACTTTTACTCAAAGTGTAAGTTTGAAAAACCATATCCGTACTCATACACAGGAGAAACCTTATAAATGCAAAATATGTGAAAAAGCATTTACTATAAGTGCCAATTTAAATGCGCATATTTGTATACATACAAATGAGAGACCTTATAAATGCAAAATATGTGAGAAAACTTTTACTGAAATTGGAAACTTAAACAGACATATCCGTTCTCATACAAAGGAGAAAGCTTATAAGTGCAAAATTTGGAAAAAGCAATTACTCAAAGTTCAAATTTAAATGCGCATATTCGTATACATACAAATGAGAGACCTTATAAATGCGAAATATGTGAGAGAAGTTTTAGGTGGAGTTGTCAATTAAAGCAACATGTCCGTTCTCATAAGAAGAAGTAACCTGATAAATGCGAAATAGAAAACTTTTCCTCAGAGTAGAAATTAAAAGAAAGAAATTCGTATTCATTTAATTTTTGTAGTTCTCTTTTTATTAATGATTAATTTTTAAATATTATGTCCCATTCAGAGTGCTGTTTCGCTAGCGATATCAGTGCTAAAGCATAGACCCAGTGGTCCTGAACCAAAACACATGTAAGCTTATGGGGATTTCCTGTACATGCGCGGATTTAGTTTCATTATCAAATTTTGCAATGAACAGTGTGGAAAATAAAATTAATATTTTGAAAAGGCATATTTAATATAATAAAGTAATATTTATTTTAGACACATCAGAAGCAAAGTTTGCAAAAACAGGAAAGATGCAAATTAATCGTATAAACTTGTAAAGTTATGTTTATGTTCCATACAATTCTAAATGTTCTGTTTCGTATTCGCATTTTTTAAATGATTGTACAGGTCTTATTTTGTATAACCGTAAATTCGTCTTCACACAACAAAACAAATTAAACTGCAAAAAAAAAAGAAACTGCACTGAAGATAACCCAAAACTGTTTAGAATGTATACAACGTAAACAGTAAAGTCAAAAATGACTTTTAGCAGCATTCAAATTGTCATCACTGCGCAGCTGAAACTGAAAATTTATCAAGACAAACAGATGTTTACATGATTATTATTTTAAATAAAATTAAAATGTTAAATCTTATTTAGACTGCCGTTTTAGTTTTACACACAAGCACAAGAATTTGACCAATCCAAACACTTGACATATTTTTAGTTTTTACACCAAGTGTTTGGATTGGTCAAACTTTTTGTGTTTGTGTGTAAAACTAAAGGTAGTCTGAGTTAAACTTTATTAACAATAATTTCTATAAAAATCAACAAGTATTTGAAAATGTATAACGCAACATGAAATTACAATAAACTTTGTTTTATGGGTTCCTAATACAAATTGAAATTCTCAGATTTTATTCTGACAAGAAAGATAACAGTTTGTTACTATATTTTAATATAATGATGATGGCATTTGCCAAAATTAATTTTATATATTTTTTCAATTTATATTAATTTTAATATTATGAAATATGTAAAATATATTAAATGTTATTTATAATAAAATTCAAATTAATAAAAAAATGTATATGTATTCATAAGTTGTTTTGACCTTATTTAATAATATAAAATATTTATTTTTCAAATTTGGTCTAATCATGTAAGTAAAGTCAATAAATATTGACCTGAGCTGCAGAATTAATACTAAACTTTCTATATTTTTTTCTTTTGTTTGAATTTCATTGCGAAATTAATTGATGAAATATTTTCAAAATTAAATATGATGGGTTTAGCAAACAAGACACTGCTGCTCTTTCTTCTTCTTCTTATACTAGAAACATTACACAAAATTTATCTGGTCAACTGGATTCGTGGCAGATTTTTTTAAGTTAATCTCTAATACATGGTTCTATCAATGAACCATTGAACGAATGATTTTTATTTATATAAATGCGACTGTAATTAAATAAATTATTATTATTATTAATCTATTATTATACTTTTATTATTATTATTATTATTTATTATAAATTTAATTTTGACATTTAAAATTTTTAATACAACTGGTGCCATCCATACGATGATGCTAAAACTAAACGGCAGCCATCATTAAAAAAATCTTAGACCCGTATTCTCACCTCACTTTTTCGTGAAAAAATGCTTTTATCATTAATTTCTAAATAATTTTTTGCTTCTGTTTTTAATCAAATATGAATAATTTTTCTATTTTTGATCATTTTTATTATATTTACTATTATAAAATTTAAATAAACTATTATAAAGTCTTTAATAAATAATTTTAAGTAAGCGTCAAAAGCACTTTTGGCAAAAATCACTTTTATAAATAATGACGTAAGAATCTGAGAATACGGGCATTAGATTCCGCTAAATTCGAATCGATATTTCTAGGGTTTTTAAGTCAAATATTAAATTATTTTTTATTATTTCTTAATAAAAATAATTTAAAATTAATATATTTAATTACAACTCTGTGTAAAAGTAACTGTTGTTGTATTTATTTGCCATAATATCAATAAAATAACATGTACTTATCCGTGGTGTAATTACCTACACAACATGAAAAGTGGTCAAATTTTATCTTTCGTTTATAGAAAGAATTATCATTTACTTCACTGGTTGTTAATTGATTCATGTAAAAAAAAAAGGGAAAAGATTAATGCTTTTCTATATTAATATACAGGTTCTTTTCAGAACCACAAAAGATATTTTTAAAAGAATAGTTTTCAATATATAATGCTTATATAAGTGAATGGATTAAAATTATAATTTACGTCAACGACCATACCACTGGCAAACGTATACCATCAAAATCATTCATATAAATCTTTTTAACCAAACGTTTATTAAACGTATTCGCTCAACATGTCCGAATCATCTTAACTGACTAACACGGCAACTTTTGCTACAACATTTTTTTCAATTTCACACTCATCATACACTAATCTATTTCGTACCCGATCTATCTTATTTACACCAAATATGCTTTTTTCTAATTTCTACTCTGAGAAAAAGTTTTCTAATTCGCATTCATCAGGTTTCTAGTGTCTAAATGTTAGAATATGAAATCGCGCATGTGTTGTTACCGGACACTAATTTACCTCAATATAGTTTGTAGTGTGCTATGACTGCAAATTGAATGTTGTGTGTTTTATGTTTTTATGTAAAATGTTGTACGTCGTATTTTTGTGTGTAAACTGTTGTCAATATAATTAATAATTTATATTAATTCACTTAATTTGTAAATCACTATTATTTATATAAAACGTATTCTGTCACTACAAAACAGGGATCTGTAACTATTTTTTTTTTGAAGTTTACTTTCGGATTAAGGTTTAATATCTTCATTTCGGTTCAGTTTTAGATTTAGGTTTAATAACAGAAATTATTTAACATAGTAAAATATTGTTTAGAACTCATAATACTAATATAAAATCAGTTTTAGGTTTATATTCTGTTATCTATTTTAATAAATAAACGACATAATTGATCTGATGAAGACGCGTTGTTTAGCTTTCGTCGAAACGTCATTTATTAAAATAAATAACAGAATTTGAACCTAAAACTTTTTTTGTATATTAGAAATTATTTAGCTTCAAGAACCTAAAATTTATTCAGGTTTGTTGAATTTAATGAAAATTTTAAATATAATTTTCATATAAATATAAGAGTGTCAAGTTACATAAACCAAAAACAAGTTATAATATGATGTCAATATGAAAAAAGAATATCTGTAAATATATAAATATGCGTATTAAGTAAAAATTGTAAAATATTAATAATAAAATAAATGATCAAATAATAAATTTCAATCTTAAATAACAAAATTATTTTAGCTTTTAAATATTTCATCGTAGAAATGTCGAAATAATGAGTAATTAACAAATCAAAAATAAATTAAAGAAATGATACATTTGTATTGATTGATTATTGATAATATGTATAATATACAAAATAAAATTAAAAAAATATATAATAAATATCATATTTAAACAGAAATAGATTAAACTGAAACGGCTTTATTAATATTTATTAATAGTTGACGTTTCGACTAACATTTATAGAAAATAATGATAACAAGTTACTAGGTAACAAAATACAAGTAAGTAGATAATAAAATTTATAAATTTTAATTAAAGGAAGTCAAATTTTATTAAAATCGTTGCCTTAATTAAAAATATATAAATTTTATGATCTAGTTACTTGTACTTTGTTACCTGGTAACTTGTTCCCATGTTCTATTAATTTACTATAAATGACATCTGTATCTTTTGTTCCTGATGAAGACGTACGTTGAGCACGTTAAATATTAATACAAAACAATACAATCGAAAGCCATTTTATTTTAATATAATAAGTTCTGAAAGATGTTTTAGTATGTTAAAAATAGTGTTTTATTTAAAATAAATTTTAAAAAAATATTTAAAACTTGTACATATAAAATGAAATAATGAATTTAAAATGTTAAATATACAATAATTTTCCGAACTTGTTAATAATATATAATTAATTGTAAAAGGTTCAGATTGGTTCGGTTTTAAGTTTTGGTTCTATGGTCTTGAAATATTATGGTTCGGTTCATGTTCAAGAAATATAATGGTTTTTTTTTTTCAATTAATATCTGTTTGATATATTATATTTTTAATTACACATGGCGTATTATACATATATTAGGTTATAGTATTTTGTTTTTGCTTAAATCGCCATTAATTTATTTTGATGTACTCGACTGGATTAAATTCAAAATTTATAAAAATGTATTATCTTGTCGTTGTGATCTTGTTGCTGCGAAAGCAAAATGTCCCGAGTTCAAATCCCCTTGCAAGGTTAATGCATTTTGCTTTATTCAAGTAATTAACCAATGATTTAATTGGTTCATCAAAATAAATTAATGGCCATTTAAGCAAAAAAAAAAAACAAATACTATAACCTAATGTGTTTGATATTTTAGAGGAAAGAACAAGCAAGCATTCGCATCAAGCCCGATGTCTTGGACAAGAATCGTGAAGGAAGTTTAACGATAATTGCTACACGTTGCGTTGCAGTGCAGTGCAGTTATACAAAGCGCGGCGCGGTGCGGTGCGAATTCACGTTTTAGTAATAAATATGTTACTATTTGAAAATTACATATTTTATCAGTTTAAATTTTACAAAATTATTTATGTCTCTAACAGTAATAATATTATTTATTGCCAGAACCGTTCCTGGAATGCTAGCCGCCCAGGTGCAAAAAAGAAATAGCCGCCGTTAAAAATTAATATGATTTATTTTACTATTAATTTTATTTCTCTTATTGAATTATGGGTTTTTTTCTGGATCTTTTTGGAATGTTTTACTATTTATGGAAGTTTTGGATTTATTAGGAGTATTTAAGGCCGAGTTTGGATTACATTTTTAAATAATAAAACAATAAAGGTTTTATTTAAGATATATTCATTTCAATCATAGTTTTTAGGATAAAGAAACGAAAGACTACATAAACATTCATAAAAAAGTGTAAATTCGATGTTTCTTAAATCAGTTTTAATTTGCTGAGAAAAGTCTCAATTTTTTTAACGACCACGTCGTAAGCTGAATAAAAAACGTCTAATTGTGCGACTGTATTTAGTGTAGGGCGCAAGTGTGAACCGGTGCGCTCCGGTCGTGGTCACAAACATTTTTTGGGAATCCCCGAGTACAGTACAAACTCAGCAAACCACTCTGCTGGCGCTGTATGAAAAATTATATATATCGTAACCTCAGAAAGCACGTATGCTGATTAAACAATTTTAAACACAAAAGCGATTATTTACAAGCAAAATCCAAAAGCGGCTACTTGAGGCTAAAGTGGACCACGGACGCCTGGCTTTCGGCTGGCCGTCCTAGCGCGGATGCACCTTTTGCACCCCCGCCAGGAACAGCCCTGGCAATATGCATATGTATAGCGGGGCCCAGAACTAAAAACGTATTTAAATATTAAATAGTTTTAAAAATTATTTAAACTACAAGTACCAGTATAACTTGAATTATGTTTTCCATTAAAATTTACTTATTAAATGCAATCATATATTTTTATTATTTTTATAGTAATTTCAGTAAAAATAATGATATTTTGTAAATTATATTTAGATTTGATAAGTTTATTTATTATTCAAATAATAAACTTATAAAAAGCAACTCGTGTCAATTGGTCTAAAGAAATGCTTAAAAAATACGACCGCGGTGTTTCAAAACATGTCTATCACATCGTGAAATAAATAGCAGTCGACTGTGTGGGCTTTTCAAGATGAATTACATCCAACAAAAACTTTTTGCGCACGAAGCATTTTGAAGCAAATGATCGCCTGCTTTTTTTTTCGGAAAAACTGAACATGCCGCAAACGTATTATTGGTGCAACGTAAAGCGATCAATTCTGAATGGTATACAACCATTTGTTTGCCAGAAGTCTTCGGAGGAATAAGAAAAATCAATCGCCAGACGACAAATCATTCTCCACCACGACAATATCACATCTCGGATAGAACAAGTGACATTTTGAGCACTCAAAACGTCAATGTGATGGGTCATTCGCCCTATTCTTCTTTTTGGCATTCAATGACTTCGTTTTATTCGCGCACATCGAAAGTAAATTGTAAGCTCAACATTTTTCGACACCTGAAGAAGCGGTTGATGTGCTCAAAATGCATGTTTTAAAGGTACCTAAATCGGAGTGGAAAAAGTGCTTCGAAAATTCGTTCAAACACACGCAAATTTTTTTTTTGATTTTTATGGAAAATATTTTGAAAAACACTAAAGCCATTTTTGTTTATAAATATTTGTTTTTGTTCTCTAATCTCAAAATATGATAAGCAATCCTCTTATATCTAATCTTAGTCTATGATAAATATGCAATGTGTCTAAGAATTGAAAAAATTCAGCTATATACAAAGTGTCTAAAAATGTGTTTTTTTTGTATATGAATATGCAATATGCCTAAGAAATAAATGTACTTAGCAATATCCCTGTGTCTAAAATTTTTTATACAGAATGTGTTATTTTATTTTACTTACATTTTCAGACTAGATTCTCCTAATTTCAATAATAGACTTATAAAAAAATATTAATATTGTATTTTAGCTACATTTTATCCAGTTTCAAATAAATATATGTTTGAAAGGAAATAATTTAATTATTATACAATGTTGCCAATTTTCTGGTAAAACTATTAAAAAAATTTTAATGCATACTATTTGTGCGATTTAAAACAAATTTTCAGGATAGTTTTTTTTATATGTATAATAATTACAAAATTAAATTTTGGAACAGTGCTGCCAATTTTTGTTGAAAAGTTTTAAAGTTTTTATTCCTATTTTGTAGTATTTATGGGATAATGACAAAGTGGTCTATATATGGGTTTACCCATATATTTCTAATTTTGTTAGATACGTAAAAATAATTAATTAATTATAAATTAGACAATTTGAGGTACTGATCTTATACTAGAAACATTACAGAAAATTCAGATGGCCAATTGACATCATGAAAGGTTTTATAGGTAAGTCTCTAATATAAACAAATTAAATATTATTGTGTTTCACTTATTACAAGAAGACTTTTTTGGTAGAAAATTTATTTTTATGCAACATTGCCAATTATGTACAATTAATAAAATGTATCTTTAACTATAACTTAATCTGGATTCAGATAGCAAACTTATCATAGATAAATTGGAAGCAATCGTTCCAGAAATTGTAAGAATGAACTAATTTGTTTTGATTGTAATGTACATTAGTATTATTAAATATTTTACTCTTTTGGTGAATTGTAGAATTAAGATACTGTTGAGTTTAACTACCTTGTATAATATTTCAAATATCAATAGTTACCAACCTGACATTTTGTAATAGAACTACTTTCAAGTTTAGTTTAATTTGTTTATATACATTGGCTACCTGCGCGACTCTATTCGTTTTGTATCTGTACACGAGGCAAAAACGTCATAGAAATAACGGAAATTATATCGAGTGCTAAATCATTGTAAATTGCAAATAGAATAAAGTGCAAATGAAAGAAGGTATGTAAAATGTATTATATATAGTTTGTTATATAATTTGTCACATTTATTATTTGATTTACTGTTATAATATGCTATGAAAGTGTTCAATATATCTGATGTAAATTATAAGCCAAATTTCTAATTTTGTATTTGTATCTTTGGCAGGCGCCTTCTTTTCATTATAAATAAAGAGCGTTTGCAAAATTCGTCTTTTATTTAATCACTCAAACGTGCTGGGTTCACGCGAAAGTCACAACAGATACCAAATGGTATTTGCACAGCCTGCGCTGCGCTGTCCAATTAAATGATGCTTGAAAAATTTATAAAAAATGTTTAGATTCTCAAATTATATTAAAAAAAATTAAATGAAAAAATTTGTCGATTATATGCCGGTCGTAATAAATATAATATTAATTTAAAATACAATGTATTCGGATAATGTATTGTTATCATAATCATACCAATTGGAAATCATTGCATCGAAAATTGTAAGTAAAATACTATCTTTAACCAGGTGCACGAAAAAAATTATATGCTTAGAAATTGTTAAGAAAACATTTTTTATAATTGTTTCTTCCATAAGTTTTGAGAACAGACCACATTTAAGCTAACCTAATTTAGAGTATCTATATTAAATTTTAATAATTTTTTTGTTTTGTTTTATTTAAACTTACTCTTACAACAAATATTACGTTAAACAATTCTAAATTTTTTGTTTAAAATTAAAAACATACTAAAATAATTTTTTAGAGCAAATGAATCGATAATTATTTTGTTCACATTTATAATTATATCATTAAATAGTAATTTTACAAAATAAAACCTGATTTAGAAACTTAGTATCGACTTACAATTATTGGGTCATAAGTAAATGATTATTCGTTAAACTTAAGAAAAATATTTACTACAAAACAACATTACAGAAATACAAAGTGATTAGTTTAATATTCAAACAAAATCTGATTTATTATTGTAGAAAATATTTGTTTCAATTTTATTGACAAAATTTATCAGTTATACATAGGTCGGTTAGAAATTAGTTCCTATTTTGTTTCTAAAAATAAATAACTACGTTGAGACCAGATGAAATTAAAATTATTTTTCTCACAATCATTTTGTCATACGTACTTACAGCCATTATTGACAGATCACGTAAATTGAATTTACTAGACAATTCATAGCGCTATTAGAGTGCTGTTGATAAAAGAAATAATTATTTATCTTCAGACCAGACATACTTGAGTTTCTTTTAATAATTATTTTGTGATATGTTTATAAAAATGCATGTATAAACTGATATTTATATATAATGTTTAATTTTTATTTAATAATAATACTTTTTTACAATACCTATTTCTTAAATGACCATGATTTTTGAATATTTTCAATAAAAAACCTCTGTGGCTAAAATTAGATGAAAAACGAGCATTGTTTCAACCAGACTGGCTTTATCTGTCAACTCTAGCTGTATTCTAAAAAGCAATAATATTTTTGTAATTTTTAGTGTTACATAAATATTTGAGTAGAAATACCACACATAAAAACAAAGGCCCGTATGCTCAACTCTCTTGTTCGTAAAAAAGTGTTTTTATCATCAATTTCAAAATAACTTTTTGCTTCTGTTTTTCATCAAATGTAAATAGTTTTTCTATTTCTAATTATATTTGGTATTACAGAAATTAAATAAACAATTATAGAGTGCTTAATATATAATTTTAAGTAAATGTCAAAAGTACTTTTGGCAAAAATCACTTTTATAAATGAGATGAGAATACGGGCCAAAAACTTCAAGAAATAATAAACTAATAAACATTTTTTTACAAAATTTTATTAATTTTTTTACTAATATTTATATTCTCTAATACATTTTATTAGTTGTTGCCAAATACAATTTTATTTTTTGTCATAATTATTTTAACATATAACATAAAAGTATAAATATAATAAATTTATTCTTGGATAAAAATATTATTTCGAGTTGCTACTGTTAGTAAAAAAAATTTATTGCAAATTTCACATTGAAGGTTTCTTTTGTGAATGTGTACGTGTAATATGTACTTTTAGATTGCCAGTTTGACTAAAACTTCTATTACAAATTTCACATTTATAAGGTTTCTCCTGTGTATGGGTACGCTTATGTAATTTTAAACTGTCCTTGCGACTAAAACTTTTGTTACAAATTTCACATTTATAAGATTTCTTCTGTAAATGTGTAAGCATATGATTTTTTAAATGGTGATTTTGACTAAAACTTTTATTAC
Source organism: Clivina fossor (assembly GCA_963966155.1). Taxonomy (NCBI): domain Eukaryota; kingdom Metazoa; phylum Arthropoda; class Insecta; order Coleoptera; family Carabidae; genus Clivina; species Clivina fossor. Next base: position 391,448 of record CAWYQG010000025.1, read on the forward strand.
AAACTTCACATTTATAAGGTTTGTCCCGTGTATGTATACGCATATGGGTTTTTAAATTGCTCTTATGACTGAATTTTTTATTACAAATTTCACATTTATAAGGTCTCTCCTTTGTGTGTGTACGCATATGTAATTTCAAATGTGATTTACTTAGCCAAACTTTTCCACATATTTCACATTGGAACCGTTTCTTTTCTGTGCGTGTCTGACTGTATTTTTTCAAATTACAATCATCACTAAAAGATTCCTCACATCTGCGACTGTTCTCAAAAGATGTTCCAGGTTGTAAACACTTGTTACTATTAGCAGTTTGTTTATTAATTTCCGAATTTTCCATATCAGCCTTAAGTGTTTTATTGTCTAACAAGCGTTCCAATTCTAAATTATATTTCATTTTAATCTTGTTTGCCAATCTACATTCAGCAGCATTAAAACCACAAAATTTAAAACCTTGAATTTCATGCTTTTCAGTTTTAATTTCGTGTTCAACATCTACTTCGGTAAAATAATCATTGTTAATATTATCTTCACTGCAATTTTCTTCAGTAATTTCTTGTTTTATTTCAGTTAGTAATGCGATTACGTCTTCACTCGGACATTCCAATTCTCTTTTTACGTTTATATCAATATCTATATCAATAGTGTCAGCGTAATCCTCTTCAATTGGTTCAGTCTTGACATTTGGAAGAAAATGGTTAATATCCGTTTCTTCTACTTTACTATCATCTTCAAAATTTACGTGAAAAGATTCGGAACCACCAACAATAGTTTCTTGTTCCATAATAACCTCTTCTTCCTCATAATTCGCAAATGTATTATGGAATTCTTCATTAGTTAGTTCAATATTCATATCATTCATGTAGTTGATTGCATTATTTTGTTCCAATTTTATTGCATTTATTACAATTTCATAATTTTCACTTTGTTCTGTATTTAGTCCATTTTGTAATTGCTCTAAATACTTTTCTAGAATTTTTTGCGAACATAAACAGCTCTGTAGAAAATTGTAACTTTGGTTTAACTGAACAATGCAGGTTTTGCATATGCCATTTGGTAAATTATTATTCACCTTTAGCTAAAAACACATAAATTTAATATAAAATATTAGATACTAAAATATAATACTTACAAGTCCTGGCGCAATTTGATTTAGTTTGTCGAATAAAGTAAGGTTAGGTGAATTGTAATTGGTCAAAGCTGACGAGATATCTTTGTTAGTAATACATAAGCGACAGACCTTTGTAAACATAAACATGTTTATCTTTTTGGATTTTCAAGAGTTTATATAGTTTTATTATAAGTAAATATCAATATTAAATACACAAATAACCAATAAACCAGTTAACATGTGACAAGTTTCTTTAGGAATTGTCTCTAGTGACTACACGTCAGTGGTGCCCAAACTTTTTTTGTAAAACAGTACAGAGTTTATAATATATATTTGTTTGTTATATTTTTTGCTAGTTGCTTAAATATATTTGCTTAATATTCTTTAATTATATGATTAGTAGTATTTAATTATTAAAAAAATACTCAAAATAATAGTATTTATTTATTGATGAATTTTATGTAATATTTCTAGTATAAGAAAAAGAAGAATAAATGACAACGTATTTTATTGAACGCACCCACAGAAATAATGTTGGGGAGGGACCAATTGATATTGCCTGCGCCTAGAGAAGTACTAATTTTGAAAGCAACCGCTGCGCTAATGGTGCGTTTACACCATAGATCATATAATGATCATATATATGATCTATGGTTTGCACACTCAATATTTAGCAATATTTACATACATAAACAATCTATTTTACTATCACAATGTGGAATGAATAGAACAAAGACATTCTCGTTTTTAATTTTGTTTTGTATTAAACTCAAGTAACACATATGCATTGTATAATTAATATATCATTTTATAATTAAGTAATAATTTTAATATTTATTTTATAATTATAATTATATTATTATAATTATAATTTCAGTAATTAATGTTTTTACAATATTTTATATGTATAAGCAGTAAAGTTAGATTTATACTTTTCAGTTCCGTACCGTAGCGTACCGTAGCGTACCGCACCGTACTTGGTCGTAGTTATTAAACCAATATAATCAAATGCAATCATATATAATTTGACGTAGCAGGCAGTAGCTGACCGTAGCAAACCGTAGCTAGCAACGACTAGCTACGGCCAGCCAATAGGCAACAAGACAACTTGAGTTTGCACATGCGCATTGTACGTTTTCAGAATGTTTGACATATCGTCGCTGTCAAGTTAAAATCTGCTATGTTGTTTTTCAACAATTTTTCGGGAGCTGCAAAAAACTATGTAATTTTTATTATTTGAAAAGGACATTTAAATTATCCACATAGCAGATTTTGACTTGACAACGACGATATATTTTATAGGTCTTGTTTTATATCGACGAGATCTCTTCGTCATTAACAACTGTAATGCAGCAACCCATACCAAAAGATCCGTAGCGCCCAATAAACACTGTTCTTTTGTTAACATTTTTTTAACAATACAACAACAACGAAACAAACAAAGAGAATGAATTTGTTGGTTATAATATGTAGGTCATTAAAAAAAAATAATTGTGTTCAGTAACGTATATTAATTTTTGTTATAAAAATATATTTTAAAATATATAGGCACACAAATAAATTATATAATGTTTTTGCAAATATTTGAATCAATTTTTAGAAATATATGTCAAACATTCAAAAAACAGACAATGCGCATGTTCGAATTCACGTTGCCTATTGCAATTGGCTGGCCGTAGCTGCCGTACCTAAAAAGTTAAAATATTTCAACTTTGGTACGGTTTAACTACGGTCAGCTACGTCAACTACGTTTGCTGCGTCAAACTATGAATAAACACATTTGATTGTACAGGTTTAACTTAGGTACGGTACGGTACGCTGCGGTACGTTCGACTATAACTGTACCTTAATACTAACAATATATAGCTATTTTATATATCTAATTGACTAAACGCCACCTAATATCTGAATAATGACGTCACTGTCAGCTCAGTAGTTGATCAGTTAAATTTTGTATTATAAATATTAGTTAATGTTCACTATACGGGTTTTTATTATATTTTGATGAAATCTATTTCAATCATTCTGATTTTCAAAATAACAAAATTTAAATGGTATCTGGAATATTGTTTTCTAATTTCTATAAAATCAACATGTATTTGAAAATATATAATCAATTCTTCTTTTTCTTATACATCAAACATTACCCAAAATTTTGCTGGCCAACTGTATTTGTAACATATTTTTGTAAGTCAACCTGGAATACTGTCGAATATAATATTTTTAGATTTTACTTATAGTAAAAATCTTTCTTTGCTAGAATATTTATTTTTAATCATAAATAGTTTTTTGCAACATTGTCATTTATGTACAAATGATATAAATATATTGTCCACTATTTCTGTGGGTGCGTTCAACTAAAATAGGATACTTTTTATTTTTCTTTGTATACTAGAAATATTACACAAAATTCATCTGGCCAACTGGATTTCTGTCAGATTTTCCTAAGTTAACCTCTAATACTATCAAATAAAATATTTTTATGTTTTACTGATTGTAAGAAGCTTGTTTGGTAGAAAATTTATTTTTATTCATGAGTGGTTTTATGCAACTTTGTCAATTATGTACGAGTGATGGAAATGCATTATTCACTATACTTAATCTGGATTCAGATGGCAAACGTTTCGTAGATTTTGGAAGCAATTATGCCAGAAATTGTAAGATTGAAATAATTTGTTTTGATTGTAATATACATTATTATTTCTGAATCTTTTACTTCTTATTTAGGTAGATTGCAAGATCCAATTACCGAATGGTATTTGTACAATTTGCGCTGTTCGGCTGAATGATGCTTATACATTTATAAAACAATGTTTTGATTCTCAAATCATATTAAAACACTATTTAAATGAAGAACTTTGTCAATTATGTGCTGGTGGTGATAATATAACATTTACTTTAACTACAATGGATTCGGATAACATATTGTTATCATATAAATTGGAAACTATTGCATCGGAAATTGAAATTAATTTTTATTGCTCTTTATTTTTTATACAAATTATAGTATTATCTTTATTGATTAATATTATATCATTTGTTTGCTAGGAATGTAAATATTTCCAAAAAAGCCCGTTTGTGTATATACAATGGAGTTTAGGTGCCTACGTTGATGTATAGTAGTAAATGTTGGGTTTGGTTGTAAAAGTATAAACGGAAAATGACTGCTGTGAAAATGAGATTTTTACGTGGGGTATGTGGTGTAAATAGGAGAGATCGAGTACGAAATAGATGAGTGTGAAATTCGAGAAAAATGTTGTAGCAAAAGTTGGTGTTAGTCAGTTAAGATGGTTCGGAGACATGTTGAGCGAATGCGTCTAATAAACGTTTGCTGTTAAAAAGATTTATTTGAATGATTTTGATGGTATACGTTTGCCCAGTGGATCAGCCCGATGAGTAGTTGGAGTGGTATGATTGAGAGGGTGGCTTGCGTGTGCGAAAAGTAGCAGAAATAGAAGTGAGCATGTATGAGAGAGGAATTATGAATGTGCGAAAGTTGCTTGTGCTGGATAGAAATGTTTGGAGACGACTGATTTCGGGATGATGAAAAGAGTTTGTGCTACACCCTTTTGGTTACATGGCGTAATTGTGTATGTATGTTTCTGGCAAGTTTCTGGCTGCGCCACTGTTTTTAAAAGCTATTGAGAAATTTAATCAAAAGTCATATATTATATAAATTATAGATTTATAAATAAACAAATTTATAATAAATTAAAATATGAACTAACTGTCGCGAAAATTTAATAAAATAAATAAATTTTTCTAAAAACTACAAACAATAACATTTATAAAAGAGCACATATACATATTTCGAATGCTAGGCTTTCATCATCAGTAGCAAAAGATAAAGTCATAATGAGTCATGTAAAGTTACACAAATACTCAACGAACCGAGTGGTCAAAAATCACTAATTAACACCGATTTGAAATCACGTAAGTTGTAAATGTTGAAAACATTTTGTTTTTTTTTTTTTGCAGTGTAGCCAGCTCATTCAGAACTGGCCAATGGCGTACTCACACCTATAGAGAATGGTGAGGGTAGAGGTATATATACCAGATTGCGGGGCAAAAACTGTCATTTAGTCACCAAGCCCTGAGAATGCCATCTACGATGTATGGTGAAACGTCTGCAACGAGGATAGATCAACTATGGTCTATCAGCCCAGAAATTTCTACAAATTTAAGATTTAACGTTTAAAAATTTCCATCAAAAATGAAGATCCCAAAAAATAAATTATAATAATTAATAAATAATATTTGGTATGTTTATCATATTTTATTATATAATATATATTTTATATTTACCAATGTTCTTTATATTGTATAAGAAATTTATTTTTTAAATACATGTGTGTTTGTAAAAATTTAAATATAATATATTTTTCCTGTTTAATAACGTAATTTTGTTTTGTTTGCAGTGTAGCCAGTTCATTCAGAATTGGCCAAAGGCATACTCACACATGTAGAAAATGGTGGGAATACACACACATACACACATACACAATCACGCCATATACCCAAAAGGGTGTGGCACAAACTCTTTTCATCATTCCGAAATCAGTCGCCTCCAAACACTCCCATCTAAACAAGCAACTTTCGCTTCATCCACATTCATAATTCCTCACTCATACATGCTCTTTTATTTCTACTACTTGGAAACTTTCGCTCACGCAAAACACTCTCAATCATATCACTCCAACTACTCATCGGACGTCCACGCAAACGTATACCATTAAAATCATTGAAATAAATTTTTTTAACCAAACGTTTATTAGACATTCGCTCAACATATCCGAACCATCTTAACTGACTAACACCAACTTTTGCTACAACATTTATTCTCAATTTCACACTCATCATACACTAATCTATTTCGTACCCGATCTCTCCTATTTACACCACATTCCCCACGTAAAAATCTCATTTCCACAGCAGTCATTTTCCGTTTATGCTTTTGCAACCAAACCCAACATTCACTACCATACATCAACGTAAGTATATATACCAGATTGTGGGGCAGAAACTGTCATTCAGTCACTAAGCTCTAAGGATGTCATCTTCGATGTATGGCGAAACGTCTGCAACGAGGATAGATCAACTACGGCATATCAGCTCAAAAAAATTCTGTAAATTCAAGATTTAACGTTTAAATATTTCTATCAAAAATAAAAATCCCAAAAAATAAATTATAATAATTAATAAATAATATTTGTTATGTTTATCATATTTTATATTTACCAATGTTCTTTATATTGTATAACAAATTTATTTTTTATATACATGTGGATGTGTGTGTGTAAAAATTTAAATAAAAAATATATTTTTCCTGTTTAATAACGTAATTTTGATTTGATTGACTTCCTTATTGCAGCATTTTGAAAATGTAATTAAAGCAAATTATATTCTTAATTTTTTTTATATTCAATTCATTTATTTCTACTTGTCTGAAGATTATTTTTCCAAAATATTTTTCTCATATAATCTTTATTTAGTTTGTATACATAAATGCAGTGCGGTTTAATACGCTTATAAAATTATATGTGATTTATTAATTATATTAATTTCAAATTTTCAGACTATTTATAAATAGATGTGTAAAATATAGTTAGATTTCTTTAATACGTATGTATGTGTTTAATATAAATTCTACACAAACCTATTTGTGATAAAACAGAAAGTATTTTTATTAAATCATTTTAATATTTTGCAAATAAAATTGATTTGTATTTGATTGTAAAAATAAAAATATAGTTTTGTGATGGTAAGTAGTATACAGTATAGTAAAAAATCTTTCAGAACTCATTATATTAAAATAAAACGGCTTTAGATTGAAGTTCTGTATTAATATTTATTAATAATCGACGTACATACGTGTATGTATGTATTGAATTGCGAAGATTTCTAATATGTTTAAAAACTGCGTAAATTGCTATTTAGAAATAATTTCATTATTCAACTAGTTACTAGTGTAAATAACCAAATATAATAATTAGTTTTATTTCATTTATTTTTGTAATTTCATCAGTGTCCGGATACGCGCAGACGTAAATTTTTAACAAATATTGTTCCAAAAACAAAGAAACAAGTTTTTTGTGTGTTTATATTATTTTTTACTTGAAAGAGTTACCTGGTTATAAAACTCTTTACCACTCTATGTCTTTCAACTAGCCAAATTGTTTTTTTACTATTATTTTTTTGAATTATACTATGTTTTTCAAATAACTATGTTAGAATATTAAATAAAACATTTCCTTAATTCTGTATTAATATTTATTCATAATCGATGTTTCGACGAACTCAACATATGCAATTTATATTTGTTACATGATTTGTGAGAATTAATAATTCTTTGGTTGAATATATAATATCTGACCATCTTTGGAGGTGCACATTGCATTTGTTGCACTTGTTTACATGTTTTTAACAATCAAATTAAATTTCAAGCAAAAATAAACAATGCAATTGTCAATTAACTTAACTTGATGTAATAGTTTTCGTAATATGATCGGCGAAGATATCACTGCCACACCAGCGGTGTATAGTAACTAGCTGCTGTATAATAATGTCATTATTGATAATAACATTATTAAAGACTAAAGAACACCAAATTTGACAAAGAAGAGCGATCTACTAACGAAAAAATAGGTAAATTTCAATTGCAAAAACAATCACCATAAACAATTAAAAAATTTTTCGAAGACAAAGTTATCGAAATTACAGGAATAAATACATACATACACAATTACGCCATGTACCCAAAAGGATGTGGCACAAACTCTTTTCAACATCCCGAAATCAGTCTCCTCCAAACATTCCTATCGAGCACAAGCAACTTTCGCTTTATCCACATTCATAATTCCTCTCATACATGATCTTTTATTCCTGACGCTTGGAAACTTTCGCTCATGCAAAACACTTCACACCAAAAAAAAAAAAATATATTAATAATTGTAGTATACCGGTCACTATCAGAAGATGTAAACGAATTTCTACATAAATTGAACTCAGCACTAAATGAAATTACGGAAAATTTTAAAACACATACAATCTTCGTTACAAGATTGCTGAATGCATCAAATTTAAATTTGAAAATGTTTTATCAATTGCTAATTAATCTAGCTGTTTGTCTAAAAAAAACCCATACACCTACAAACAAATTGCTCAAATTCAAACAAAAGAAAAAAAAATAGAAAAATTAAGTTTAGTATTAATTCTGCAACTAAAGTCAATAAACTTCATTCAATATTTATTGACTTTACTTATATGATTAAACCAAATTTAAAAGAATTAAAAAAATTTTTTATTCATTTTATTAAATTAGATAAAAACAACTTATTAATATATATTACATAATAGTATAGATTTATTTATTAATTTTAATTTTATTATAAATAATATTTAATATATTTTACATATTTATTAATAATAATATTAATATAAATTGAAAAAATATATAAAATTGATTTGTGCAAATACTTTCATCTTTACAATAGAATAATCAAAAAATTGTTATCTTTCTTGTCACAATAAAGACTGTCAATTTCAATTTGTATCAGGAACGCATAAACAAAGTTTATTGTCATTTCATGTTGTGTTATAAATTATCAAATACATGTTGATTTTTATAGAAATTAAAAAATATTATTGTACATAAAATCTAATTAATTCAGACTACCGTTTTAGTTTTACGCACAAACACAAAAGCTGATTAATCATAATACTCACAAATATTTGACGTAAAAACTAAAAATGTGTCAAGTGTTTGGATTGGTCAAATTGTTGTGCTTCTGCATAAAACTAAAACAGCAGTCTGAATTAGACTTAACATTTTAATTTTATTTAAAATAATAATCATGTAAAAACAAATTATATTTAGAGTAAAACCTCATTCAGACTGCCAGAACAGTTCTACGATTTAGTTTTAGTTTCACGACGTAACACAGTGCAAAAACTTGAAAAATGTTGTTAAAAATTATTTTTGACTATTACATTGTATACATTCTAAACAGTTTTTGGTTACGTTCAATACAGTTTTTTTTTTACAGTTTTAGTTGTTTTGTTTTGTTAAATATGTCTGATGAAAAATTTATGACTATACAAAATAAACCTGTACAATCATTTGAAAAATACGAATGCAAAACAGAACACTCAGAAAAGTAAATGAAATAAATATAATTTTATAGGTTTATAGGGTAAATTCGCCATCTGTTTTGTTAATTTTTTTTCTGACGTGTCTAAAATGAATGTTATTTGATTATATGAAATACGAGTTTTCAAAATAATATTAATTATATCTTCTAAACTGCTCATTTACATATTATAAATTTGACGTTTCTTTCATAAAAACATAAACTCATCGCAATCTCATTTTAGTAAAATGTGATTTGCCGTTCTTAAAATATAAGTAAATTTTAATTTTGCTAATGAAACTAAATCCGTGCTTTTGCAATGTATTCATATAAGCTCACATGTAGTTCGGTTCAGAACCACTAGGTCTTCGCTAAAACATAATACTGATTTCGCTGGCGAAAGAGCAGTCCGAATGAAGCTTAACAATATTTAAAAATTAATCATTAATAAAAAGAGAACTAGAAAAATTAAATCGTTACACTAAGAATACGAATATCTTTCTTTTTAATTTCTACTTTGAGGAAAAGTTTTCTATTTCGCATTCATCTGGTTACTCCTTCATATGAGAACGGACATGCTGCTTTAATTGACAACTCCACATAAAAGTTCTCTCACAAATTTCGCATTTATAAGGTTTCTCCTTTGTATGTGTACGAATATGATCTTTCAAATGTGAACTGGTAATAAAAGTTTTCTCACATATTTCACATTTATAACGCCTTTCATTCGTATGTATACGAATATGCGTTTTTAAGTTTGAATTTACAGTAAAAGTTTTCTCACATATTTCGCATTTATAAGGTTTTTCATTTGTATGTATACGAATATGCTTTTTTAAGTCCCCATTTACAGTAAAAGTTTTCTCACATATTTCGCATTTATAAAGTCTTTTATTTGAATGAGAACGGATATGTATTTTTAAAGTTCCTCTTTGAGTAAAAGTTTTCTCACATATGTCGCATTTATAAAGTCTCTCATTTGCATGAGAACGGATATGTTTTTTCAAGTTTCCTCTTTCAGTGAAAGTTTTCTCACATATTTCGCATTTATAAGGTCTCTCATTTGTATGTACCCGAATATGCTTTTTTAAATCTGCATTTACAGTAAAAGTTTTCTCACATATTTCGCATTTATAAGGTCTTTCATTTGAATGAGAACGGATATGTATTTTTAAAGTTCCTCTTTGAGTAAAAGTTTTCTCACATATTTCACATTTATAAGGTCTTTCATTTGTATGTATACTAATATGCGTTTTTAAGCTTCCTGTTTGAGTAAAAGTTTTCTCACATATTTCGCATTTATAAGGTTTCTCATTTGTATGAAAACGGATATGTCTTTTTAAGCTTCCTCTTTCAGTAAAAGTTTTCTCACATATTTCGCATTTATAAGGTCTCTCATTTGTATGAGAACGGATATGTCTTTTTAAGTTTCTACTGTCAGTAAAAGTTCTCTCACATATTTTGCATTTATAAGGTTTCTCATTTGTATGTACACCAATATGCAATTTTAAATTTCCACTCTGAGTAAAAGTTTTCTCACATATTTCGCATTTATAAGGTGTCTCATTTGTATGTATACGAATATGCGTTTTTAAGCTTCTTCTTCGAGTAAAAGATTTCTCACATATGTCGCATTTATAAGGTCTCTCATTTGCATGAGAACGGATATGTTTTTTCAAGTTTCCTCTTTCAGTAAAAGTTTTCTCACATATTTCGCATTTATAAGGTCTCTCATTTGTATGTACACGAATATGCAATTTTAAATTTCCACTCTGAGTAAAAGTTTTCTCACAAAATGTACATTTATGAGATTCACTTTTCTTTACAGATTTATCATTTTTTAAAAATAATTTTTTTAAAATAATATTTTTATTTGAAGTTCCACTAGCTTGATAACGTCTTATATCACCGATTTTGTCAATTATAACATAAAAATTAAGTTTATCTAACGTATCAAATATGTACTTTAGAGCTTCTATTTTAATTACCAAAGAATTACTTTCTTCTATATTCATACTACTGTTCGATATAATGTTGCAATTTTTGTAACATGTTTCATTTTCGGCGTCTGAAATACGTAAAGTATATTTAAAATACGCAGCTTCATCGGCATCACCAACTAAACGAACACAATGAAATAGTTTATTCGATGTTAAACAGATTTCCGTCTGTATCAAAAAAAACAAGTTGAACGCTTTGGTAAGAAATGTTTGTAGATTACTCGCAGTAAAGTTATGCTGAATATTACATGGATGCGGTAATATATTTTGCGAATATTCCGTTTGACAATACTCATTTAGTTTATCCAGCCATGAACATGTTTCCATTGAAACGATTGGACAGGGTAGCTTCTGGAAATAACAATTTTCTTCGTGATTTTTTAATGTTGTAAACGGTAGAATTTTCGTGCAACCATTGTTTTGATAACGGCACGGAAATTGCACCATTTTCACTTCAAATTAAAATGTTATTTCGGTTTATTTTAATTTTTATGTACTATTTGAACTTAAACTTGAAGTAGCTGCTACAGATTAAATAAAGTAACTGTAGGTGCTTATCATCTGCTTATTCATGGATTTGATAGCCGTCGTCGCGTCGCGTCGGTCGTCACGAACTATCTGGTTAACCAGTTCTGCCCTTTTTGCACAGAACTACTCCTCTCTCTCACTCTCTTCCAATTTTTAAATCTGCAACAAATATGTTTGACATTTATATGATCAGGAGGCTAATTTCGATGCAGTTTATCACAGTATGATAAACATAAATTTATCGTAGGTAGATGGCGTATTTATATTTGAAGGAACTACATATATAAAATCATTATTGACGCTAAAAATTCAAATTTATCACATGGTACATAGCATATAATAAGTAGTTTTTGTCTTGTGAAACCTATTGTTTATACCGTATCTATGGTGTCAATTGTCAATCATTGCCTATTTTGCGTTATCGTTGTAGAATTTATCTTTTTATATTTTCTAAATTGTTTTATTTGTTTTAAATTTCTTTTTGCTTTAATTGTTTTCTTTTTTACTATTATTGTTACTTAATAATCGTACAAAATCAATCTTTTGAAGATTAAAAAAATTAAAAAAAATTTATATTTCTCTTTTGTTAGGTTTTTATTTGTTCAGAAATAGTATATAAAAGTATATGTCATTATCAAATATTTAATAACATGTTATTATAAATTAAATGTATTTTAACTATAGCTTTTCAGTAAGCTGCATTGCATATTTTGGCAGTTTTTGAAGAACATGAAGAAGCTCTCAAAAAACTTATATTATCTTTAAGAATCACGGCATAGATACATTTATTATATTAACATTAAAATTACACATATATTTTCTATTTTTTTTAAATTTATGTTGTGTAAGATCATTGTAGAATCGTATATATAAATAACCAATGTAAGTACTTTGTATAAAAAAATGTGAGTTTTAATAATAATTATTCTATAATAATGTTACAACAGTACAAGTGAACAACCAAATAAGATAAATTTTGCGAATAAATTATTCCGTCAATCGTAATATTAGTACTAACATAGAAACGTCCATTAAATTAAACACTGCACACATATTTCAGTGATCATATTTAACTTATTTTAATATTGATAAAGTATATTTTAATCGAAATATTAATTTGATATTATTAAACCAGAACAAAATTTTATCTATTGATTTTCTTTTAATTATTTTACATTTGCATAAAAATTAATCACCGGATATTTGTTAACATATTTAGATAAAATAAAAAGAAAAAATAATATCAGAAACAATTTGGAATATAATAATCAAGAAAACTAAAGATAAATAAATAAAGCTGTCGCAGTAACAAATGTACAAGAAAGATGAGAATTGAATAAATAGATTAAAAATCAAAATGTTAAGGCCATTACAAGGCAAACAAACGGCTATATTCAGACAGGTGGTGCTAATCCAAAAATTAATAATTTTACATTCGATTTATTCGTTTAGTACTACATATTTATTGTAACTAATTATTAGAAAAACTTGCTAATTTATGTACAATTCATAATTTAATAACGATTTTTAGATATTTACATAATTAACATATAAAAAAATTAATCAAATATTTAATTGTCAATATTTTCTTTGTTTATTATTATTTTGACTTCCAAAACATATATATGTTGTTAATTGTAATAAAGATTAATCATATTTTTTTAAAATAAATTGTATGTGTGAAATAAGAGAAAATCGCATTTTTCAAGAAAAATGATGAAAATTATTTTTTTACAAATAAACTACACATAAATAAATTCTGAATTAATACATAAGTACTATAATAACAAGTAACAACATATATATTTTTTGGAAATCAAAATAATAATAAACAATGAAAATATTGACAATTAAATATTTGATTAATTTTTTTATATATTAATTCGGTAAATATATAAACATTGTTATTAAATTATTGATTGTACATGAATTAGTAAATTTTTCTAATAATTAGTTACAATAAATATGTAGTATTAAACGAATAAATCGAATGTAAAATTATTCATTTTTGGATTCCCACCATCTGCCTGAATTTAGCCTTTTGTTTGCCTTGAAATGGCCTTAATTTGAAATACCAACAACGCATAATACTACGAATTGCAAATATTTTTTTTTATCTTTGTTTGATTACGTCATAACATTTATGACGCACCGTGATAAATATTACGACGTAATCACGCAAAGATGAAGAAGAAAATTCGGTAATTTTTCTTAGTAAATTTTATATTTAGTTGGTACTAGTAGTATCATGCGCTGTTTGTAATTCAAGTTAAAATTTTGACCTATTTATTCAATTACTTTTCTTATCTTTAATTTTCTTGATTTTAATGCTATTTATTTTTGACAGTAATTTTTTTTTTTTTTTTTTTTTCAATAATGATAACTAGTAACAGATGATTAATTCTTATTTAAATGTAAAATAATTAAAAAATTCAATAAATTAAAAAATTTGAAAATAATATTATGAATATATTCCAATGTTTAAAATACATAAAAAATACTATATACCTACCACAAAAATTTATACTGATCCGATTTGCAGTTTACAATATTTTGTCGTTTTTTGTTCTGGTTTAATAATATTAAATAAATATTTCGATTAAAATGTACTTTATCAATATTAAAATGATTTAAATATGATCAGTATTTAATTAAATGAAGGTTTCAATTGTACAGTATAATCATTGTCAGAATCATTTTTGAACGTTTCCATGTTAGTATTACAATTGACTGAATAATTTATACGCGAAATTTATGTTATTTAGTTGTTCACTTGTACTGTTGTAATATTGTTATACAATGATTATTATTAAAAATTACATTGATTTTTACAAAGTGCTTATATTGGATATTTATTTCCATTAAATACATATATAGGGTCCTGCACAACACACAAAATTTAAAAAATTAAAAAATATATGTGTAATTTTAATGTTAATATAATAAATATATCTACGGCGTGATTCTTAGATATAATGAATGTTTTTCAAGAGCTACTTCATGATTTTCTAAAGCTGCCCAAATATTTAATGCAGTGTATTGAAAAGCCATAGCTAAAATACATTTCAATAATAATAAGAAGTTATCAAGTAATTGATAATGACATATATCTTTTAAACATTATCGCTGATCAAATAAAAGAAAATTAAGAAACGAAATATGACAAAAAATTAACATTTTAGGTTAGTGTTGAAAAAGTTTGATTTTGTAAGATTATTTAGTAATTATTTATTAATAATAGTATTAAAAAAATAATAATAAATATAAAAAAATTTAAACAAATAAAACAATATAAGAAATTTAAAACAACAAATTATATAACGACAACGCAAACTAAGGAATGTTTCACAATACAAAATTTACTTATTACATACAATGCAGCATGTGATAAATTTGAATTTTTATTGTCATTTCTTCAAAATAACATAGATGCATCAGCATGATACATTTCTGTTTATCACGCTATGATAAACTGCATCAAAATATATCATATTTTAACATATTATTTACTAAATTTTATTTAATTAATTCAAACAAAGATACTGCCAACATTTCTATTTTTAGAAAACATATATATTTGATAACTTTTTTAAAAAATATATAAATTTAGTCAAAAATATAAACAATTAAAACAAATCAAGAACGCTAGCAATATGAAATTTAATGATACTATATGTATGTGAAACATTATATAAAATGATATGAATGATATTTATTTTATATGAGAGATTTTTATTTGAAATATTTTTTTTATTAAAAAAATATCGAATTTGTAGTAAAATATAATAAACAAAAGCTGCTTACCTTTTGTATTGTTGGTAAAGCTGAAAAAGTATTGGGTTCGGTCCAATTTGCTAACAATCAACTAACTTTGTCTAGAAACGAGCGAATAATTTCTGAAAACAAAGACACATCTACAGATAGTTTTTATTTATCTAATAATATGTAAAATATTATACTTTTATAAAGGTATAAACAGAATTACTAGAAAAACGGTATTTGTAAATTCTAAATATTTTTCGAAAAAAAATGTGCTAAATACCAGAATTGGACTGGTTTTAATCTCATTTGATTTAAATCACAATTTTAATTTTTTTATTAGCTATTTTTTTAAAAACTAAATTTGTTTTTTGATAATTGTTTAGTTAAAATATTTCGATATATCTAGGACAAAATAAAAAGTGAAAAAAAATTCTATATAACAATAATAATATTTTACTCTTATTTCTGTTTTATATAATATATATAATATAATTAGTTAAACAAAATAAATTAAGGGCGATTTAAGCAAAAACAAAATTCTTTACTTAATAATAATATTGAAAATATATTGAGTAATATTTAATGATAATGTAATCAGTAACGATGACATAATAATGAAAAAAATAAGAAAAATAAAAATTGATCTAGATTTATAGTTCTTACTTTTGAAATCGAATAAATTACAAATGTACGTTATAATTAGGCTTGACGCTAATTTTGCGTTAACATTAGCCGAACGAGTAAGACGTGCGGCATCTCTAATTAGGATTTATATAAAGTTTTTAAATTACTTAAATTAATTAATAGAATTGATATTAAAACCAAATATAATGCAATTGTACAAATTTGATAAATGTATGACTTTCAAAAATTGATATTTTTTGTATGAATGCTGATACACATTCCCATCTCTTATGAAAGTGTAACACTATCTTGTCTGTAAAATCAGTCCTTTCTCACAAAAATGCCTCTGTCTTTCTTAAGTAAAAATATCGAAAACAAAAACCATCTCATGTTATACTCGTAAGCTAAGCCTAAATCTAGGAAAGCACTTAACTAGCCATGATCTTATAAGTTATGCACTACGTTGCTTAAAATAAAATGTCAAAAGTACTTAAATTTATTGCTTTGTAACCCAGAGCTTATTGTGCAATAATTATCGACAAACCACTAAAAATAGCCTAAACAACAAACATAAAAAATAATAATATAAAATTTTCACTTGACATTTCAAAATAAAAATAAAAACTGAACGCAAAAATATTTAGTAAACACGCAGTAATTAAGATGGTTTGTATTAAAGAAAAGTTAATTAACATATTTAGTTTACTATTACACGTATAAAATTATATTTTACATTAACAAATCATGTAAAGTTCAGAAAAAAATTATTAAACTTCAATATTCGGAAATGTTTACAAAAAATAAAAATCCTTTTGTTTTCTGATTTAAGAGATAAAAAATTACAATTAGCAAAAACACTGATATTTTTTATTGTTTTATTACAATTGCAGTATAAAAAGAATAATATTTGAAGGCAATTATTTTTCTTAAATAATAAATTCAATATAAATTTATCATTGAAATAATTTCCTCCAATTTAATCTAAATATTTACAATTTTCGTTTAAAATTTCACTTCCTTCGAAAATAAAAAATCAAATAGTTTTACTATATTTTAAACCAAATAATAATAAATATTAAATACATATAATTTCGATTTTATTTTGAATGTTACCATAATATTTAAAAATTAATTATTTTCTTTTAACAATGAATTTCTGTGCTTTTACGCCGTGTATATTTATTACAAAGAACTAATTAAACATTAGTTATTTTCTTTTAACTAAAATTTTGCATGAACTTATTTCATTCCTAAAGTTAGTCAATTGTTAAACTAATTTAATGAATAATTTTCAATTAGTACGATACAAATATATATATATATATATATATATATATATATATATATATATAATATATAAAAAATCATTTTGGTGTTTGAAAAAATATAATCTAGTTTATTAGAAATGTTATACACATCTAGCCAAAAAACTCTAGCGAAAAACCACTGAAATATAGTAATAACTGGAACGCGCACTGGCCGCTCAAATGCGAGCCGAGAGAGATAGGAGATACGTGGTATTCGCGTCTTTGTCTTTCTAATGGCGTAGCATTGCTACTACATGATAACTTAGATAGCTATGAAAAAAAATAATCTAACTGTTAAATGTCAAATTAATATATCAAAAATGATAAAAATACTTTTTATAGAGGAATTCCCCAATAAAATCTCATTACGTATCGTTTAGCCGATGCATTTAGCTACAATTTAATATAAAACAACATAAGATTGTCGCATTTTTACCGCAAGAAATCGCATTTGAATTTCAAATGCGCAGAAGTGTAAAACAGTGATAGAGATACCACGTACCTTCTATCTCTCTCGGCTCGCATTGCTACTACTAGAACACATACGCAGTGCACATTCCAGTTATTACTATATTTCAGTGCAAAAAACATTAAAGATATTATAAATTTAATTGTAAACAACTTTTGTTAATATAATTTTTCGATAATCAATTATATTTGTTAATTAAGTTAATATAGAGTAATTAAAACTAAATAACGGATATGCGGTATATATTGAATAATAAATCTGTTACATTTATTCAATTTATTGTAATTTCCAATATTTTGCCCCCAAAATGGTTGGCGTCATCAGGGAGAACACTAAATAATAATATTAAACATAACAAAATGAGAAAAAAAAGTTGAGGAAAACTTACATGTATGAATAAATGATTTAAGTTAAGCATAAAATTGAAATTAAGAGAATATATACATTCTGCTTAAAATTCATCGATGACAGACAAAACACTTTGTAATAAATAAATAAAATAATAAATAATTAACAAACAGACTAATACTATAGCGCAATTTCAACGAATAAGTTTTTTATTCAAAATTTTCTTTCAATAAAGTCAAATAATGAGCCAAATAAGTTGTTAATGAATTTAAAAAAATTATAAGAATCGTCAATCATTAAACATGTAATCTAAATATGCAATTATTTTGTCAAAGATAAAATAATAAATATTGATGAAAATTAAAATATGTTAACGAACACAATAAGTAAAATATTTAAAAAAAACGATATTCGCAAATAAGTCATTTATTCATACATGTAAGTTTTCATCAACTTCTTTTTCTCATTCTGTATTTATTATTCAAATGTTTACATGCTTAATATTATTAGTTAGTGTTCTCCCTGATAAAGCCAACAAATTGCAATAAATTGAATAAGTTATTATTCAATATATACCGCATATCCGTTATCCTTAACTCATATATATATATATATATATATATATATATATATATATATATATATATATATATATATATATATATATATTGATATACTTTTATGAAATAATAATGAAATTACATTTATTATATGAACTTTAGCCCAGCTGCTCTGGATACCTGCACAAGTAAGTAGGAAACTAAGAAAAGTAAACTTACCCTCTTCTTTTTCAACTGAAGACAAACCACGAAAACCAAATATAAACAAGAACAGGAAAAAGCTCTTCAGTTCGATACAAGAACAGAATAGAAACTAACTATATCTAACGCAGACAAGCTGCTGCTGCTACGTAATATCACAAACTGATGAGTACACAAACAATATGCGCATGCGCACAATATCATGCATAGATGGCAATTTGTGACATAGCATTATAAATTTGACTTTGTTTTTCATTTTTTCATAATATTTTGAACTCAACTTTAAATTAAATTAAATTAAAAAAAATAATAGTATATTATTATGTTATGAGAGGCGAAATGTGATCTTTATTGTGTTGAGCTTAGATAATGACAGCCAAAGCTAAGCAATCTAAGCGAAACATGATAAAGATTGCTTTCTGCATTTTATTATTTGTTTTCGATTCAAGTGTTTCAAACGAAAAAAATATACTTTTATTTGTTTATTCTATAATTATAACTTTTTTTTGATATTTCTCGAGAATTTTGCCTAATTTTAATAATAAATTTTATATTATACTATATGTATATATATATATATATATATATATATATATATATATATATATATATATAGATTACAACATATTTACGCTTGATAAAGATTAACTTAACTTAACTTAACTTAACTATTGGAATCAACAAAAGTAACAAAAGTTGCCTCATTAAAGAAACAATTCAAACAAGATTAGAAGTATAATGTAGAACTAAAAAATAGGAATAAAATTATATATATATATATATATATATATATATATATATATATATATATATATATATGTTATCTATAGATTAGTTAGATATAATTAGATATATTATTTAATTATATAATAATCATTTAATTCACAGTATAATTAAAAATGTTTCTTCATGCGTATCAAAATATTGATAATGTTTTTTCTATAGAAAAAAAATAATAATGTAACTAGTACAATAATGTGAACATCATTATACAGTAGTTACTTATTATATACACCACTGGTCGCAGCATCAAGTATAGCACCGGTAGCTATATTAAAAATTATATAATCAGCCCAATTCTCTAAGCAAAGTTGTTAAAATTAACAACTGATACAGTTGTTAATTTCAAGGTTAGTGGTTAAATACAAATTTGTTATTTACTAAAATTTGAAGTTGTTAATTTTTAACAATTCGTTGTTATTGCACTGGTTAATCTAGCAACTACTATTTTACTAGTTGTTAGTTATTTAACGACTATTTTAAAATGGCATTTTTAAATCATTTCTTGTTCGCTGATGAACTTTTGTTAAATGTTGAGATATATAGACAAAGGTGAATATTATTTTTAATGGATAAAGACAAAATTTAATCAATGCAAACTTTATTAATTAGTAAATATAAGAAAACGTAAGATGTACACTATAAATATAATTATTAAATAATTATCTAAGACATTTATCAAACAAAATTTATAAACATAAAATAAATGTATCTCCGTCGATAAATATTTGTGAAATAAAAATAAATATTCTGAAATAATACAGATTTTATTTAAATAACATCAAAATGTAATCTATTTTCTAGAAAATGTAAGTGCTTTGGCTAACATTCGCTTGTAACGAATTCGGTAATTTTTCTATAGCTGAGTATAATAATTCACTATTTTTTTCGAACTGCTTTGTATTTTTATCCAGTTTGTCTAACGGTGAAGCCGGTCGTCGTACTAAAATCATAATTTGTATTACACACAAAATATAACAAACAATATCCAAACTTACCAGCTTGTTTTATATAGTTTTTAGTTTTAAATGTAGCAGACTTCTGTCTTTTCTTTGACTCATTTTCATCATTGTATACAACTGTGTTTGAATGTTCATTTACAGTTGTATCAATCCGTTCCGAGACAAGACAAACTTTTAAAATATGTGCAATAAAGTTACTATTTAGATATAAACTTTCATAAATACATATAAAAATTTAAAATGTTTTTTCGAAACCAAACAGTTTTTTTTATTTGAGTCCATATTTACTCCACTACACACAACTGTATCTAAATTTTCGTTCGTGACATCTAGTTTAAAAATAAGAAAATCTTCTAAAATATGTAAATTAAAATTAATTTTAAGATATAAAATTTAAAGTGCAATAAAATAACCTTCATTTCTATTGTTTTCATTATCATCAAAAACTTGCGATTCTTGTAAGTTCGGATCTCCATCGCAGGTCACTTTGCCTAACAAACTCATTAATTTTTCTTCAACATCATTTAAAAAATTTGCTTCGATTAAACCGCCTCCTGTTTTATATGTAGCCAATTTATAATTTCGTGCTTTAGTCCGAACTTTACACTTATATCCTATAAAGATCTATAAACATATCAAATTGATGTATTTATATTAATAGTATATTACAAAAATACTTACGCATTTCCATTGTTTTACAGTTTTTCTAGCACCTCTTACATCCTTTTAAAATATGGGTTAATTCAACCCAAATTTTCTCTACTTGAATAGTTTCATTTGGATTTAACTTTCCAATTAACACTATATTTTATGATGAAATATATAATTTATCATAGCATTATATTGTTCATTAGTACAACTGGCACTACAAATTTTCTTTTCTGACATTCTAATATTAACAAAATAAAATAATTTCTATTTATGAATTTTTCAATTTACTGTTTTGCCAGTTTAGGTTACATCAGGTTACAACAATAGACTTGTACTACGCATGCGCATATAGAGTTTACAGATAACTTCACATATATTTTTAACAACGATTGTTAAGCATTTAAAAATTAGCTACTTGTTAAAGTTATTCGTTAGAGAATACAAAATCAACACAAGTTGTTAAATGAGTTGTTAAAAGCAGTTGTTAATTTAGAGTTGCTACATAACCACTTCGTTAAGAACTTTCTTAGAGAATTAGGCTGAATGACTGTGTATATTTTCGCTTAAATTTGATCAATGAATATTGTGTGAAAAAGTGATAGAAATGTAAATATACACCACCCAACGTGGTTATAAATTACGCATATTTGTTAAAAGAAATATGACTAACAGATATAATTTTCTACAACAAGCCGTAGGTAACCGGTTATGAATATCTGGTATATTTTTATTTTTATTTATTTTTAGTTTAGTATAGTAACAAAATTTGGTGATAAACAAACCAAAAATATTCTTATTTCTAATATGTGAAAAGACATATTTTTACTTCAGACAACCAAAACGAAGCACTGAACTAAAAATAAATAAAATACATTGCAATAGAGACTTAAGATTTCTTTGATTGGATATATAATTTCTGACCAGCATGTCAATAATAAAATTCAAGCGAAACTAACCAATTCAATTGACATTTAACTAAACTTAATAATTTTCAATATGGCCGTCGAAGATGTCAAATTAAATACACTTACCTATGTAGTCATGTTTGGTACAATACCACTAATGACGTGTATAATAACTATTAGTATTAGTATTTAACAATATTCATATTTTTGTACTTGTAACGCATAATTACCTCACCTTCTATACTTATAGGCAATATAGTAACAACGTAATATCAATATACGCTTAAACTTTATCCTAAACAGTTTTATTTTAATAGTATGAGTTCTGAAATTTTTTTACTATGTTAAAAAATATATTTTCAAACACACCTCTGAGTAGTTATTTTTTTTCTTTATAAAATACGAAATATTTCTCTTAATACGCTATTTTGATAAAGTAAAACAATTTTGCACAAATTAGCAGTTAATTTAACATTCTCATTATGATGATAAAACAACGTTAAAAAATGCGTGTTATATTGTGTTATTAAAATTTTTAATTTTGTTAAAATATAACGAGATAGAATATATTAATTTTTACCATTTTTTTTTTGTTTATTGTTAGTTTTTTGTAGTAATGTATTTTATTATATTCTGCAGTTTTGGTGCCTACCGTGATGTATGGTAGTGAATGTTGGGTTTGGTTGCAAAAGCATAAACGGAAAATGACTGCTGTGGAAATGAGATTTTTACGTGGGGTATGTGGTGTAACTAGGAGAGATCGGGTACGAAATAGACTAGTGTATGATGAGTGTGAAATTGAAAAAAATGTTGTAGCAAAAGTTGGTGTTAGTCAGTTAAGATGGTTCGGACATGTTGAGCGAATGTCTAATGAACGTTTGGTTAAAAAGATTTATTTGAATGATTTTGATGGTTTACGTTTGCGTGGACGTCCAATGAGTAGTTGGAGTGATATGATTGAGAGTGTTTTGCGTGAGCGAAAGTTTCCAAGTAGTAGGAATAGAAGAGCATGTATGAGAGGAATTATGAATGTGGATGAAGCGAAAGTTGCTTGTTTGGATAGGAGTGTTTGGAGGCGACTGATTTCGGGATAATGAAAAGAGTTTGTGCCACACCCTTTTGGGTATATGGCGTGATTGTGTATGTATGTATGTATGTATGTATGTATGTATGTATGTATGTATGTATGTTAGATAGTGAACCTCCTAGAATAGCAAAGTTTGTTCAACTGTTGTTAATTTAACAAACTAGTTTTTTATTACTGTGTATTATTGTGTATATTTATATGTAATGCAAAAATTTTACTACTAATATTCATCAGATTCACTTATTTGATTAGAATTTACCTATACATTAAGTGTTAGTGAAAATTGTTAAAGCCTTGTAAAATAATAAATTTTTTAAAATTGTTCAAATTTTAAAAACTTGTAAAAAAAACAAAATCTTTGAAAAATGTCAATATTTGAATTTTTTGCAAAATTAGTTTAAATTCTTATAAAGTTTTTAAAAGGCCTGTAAAAAATACCAAAATTTTTCTAAAATGTCAATATTTAATTTTCCTAAAAATTATTAAAAAACCTTGTAATAAATAACAAAACTTTTCAAAAATATCAAAAAAGAAATGCAAAATTGGTTAAAATTCTTTAAAAATTGTTAAAACCTTATAAAAAATAACAGAATTTTTCAATATTATTTAAATAGATTTAAATAGGGTTCTAAGTATCTATTATCGCGTATTTCCAAAAACCAAACGATATTTTATTGTCTGGATAATATCGTAATTTTCCGACGTCTTAACTAGTAACGAGACACCCGCTGAGACAAAATAAATTCTGCTCCATTAGGAAAGTCTAGTATAAAAACGGTATATTGTTGAAATGCGGGTTGAGCTATACTAATAAATATAAGATATATTGAATTGTCAGTTTGGTATACTCGTTTCAAGGGTAGTTTAGTGCATTACTAATGACTTGTCAAATTAAGAAAATTGACTGTTTTGCTGGCGGCCCCATAATACCATTTGTGCAGCAAAGGCTCTTAGCATTTACCTACCTGATATTTTTCGATTATATTCTTTGAATTTATAAATTTATTTCTAGTAAGAACAATTTGCTAGCAACTCAATTCTGAATGCAATACATTTTGATTGACACAATCAAGAGAGAGAGAGACAGAGAGAGAAGAGAGACAGAAACTTATTTCGAAAATAAAATGCATTTTTATATTATCAGTAATAATTAACAAGATTAGAAACATATGAATAAACCCATATACATTGACAGCTGGCAAAATTATATAATTTTTTGATTATCTGTACTAACAGAATATTTTGTAAAAATTTAACTAAATTTCTTGATAAATAATGTAGCCAAATTTTTTTTTAATTTTGTATATTTTCTTTCGCAACAATGTATTTTGCAAAAGTTATAAAATTTATGTGGGCTCTAGAAGAACCTTTTGTGAAAATTTTATTAAAATCGATTAAATGATGTAGCCATTATTAATTTTAAAATATTTCAGTATTTTTTTTTTTTTGGAAAGTTAGCAACATTGTATTTTATTTGAATTTTATTATTTATGTGAAGATTAGGAGAATATGTTAAAATTAGATTAAAATTGTGAAAATAATGTGGCGATAATGAATTTTTAAAATGCTTAGTAATTTTTTGTCGAAAGGTTGGCATCACTGGAACAAAATAGATTCACATGACTATCTTGGTCACTAAATGAAGCTACCCAGAAATTTTTTTAAAAAAACGGTTCAACCGTCTAGATGGAGTTACAATCAGAAAATTTTGACTAACGAGCAAACACACACACACACAAACACACATACACACACACAGCTTTATAACCTAAATTCAGATTTATCTGAAGTATATGAAGGACTTATTATATATATATATATATATATATATATATATATATATATATATATATATATATATATATATATATATATATATAGGTCATCCCATTCAAAATAGATAAATTCATATAATTTTCAGCAAAACCGGAAACAAAATTTATGTAAAATTTATATTATTATGTGCCTCCCCACCTTAATACCTAGAATATAAACAATTGTTCAAAAAAGTAAAAAATTCTTTAAGTAATGTATTTCCAAAACAGAATATCATTCATTCATTAAGAGTTAAATTTTGAAATGATAAATTTAAAACTAGGTACATCAAATAAGTTTTTTTGTAAAATATAATTGTATAATGTAAAAAACAATACAGTAAATGTACTTGAAAAAAATATAAACTGCTATTTGACATTCCTTGACAAAATAAATATACTTATTGAACTTTTTTAGTTGATAAGTAAAAAACTGATATTCTAAATTTTAAATAGACAAAACCAAACAAGAATGAGACAAAATAGAAATTTGCAAATGTTTGTATATCCAAGTATACAAACAGAATTAGTAACATATAAGTTTTATTAAACCTGATTATGTTTTAATACAGAACACCAGAGTTTCAAATGAGATTGAAGTTACCGACTATTTACTAAATTTAATTTAGAATATTTAATAATAACATTTTTGTAAAAATAAAGATTTATTTATATTCTCCTTAAATAAATCTAATACTATTGTTATAGTTTGCCCTATAATCATACAAAAAATGTATATGTGATACTTGAAATGTATATTAAAAACTATAGATATTGCTTCTTTTTATTTTTAGCTAGTACAAAATTATATTATAACGTTAATTATCTACTAATGTTACAAAAATGTTGTCGACTTCAAGAGAAGTTGAGATTAAGTGAGAAATATTTTAAAATAAAATAAAAGGAGTAATAATTATACAGAATTGGGTAGATATTAAACCACTTTAATATCTTTAAAACCATTTATTATTTACATTATTTATTACTACAGTAAAAGCTGGGGACCGGGGCGTTTTGCCGCCGGACATTTTGCCACGGACGTTTTACCGCCGGGACATTTTGCCGTTGAGATGTTTTGCCGCCACGACATTTTACCGCCAGGAAAGTATTAGGCGTAGCTTTCGGTAGAAAGCAAAAGAAGAGATAATTCGATGAAATATTGGTTAGGTTAGGTTAATAGGTTGGTTTAGGTATTTGTCTTCTACCGAAAGCTATGCCTAATACTTGCCTGGCGGTAAAATGTCCCGGCGGCAAAACATCTCGGCGGCAAAATGTCCCGGCGGTAAAACGTCCGTGGCAAAATGTCCGGCGGCATATTTTAAAAAATACCGTGATATAGAATGAAACAAACCGATATTTGTCAATTTAAGAAAATCGCAAGCAGATACAAACTGTTATTAGTTTTATTGATTAAATTAACTTATATTTTGTTTGTTTTCAATTCAATTTTAATTTTATTAAATACAAAATATAGAAGCCCGTTTTTGTATTCCATTTTAGGGTACATTTAAATAAAGTGTTTTTAAGTATTTATTTAAAATAATTTTAGATCTGTAGTATTTATATTTTAAAATTTTAAATATATAAAAAAAAATTTAATTTTGAGATAGTATATTTGATATATAATAAAAGCAAAAAATTATTATGGAAATTGGGACTGCTTTAAACAAAAAGTGCTGTAACAGAAGCTATGAATATGGATCACAATGTCTATGTTAAACAATGCATTTTATTGAACTTAAAAATGTACCTACACTTTTTTACCGGAAAATCTTATCTAACGCGTGTGCCAAGTAAAAAGTAAAAAAGGTTCTTATCTGAAGAATTTGTTAAATATCACTGATTCTCTATTTTATTGAAAATAATTAATCCAAAAATTAAAACTACAAATTTATAGCAATTAAGTATTTACTATTGTTTTAAATTTTGATTGAAAAAAATTAGCTTTTTTTAAATAAAATCCTTAAATTTCACTAGCTTCTAATTCGTGACAAAAGTATTTATTGCATTAATTACTATTTTGTAGATAATTATTAATACTAGTAAATTTATAATTAATCCGAATTAATTCTTTTAAATAGTTTAACTTTTAATATTTTTGTTATAAAAAAATTTAAGGCAAAATTTACCGATTTTTAAATTAAGTTTTTCATATTCCTATACTATTTTCGAGTGTACAGGGTTTTGCCAGAACTCAATGGGGTATAATAATACTTGCACAGAGATGTATTGCTTTGTATTTAGTATAGTAAAATAGTATAAAATTTATATGTATTTTTGTACATATTTAATAAAAACAATATCGTGCCAACAAAGAGCAGTGCAGTCGTGAAAATAAAATAAAAAGTAACAGTTAAAAAAGCTGTACATGTTAGTAAAATTGAAAAACAAAATATTAAGCTTACAATAATATTAAAAATTAATTTACAACAAATGTAGATGCTAATGAGTCAGTAA
Organism: Clivina fossor; assembly: GCA_963966155.1. Lineage (NCBI taxonomy): Eukaryota > Metazoa > Arthropoda > Insecta > Coleoptera > Carabidae > Clivina > Clivina fossor. The sequence continues at coordinate 419,140 of CAWYQG010000025.1, forward strand.
GTGAAAACAGTAAGTTTGACAAAGACAAAATATGTATAGATTAATTACAATTACTTTTCAATTGGAAATATTAAAAAATATGCGTTTTCCTGTAACATTTTATCTATATAATAATATAATTTAAAACAAATTTAAATAATGATTTTATATTAAAAATATTTTTTGTAGCATACTGTGCTGCTCTCAGTTAAAACGTTTAAGAAATACATTCCTGTTTTTTTTTAATGATATAAATAATAATAATTGCATATTCAAAACATTAGTATATTTTTTGGTAAAACAGTATGTGCTGCTATAGATAAAAAGTGTTTAAATGTATTCCTGGTTTTTAACAATAATTCAAAAAAATAATGATTTTGCATTAAAATATAGGTATTTTTGTAACATAACGTGCTGATATAAATAAAAATGTTTAAGAAATTAACACTTTCAACCGTTACTTTGTTAAACTTCATACTGAAATAAATTAAATGAAAAAAAATTTTTTAACTTTAAAAATTTCACAATTTATTATACAAATATTGTGACTGTAGTTTCGACAAACATTGTCATTCACGAACTGTACATACATACATACATACACAATCACGCCATGTACCCAAAAGGGTGTGGCACAAACTCTTTTCATCATCCCGAAATCAGTTGCCTCCAAACATTCCTATCCAAACAAGCAACTTTCTCTTCATCCACATTTGTAATTCCTCTCATACATGTTCTTTTATTCCTACTACTTGGAAACTTTTGCTCACGCAAAACTCTCTCAATCATACCACTCCAACTACTCATCAGTTTGGTTGTTTAAGATTGTAAATTGGGGGATTTTATTGGCTTTATATATTTCCAGGGCTTCTACTATGCATGTGTTTAAACATTAGGTTTTATTTAATTACGGTTTTTCCAAAATTTTCTAAATTCTAAAATATAAGTTCTAGTGCTAGTCACTTTATTTGGAAGTGACATGAGTGCAAAGATTGGTATCATAAACTTTCACAGCAGGGAGTCGTTTGCCAGTTGCTCAAAGGTAGTACTGGTCCATAATCTTCTTTTTAACGGAATTTATCTATTTATAAGTACATGAAATGTTATTTCTAAGAAAATTATTTTTATTTTTAAATATTGCTATTATTTTTACATTGTATATATTGTATGTGTATATTGTACAGTAACATTTTTATTTACCTATGTATTTTTGTAATCTTGTGAGTATATTAATTCGTATTTAATTTTTGTACATTAATTATGCATCTATTTGTTATTTTGACAAATTTTGTTTCAATAAACATTTTATTATTATTGGCATTATATTTTTTATATTGATAATTAATATTTTGTTTCGATCTTTTTATTTGACTTTTTAATATTAAAACAGTTTTTAAATACAAAAAATGAAAAACTTTTATGATAATTCTTGTCCCGCATTCAAGTTTTAAAATATATATTTATGTAAAAATGCGAAATACGTCTCTGTAATTTTAAGTTTGTTTTCCTAAAAGTGTTGTAAATCGTCCCGTAAAATAGTCAACGAAGTCAATTCCAAATAATTTGAACAGCACTATACCTGCTTGTCAATCCTATATAGAAAAAAAATTTGAAGTAACATGTACAGTTCGAGAAGGATAATGTTTGTCGAAACTGCAGTCACAACAAAATAAAGTGTAAAATTTTTAAAGCTAAAAAAAGTTTTTATTTAGCTTGTTTAAAAATATTTAATATAAAACGAGTTTCAGTTATAGTTTTGTATTAATATTTTTAAATTTTATGCTCTAGTTAGTTATTTTGTTACGTCTAGTAACTTGTGTCTACCGTCTGTTTACTTACTGTAAATGTAATTTGTATCATTTTTTCTGATGAAGATAAACGCTGAGTTCGTCGAAATGTCGATTATTAATAAATATTAATACAGAACTATTACCTAAAGCCCTTTTATTTTAATATAATAAATTCTAGATTTTTTTTAATGAGTTAAAATTGTTTAGATAAATTCCTCTGTTATTCTACAATGTGTCTGTTTACTTATACTTGGGATAATAGCATGTACGAACAAACGATTTTCAGGTATTTTTTATTAGATATATATATATATATATATATATATATATACTGTTACCTAGCTAAGTTAAGCAATATAACTTTTGTAAAAAGTCAACTTTCTAAATTTATGATCTAAATCTTTCTCTGTTCTTCAAATATTTCGCAAAATTTTCCGATTATTTTTTGTCGATTTTAGTACCTATTTTTTCGTCCTCATTTTAGCCATGGATATAAACCCCCAATCACCCAAAAATCACTCTCTTATTCGTTGAACCTATTTCTAGAAATATGCTATGTATCTACTATGTATCAAAATAAAGTTAGTTTTCAAGTAAAAGTTGTGAATTATTTCGCGAAATAACCGCGCATCAACACAATCCGCGGAACACAACATAATTATTAATAAATAAATACAACCCTAGTTATAATAAATTGTTCCTTATAAATATGTATATAAAATAAGTGTATGAAATATCTTTCCTGTTTTTGTAAATAACCATCATCTAATATTAACTTATAAATTATGAATTTTATAATAACTTATAAAAATTATGGTATAGTTTAGTGACTGGTACTGTTTCCAGATAACAAAGTTTGAGTTCAGTAAAAAAAAATCACAGTCCAACAAAAATATATATATGTATATATATATTCTGTATTTAATAAAATAAAAATTAATTATTGCGTTCGTAAATAGATTTTAATAACGATATTTTACGGAATCAAGTCGTTTGTATAACAAGTTCTACCGTATATTGATTCTGTGTATTTTTTTCTACACTTAAATAAAGAAAAAAAATTATGAATGACTATTTCAAGTTATTTATTTAAAAACTGTGATTCGTTTCGTTGAACACTCTGAATTATTTAACAATATTTACGTTCACTAATAAATAACATTAGCTTGTTTACACAAAACAGAACTAGTAATTTCATCTAAAAAGTGTAAGAAAACAAAAACAAAATAATTTATATAGTTTCATATAGGTATTGTAAAATGCAACCGTGAATATATTATACATATGTGTATCAAAATCAAAGTAAGCATGTAATTTTTTCAATAACAATTTTTAACCTTTAACCAGTAATATATTTAATATTTATTGGTATATAATAATTTGTCTGATGGACCGATATAAAATACTGTAATATTTTATTAAAAATACGTTTATTTAAAAAATATATGAAGTTTTAATTCTCAAACACATATATAGGTGTCTGCTTAAAAAGTTAAAATATTATTCATACAGAAACTAAATTAATTAAATTGTGCACTAGAATAACAATATATAACAAATAATAAAATAAAGGAATACTTACAGGTTAATATAATAATTTACAAGTAACACAAGAACGTAACCATGAAAAATAAATTTTGACAAACGTGTACCTTCATAAACTGCACACAACTGAAGTTAAAAATTTTTGACCATGCTTTTTGTTCGTAAGGGACCGAACAGGTTAGGCTTCAGAAATATTAGAAAAAATATAATATTAAACTAAAAAGTTTTTTTTTTACAAATTACATTCTTTTTTTAAAAAACACAATTATATGTTAAATTATATACATACTCAGTATGTATATAATTTAACATATATTTTATTTTATTTTTTAACCTGCAATTAACATTAATATTTTAATATTAAAATTTATTTATAGATGCAGCTATGTTTCAACTTGAAACGGCTAAACTAAAAAAAAATATCATGTAGATAATATCATGTAATAAATATCGATTAGATATTTTTCTTTTTGTTTTTCTTATATATAAATTGTTTTTACAATTTTTATCAGAGGATCTAATTGAATAAATTCCTGAATTATCTAATTTGTCTTTTTTGGAAATGTTTTTATTATTTAACATGTTCCTAAGTTTAAATTTATTTGAGAAAGCTAATTGTACGTCAAATTTTTTAAATAAGTTATTTAATTTATTGTAAGTGTTTCTATTGTAAGAAAATTTAAAAGTTTTTACATCATTTTTTCTATTAGTAGGGGTGAAACTACGTGATTTAAAGAACACAATTATAATATAAAAAATAAACTGGTTTTCAAATCGGCAGTTGCATCGTATCACCATGAGGCAGGACATAAATTCTTATTAGAAAACGTAAAATGTGAAAAAATTTGTAATGACATGAATTCCAGTAGTTTAAATACTTTTGAATCAATATTTATGTATAAAAATAAAAATAAATTGATGAACACAGATCTGAGCCCCCTACAAAACAATTTGCTACGATTGGTCAAAAACACACCCACTACAAACCAATAATAACAAGATTTCAAATTTTTTTAAAAATAAATAAAACTATGTATTGTTTGTAAATCAACTTGTATTAATGTGTATTTTACTTGTACCGATGAGGACAGCATTGCTGTTGAAATACGTATTTACGTTGTTAAATATATTTTTTGTGAATACTGACTAAGGCCCGTATTCTCACCTCATTTATAAAAGTGATCTTTGCTAAAAGTACTTTTGACGTTTACTTAAAATTATTTATTAAGCACTTTATAATAGTTTATTTAAATTTTATAATATCAAATATAATAAAAAGTATCAAAAATAGTAAAATTATTTGTATTTGATCAAAAGCAGAAGCAAAAAGTTATTTTTAAATTAATAATAAAATCACTTTTTCACGAAAAAGTGAGGTGAGAATACAGGATGTGTTTACAATTACATTTTATTTTATAAATTTACAATTCACAATTACGTACTAAATGAATTTTAAACTTATTGGTATTAATTTATTAATTATTACTAATTTATTCGAAGGAAAATCAATTAAAAATTTATTATTAGTTTTATTTCGAATGAATATAAATTGTCTCGAAATGTTTTGGCGTTGTTATAAGTTTAAATTTCTTTACAAAGGATTTTAATTTAGAGTAGTATCTTGTATCTAGTATATCACCATTTTATTTTTGTTTTCTACTTTCGTATTTATCAAAAATTATAAAATTTTAAAACACACAATAAAAGTTATTACTTAACATATGATTTTTTATAATAAAAAGAAACATCAAATTTAATCATATAAAATTAGTTGGCAAATATTAAATATTAAATTATTTTATTTCGAATTTAATGATGGATAAAAAAAAACCGATGAATTTTGATTTATTAATAAAAGAAATTTAATAACTTGATAAAATATATTTTATTTTTTATTTAAATTTGAAATTTTCAGATTGATTATTGTAATAAAACAAGGATAGATTTATATTAAAAATTAGGGTTTTGCATTATTTGCAATTACGTATATAATATTTTAAAACGATGAAATAGTATTTTTCATCTTATTCATAAATGGAAAATACTTGTACTATTAAAAATACAAAATAATGTATAGATGAGAATTATGATTAAAGTACTTAGAAATAATTATGCAACCAGTATTACACAAAAGTATTGCATATATTTATTATTTAAAAAAAACAGTTTTTTAATTAAATGCTCGATAAATATATTGGCATAGTGAGGCTTGTTGCACTCAGTAAAATTTACTATATTAAGGCAAAATATTGAAAGATTATATTAAAACACTATCATAACAGATTTTATTCAATACCTATTAAAAATAATAAACTGTCGTTTAAAAATAAATTTTAATAAAAGGAAAATGAATAAATACAGGTTATTAATTTTTAAATTATTAAATTTAACATGCTACTTGTCTAAATATTAATTACAAAAAATTTTTTTGTTGATAAAAATATGCCAAACAATGTATTTTTTTATTTTTTTCGTAAAAGTACAAATAATACTCAATTCTTTAATAATATAATTAGAAATAAATAACAAATTTGTACTTAAATTGCATGTGTATATTTCAAGAAAAAATTTCCTAACATAATTGTTTAAATTTATCATCATTAAACTGTTCAACGATTATAGCATTTTTCGTATTATTTTTCAATTTACCACTATAATCGAGCATTAATGCACCACGGCCATCTCCTTGATATAAAGCTTGCACATAATGCTGTGACGCTTGCACAACAATACTGGGTTCTAATATTACTGACACTGCTTTTGCATCGCATGGATGCCAAATTCCAACGTTTTGTTTTCAATAACAAAACTGCTCTGACAGCATTTAGAAAATGAACAATATGACTGTCAACTTTTGCCAAAACATCAAGATGCCATTTTTTACTATTTACTCCATTTTCGATACAAGTTTCCCATGGAAATGTTACAACTGGCGCAGCGGTCCGTCTGAACTGAGTAAGATGTAATTTGATTCGGGATCAAAAAATGCGTTAAATTCTTTACCGGGACGAATGTTGCCTACGCCTAAAAGAATTAATTAAAAACATTTAAGAACATCTTCTAAAAATACCTATTAAATCGTCAATCTCGAAAAAAATTTATTTCTGTAAAACAATGTTTTAGTTTTTTTAAAAAATTAATGAATATGTGTATAATATAGATAATTTTATAGCAAAAACTATATAATGCAATAAATTTATATAATATATTCTTTAGATATAAAATAGTGCATGATGTATACAATTTTGAAATGGTATCTGAATTCACGTTTTAGTAATAAATATGTTACTATTTAAAAATTACATATTTTACAGTTAAAATTTTACAAAATTATTTATGTCACTAACAGTAATAATATTATTTATTGCTAAATATAAAGTTTCAAAAAATAAATTTTCAATTTTGATATATATATTTAATAATTTTATACTTGAATTTTCCGCAATTGTATTGTGACATTCCGTATAATACAGAGTAATTAAAAAGTGATTTCTGTTTTCTAAATTAATCATGGAATAATATCATTCACAGCATTTAGTAATTACATATTTATATGACAGTTGACACACATATTTTGGGTTAAACTTTACTTTACGATTTTCTTCAAACTATACATACCGTTAATTTTGCACATTTTATGAATATAAATCGTAAAATTTTAGTGCGGAAATGATATTTACAATGTTAGAACTTATTTTGAAAACTCATTTTTAACATAGGTTATACTTAAGATGTACTTGACATATATAGTGGCGCTCAATGCAAGATAGGTAAGGTAAAGAGGTTAATTTGTTAAACGTTTAGTAAAATTAAAGCAACGTGAAGAATTTTTAGTTGTTCTTAACGTAAAAAATTTAAAAATAACAGTATGTGCTAGTAATTATGTAAACATGAAAAATATGGCAGCAGTTTTTCAAAACATTCAATATGTTAAAAACGAATTTTTAAAAGCAGTTTTAATATTGGTAAATATCATTTTCGCACTAAAATTTTGTAATTTACATTCTTAAAATGTGCAAAATTAACGGTATGTGAAGTTTGAAGAAAATCGATTACATAACCGTGGAGTAAAGTTTTACCATATTTTTTAATAAATGAGTCGTTTTGCTTTCATACTGTTTAATCTCTCGATATTATTTAAAATAAAACAAAAATCCGGTACCTCTAACGCTTCCACCAAGCCAGTAAATTGCTTTTAAATTATTTCGAAAATTTCTGTCTATTCTAATTGCCATTGCAATGTTTGTTAGTGGTCCAAGGCAATAACAGAAATTTCATCTGGATTTTCCGCAACTAATCGTATCAGTTCATCGACTGCGTGTTCTGGCTTAGCTTCCGATAATTGAGGTGGATCTTTATCGAGCACATCGCCGAATCCATCTTTACCGTAAAAACCGTCAGATTCTGGAGTGACTGTCAGTGAATTATACGCACCGATATAGACGAGTATCTTTAAATATTGTAGAACGATTGATTGTAATTATATATTAAAGTTAAGAAGGCATATTTTCTATAGTCGAGCTGATTTTAAGAGAAAATTATTAATTCTTTAGACTTTTATTAATAAGATGAAATAATTAATGTTATTAAATGGTTTAGAGCTGTTAGATAAATGAAATTACGAATGGTGAATATGAATAATAATGTCAAAATAATAAACTTACATCTGTACGATTGATAACTCTTAAAGTTTTTAAAACATTGATGGTAACTTGATCAACATTTGTATTTCCATTGACACAGGTTATCGCAAGCACATCTGGATAATTTGGATTCTTCTTTGCTAAAGCTAATAAAATTGCCATGGCATCATCTACGCCACCCTTCTACAGTCTACATCGATTATAATTTTTTTGCGTTAATTGAATTAATATATTTTAATGCATCATTTCTAGGTGACGGAATTGTTGCACCAGATACGTAATTAAAATAAATTGTAAATTAAAAACCATATATTTTACAATGCTATCAAATATGGAACAGAATGGAGTAGCATTTTTTAAATTCTATTTTTAAGACTTGGAATTACAGTTAGAGATGCTAATTCTTTTGAAAGACTGGGAGTCTTATATATATATATATATATATATGTGAATTATATGAATAATTTTGGAGGTATAAATCTGACATCCGATGAGTTGATGAAATACTATGATTGAGAAAGTGTTTTGAGTGAGTGAATGTTTCCAAGTAATAGAAGACCATATATGAGAGGTGTCATAAATGTGAACAAAGCAAAAGTTACTTGTCTCGATAGGAATGTGTGGAGGAAACTAATTTCGGGATAGTGGAAAGAGCTTGTGTCACATTCTTTTGGGTATATGAAGTGATTTTGTATGTATGTAAATATTTATAATTTAAAATAAATTTTTAACAATAACAATATTAAATATTTTATGTAGAAGTTTGTTATATTTTACTTGTACAGTATTACATTTATTTTTGTTAGTTTTGTTATGTAGTATTTTTTATCATAAAATGTGTAATCGATAAAAAAAATATTTTAACTCAAATTCGTATTTTGATTTAATTTTCAATTATGACTTCAATTTTAAGTTTAATTCTGATTTATATTAGCTAGAAAATGTTTATTTTTATTTATTAAAATAGTTGTAGATAAATAAAATTCTTGAAATCAAAGCTGATAATTCCAATTACAGTACAAGCTTCAATTGAAACGTGAGCGTAATTCTAAAAATTAATATTTAATTTTTGAATGAATTATTTTTGGATACTTTATTGTTACAACGCATATATTAAAAAATAATTTAAATAAACTTAACTATATTTTATCAAATGATTAACTCTTTGTAATTAAAAATATTTGACAAAATTGATATATAACAAGATTAGAAGTATATGGGTAAACCCATATATAGACCACTTTGACATTTCTCGGAATGTTGGCAACACTGTATTTTAATAATATAATAATTTATGTGGGCACTAGGAGCAACTTTTCTGAAAATTTGATCAAAATCGAATAAATAATGTAGCCACAATAAATTTTTAAAAAATTTGTGATTTTTTTGTCGATAAGTTGGCAACACTGTATTTTGTTAAAATTGCATAATTTATTTATATACTAGAAGAAACTTTTATGAAAATTTAATTAAAATTGATTAAATAAAATGGTCGTAATGAATTTTTAAAAATTTTACTAATTTTTTTCTCGGAAAATTGGAAATACTGTATTTTGTTAAAATTACATAAATTATATGAATACTAGGAGAATCTTTTGTGAAAATTTGAGTAAAATCGGTTAAATAACATGGCCATAATAAAAAATTTAAAACTTTAGTTTTTAAAATTTAAAAAAAATATAAAATTTAGTTTTTTCTTAAACTTTAGTTTTAATAGTAAAAAATAACAACATTTCATAATTTTATTGTAATAATTTATGTAATATTACAGAAATTTCTTAAAGTGTAGCAGTCAGCAGGACAGTTGTTAAATAAAACTCATTTGTATAGTGAAATTTTTTTTAAATGGGATTCCAAAGCCAATTAGGAATTTTTAATAATTGACTTACGTTTCTACATATTAACTGTTTTTAATCCGTTCCGTTGAACGATGAAAACAAATTACGTGTTTTGTAGCTTGATTCAACCGAACTAGCTTGTTGCTTTCAACGTGCTACGTTTATGCATAGTTTTCCTACGTTTAAAAAATTATAACTGTCAATCAATATAAATGGTAAGTGTGCTTTTATTTTTTTTTTCTTATATCTGACAATCCTAAACTCATATCCTAGCAACGAAAAAAAAATAAATAATGTTTGGTTTTTTTCTAAACGTCAAAGCCGTCAAAGTTTCGAGATTTTGTGCGATTTTGTGAGGTGAAAATTTTTACAGGGTATCATGTAACCGTAGTAAATGACTCATAGCTTTGGAATCCTATTTGAATAAAAATTTCACTATAGTTTCATAACTAAGCTTTCAGTAATTTTATTATTTTCGTTAAAGTATACAATATTAATCAATTAATAATATTAAAAATATTAATTTTTATTTTGTGTCATAAAAATCTTATTTCCACAGCAATCATTTTTCTTTTATGCTTCTGTAGTCAAATTGCTGTTTATGTAAAAATGTATTATTCTTTCGTACAGTGCGGGTATACTATACATAATTTATAAATTAAAATTTATTTTCAATTAAGAACACAATTAATTAATTTATTTAGTAAGCTCAATAACTTTATTATTTGACACTAAGGTACTGAATTAAGTTATAATTTCAAAATGTTAATAATTTTTTAAAAACTTTAAAATACAAAAATAAATTATTATGATTATATAAATATATATTTATGTAACAAAAATTTTACAAGTACAAAAACAAGTCATATATAAGAAATTACATTGCAATTAAATTTTTTTATATCAAATGATTTTTTTTGTATCATTTAGAATGAAAAATTTGTTTTCAAAAAATATATCTGTATTCTTTTAGTTTTTCTAGAAAATTTGACGGTCAGTAATAAATGAATTATTGGCGTGGATTATTTTCACACATATCACAATGTGATAATTTTTCCAATAAACGTGAAAATTTTTCTTCACCTGCTGATTCAGTTGATCGATCAGAAATATTTTCAACCAATATAAGTTCTTGATTACAATCCAGAGAAGCCAAATTCAACTCTAAGGCAGAATCTGGCACGTTTTCAGTGCATTCATCATCTGATAGTCCAACCATACTTTGAAAAATGTTTTGTACTTTTTGTTCGCTTTTACTACAAAGATCTTCGATTTGTTCTTTTGGTTTATTATGAGTGAGAGATTCTAGGCTGCGTTTTGATAAATTAATATCTTCAAGAAATTGGTGAGGCGTTTTATAGGCTTCAGATAAAATATTTACTTCATTTAACGCGTTCTGCAATTCTTTAATAAATATTGAGTGTTCTTCAGCATTAGAGTTTGCTGTTACAAAAGAAATCAATCTACATATATATTGTTTTATATTTCCATATTCTGTCAAAATCATTTGATTTTTCTGTTGATAATTTAATTCATCAACTTGTTTTTGTAATTCTTCACATTTTTTCTCTGCTTCTTGACGTTTAGCTATTTCCTCTTTCAGTTTTTCGTAAAGTTGTAATAACTGATCTTTTGTTTTAATGTTAGATGTATTATCTGATTCAGCCATTTTGCAAACTTTGTTTTTAATTTCTTGTACTTTTCGGTGATTATTCGCAATTTTGTTTTGAATCTGTGGTAATACAGTTTGTCGTTTATATGTAATTTTGTTATTTTTTAAGATTTTCTTCGATTTTGGTACAAGTTTGCAGTTGAGTAATGACGTGTAAGTACCATATGTTGACGTATTTAAAGTTGTCGAAGAGTAGCACCATTGGTATTGTGTGTTAGTTTCATCAGTTTGCTTGCATTTTAAAATATCTAAAATCCGTTCAATAGTGCTTGGATCAAGGTTGTTACTTCGAAAATCTGCAATTTCTAAAGATTTACTATACTCTATAACGTCAATGATTTTTCCTACTAGAGCTTCTGAGATATTACATCGCTGCATATCAATGGCTTTAATCCACAGATCATCTACAAGTTCATTTAAAATGTACTCTAAACCTTCGTCACTCATATTAGGATTATTATTAATGGTAATTCTTTTTAATCCAGCCATATTGCTTACATTCGGATCCTCATAGCGAAGAGAACTTTGCCAACTCTCGCGGTATCTATTAATTTGCTGAAATTTTATTAACTTTGCTAAATGTTCTCCGCTTTTTGGTCCTAGTTTACAATCTGACAAATTAAGCACTTCTATATTGGGCAAGAAATGCAATGTACCGCATATTTCGAAACAGCCATCATCTTCAACTGGACAAGATTTGAAAGAAAGATACTTTAAGCTTTTATTTGTTGTTAACGATTTTAATACTATTTGCAAATATTCTCCCATAATGTGTAATCCATCTAATTCTAAACACGTTAAAACTGTTGATAATTTTAAACAGTTTCCAATAGCTTTTAACAGATTTTCCAGAATATATTTTGTACAAATAGCTCCAAAACATTTTTTAATGCGTTTGACTTTTTCTACGGTATCAGCTTCTTCAATAACTTTCTGAGTTGCTAAACGGCTGTGAATTGATATAGCATGGAGTGAAGTGTCAAGCCGTAAAGCATTTATGACTGGCTGCCAATCTTCAATTTTGATGCGATCAGCAACAAATTCGAGAACTTGATCATTTTTTTGATTTTGTGATCGTACAACACAGATAGGATTTGTATTTTGACGACTACATAGTTCAGCATACCACACAAAAAAAATGTTCAAGGGTTTTACATTTGAAGATGTTGAAGCAGTAGAAGATTTATTTGAATAAGCAGACTTATTTTTATCAGAAAATTTTCTGTAACAAATTATTAGTTATAGAATATGTTGCATTATAAATTTAATATATATATATATATATATATATATATATATATATATATATATATATATATATATATATATATATATATATATATATTTATATATATATATATATATAAATATATATATAAATATATATTGATTACCTTCCATGTGAAGATGTATGACTAGCAGTTGCATATGGACTGAAAATGCAAGCATAATTATTATTGCTACTATATAGTCAAAATTTTGAAATTGTAAAATACCTGCATGATGAAGAATGTCTGTCAAATGGTGGCAGAGTAGCCATTCTTTATTTGTACAGTATACAGACAGCTATTTTTATTTATTTAATTAAACATGTAGATGGAAAAATCTAATAAAATATCTACACATCTAACATATTGGATTTCTGATATAATAAATGAAATGCTAAAAATAACTGAACATTTTTTTTTATCATATGTAACTTTGTTTTTAATTTTATTAAAACACTAGATTGTTATAACATTTTGTTTTCTACTTAAATATCTTATTAAAATATTTAGATAAAATTACTGGTTAAATTTTTGTTTAATTTAAAAAATTTATTTACAAATATAATGTAATAAAATTCTGTCAAAAAAAAACTAAATATAAGAAGCCACAATATAATATTAATTTCACAGAAATATCAATTTTTTATTTCAAATAGAAAACATATTTTAATTTTATGTTCGTAAATAAATACGCACATACAAAAATTTGTAGACATTGCATGGACTACAAGATATTATTTTTTTACAAAATTAAAGTTATTAATATCTACTGCTAATTAATTTTTTACTGCAATTGTACAAAAACTAACTTTTTGCAACATTGTTGTAATTTTTAAAATAAAATATCTTGAAATATTATTTACAAACTTTTTTCTGTGTAAAAATTAATAAACAGTAAATATTAATTACTTCAATACTGTAAATAAATAAAAATTTTCTGTTTTGTTACAATATCGTAATTTTTCAAATAAATATCTTGTAGTCCATATAATGTCCACAAATTTTTTTTCTGTGCGTATATACGTAAAATATTTACATATTTATTTTCACATTTTATTAAAAGAATGTTACGTTCAATTTTAATATATTTCTACATATTTTACATATTTTTACATATTTCTAATCAATAACAATTATGTTATTTTTATCAAATACAGCAGAGCTCATAATTTTATTGTAATAATTTATGTAATATTACAGAAATTTCTTACAGTGTAGCAGTCAGCAGGACAGTTGTTAAATAAAACTCATTTGTAGTTTCATAACTAAGCTTTCAGTAATTTTATTATTTTCGTCAGGGTCAGGACCGTTCCTGGAATGATAGCCGCCCAGGTGCAAAAAAGAAATAGCCGCCCTTAAAAATTAACATGATTTATTTTACTATTAATTTGAGGCTAAAAGTGGACCACGGCCGCCCTTTCGGCTGGCCGCCCTAGTGCGGATGCACCTTTTGCACCCCCGCCAGGAACGGCCCTGGTCAGGGTATACAATATTAATCAATTAATAATATTAAAAATATTAATTTTTATTTTATGTCATATTTACGAATTCCGTACAATTGTATATTTAGCAATTTTTTTATTTTTAAAAATATAGAAACTACAGAAAATACAGAACACTGACACAAGACTAAAAAACAGAAAATAATTATTTAAATTAAAAAAAAAAAAACAATTAATATACCACGTTTTTAAAACGGATTATAATTCCATACAGATTCCTGACCCCATAGAGATTGTAAGATTTGAAACGGCTGCAACTCCTCTTAGACGGTTCAACCGATTTTAATGAAATTTTCAAGATAAATTTGTCTAGTGCCCAAGATGGTCATGTGGTTTTGGTTTTTTCTAGTAATGCCAACTTTTCGAGGAAAAAATTACTAAAGTTTTTAAAAATTTATATTGGCTACATTATTTATCCGATTTTAATCAAATTTACAGAAAAGATATCCCTAATGCTCTCATTAATTATATAATTTTATTAATATATTTCATCATTAATTATATAATTTTATTAATATCCAGTGTTGCCAACTTTCCGAGAAAAAAATTACTAAAGTTTTTAAAAATATATTATGGCCATGTTATTTAACCGATTTTACTCAAATTTTCAAAAAAGATTCTACTAGTAATCATATAATTTATGTAATTTTAACAAAATACAGTGTTGCTAACTTTCCGAAAAAAAAATTTACTAAAATTTGTAAATATTTATTATGGTCCATTTTTAATCAAATTTTCATAAAAGATTATTTTAGTGCCTAAATAAATCATGCAATTTTAACAAAATACAGTGTTACCAACTTATCGAGAGAAAAAAAAATAAAAATTTATTGTGGCTACATTATTTATTCGATTTTGATTTAATTTTCAGAAAAGTTTCTCCTAGTGCCCACATAAATTGTAATATTATTAAAATACAGTCTTGCCAACTTTCCGAAAAATGTCAAAGTGGTCTATATATGGGTTTACCCATATACTTTTAATCTTGTTTTGTTAACTGTCATAATCTAGTATAAATGTGTTATATGTATATGTATAATACATACAATCGGATATGGTCTAGTCACTAGACCATATCACGTTATTTAAAGTGATATTAAAAATGTAATGCTATTGTCATGCCCCAAAAGAAGTCAACCATCTTTTGTTTGTCGTGACCGGTTTCAGAGCACATGTGCTTTAGTCAGTAGCGCAGCCAGGATTTTGTCTTGGGGGGGGGGGCAAGGATTTTATCTTGGAGAAGCAAAAAGAAAGCAAATACTAACTAGATTTCCACTTTATCTTACTTGAATCGAATAATTAATAGTTTAAAATAATGAATGTTGGCTCAATATTTTGGGGTAAATAATTGTAGCGTTAGAAATGACTGCTGAATATATGACTAAACGAATAAAAATTGTGCTAATTTTGCTAGCCTTGGGGGGGGGCCGAGGCCCGTCGGCCCCCCCCTTGGTTGCGCCACTGGCTTTAGTGATTGTTAAATGAAAGTAATACATATTCAGTGAAGTAATCTTTAGTGTATTATTTACCGAATCATCTATTAACTAATTGTCAAAATGAATATCGAAAAACTGAAGAAAATGCAAGCGCAAGTGCGTATCGGCGGTAAAGGTACACCTCGTCGTAAAAAGAAGGTAGTACATTCAACACATGCAACTGATGACAAAAAGTTACAGTCATCATTAAAGAAGCTGTCGGTAAACACAATACCAGGCATTGAAGAAGTGAATATGATTAAAGATGACGGTACGGTAATTCATTTTAATAATCACTGGCCATGGCGAAAACAAACAAATCACAGAAATGTTGCCCGGTATCTTAAGTCAATTGGGACCAGAGGGATTAAATCAGTTAAAACGTGGTGGAAAACTTGTCGCAGATGAAGACGATGAAGTGCCCGATCTTGTTGAAAACTTTGATGAAGCGTCCAAAGGCGAGGTTGCAAAAAAATCAGAAAATGACAAACCCAAGGATAATTGAATAGTCTATAAGTCGCCGTTGCGTCCATGTTTGTCCATGTATGCTAATAATTTATCTTTTGTCTCGATTAACTAATTTCAACACAATTCAAGTTTGTCGATGGATCATGTATATTTTCTCAATTTTTAAATGTACAAAGAAATTGTACTATCCAAAGTTTTTGTTAAGAGATTGTAGCCAGCTGTATAGAATATTTCATTGAAAATACATAATATTCTATATCTATATGTGTTTCATTGTTCGAAAGTTGTTTATCATTCAAGGACAATTTTTTTTTATAAAATTAGTTTTATTTTAGGAATAATTTGGCTTTTTTTGTTAAGCCAAACTTTAATATAATTAATAAAATATTTGTTTCACTGGAAAACCTTTTAATTTTTTTTTCTAATTTGTGATAGATTTTATGGGAAAAGAAATGCTATCACATGGTAATATAAAGTAAAGTAAAATTATGAAAAAAAGACGTTCTGGTAAAACAAATAATTAAAATTTGACAAACAAAATGTTCATTATGAATATTTTGCTTCAAGGACAAGTGTTATTGAAACATATAATTGTATAAACAATCTTTTATTAAAAAAAATAATACGTTTTAGATTGTAATTTAATAAAAAATCTATATAAAATATTTTAACCTCAACCTTTGTATACTTCAGATCTAAAATAGTATTATACTTGTTATCAACCAGTGCAAAAAATACATGCACATATAAATAAAGTACTATATACTTTGAAAAATTTGTACAATCGCTTTAAAACTTTATTTTATCAGAACCTGTATTGTTTGTATCTAAAATTCTGTAAAGTATCAAAAGAAAATAAAGTATATATTGTCAGTTTAAAAAAGTATGTAATGACAAAATATTAATCAAATACTGTTTTTTATTTTATTTTAGAAAAAAATTTCAGTAATTTTTGCTGCCACAGAAAAAAAAATGTTTAGGATGTGGTTGTTTTTTGGTAAATTAATTAATTTTTTTTTAGATTTATATTTTATTTTTACAAATATAGTAAATGATATAAACATCATAGATAAACATTTTAAAAATATTTAGTTTTATAAAATTATTACTTTGTTTTAATAATTATTTGAACTTAGACAAAAAAAAACAAATATTCACATTTGGAAAGCCGGGAATAGAGGAGTTCATGTTGAATTAACCATCAATGGTAATTTTACTAGATCGAATTATATCAAAATTAAAGTATATAAATAAACATTATTTAACTCACACTATTGAATTTACCGCCATTTTATACAGTGAAGAGGCGTAACTTATACTAAAATATAAAAGTAATTTAAACTGAGCAATGCAATGTATCAATTTAGTCTCTGTTTTTGAAATTTTTGTATTTATGTTTAATACTTTTTTTTTTAGTAAAATAATATGTCAAGGAATGGTCAAGGTTAAATATAATAATTTAACAAATTGTAAGTGTTAAAAGTATGTTTTTGTGCTTAGTCATAAATTTATTTACAATATTAAATATGGAAATAGTTTCTTAAGTTATGTAAATTAATTTTATTGTTTATTTACTATTTTTATAATAGGCGGCCACAAATCACCGAATGAAATTTTGCTAATAGCCTATAGATGGCAATAGTAGTACTGTATTGTAATAATAAATGATTAAATTATTATTATTGTTATAATACGTATTGTATTAATAATAAATTTAAAATATTTATAACTAAAAAATAATATTTTCACTTAATTACATTTTAATTATTTTTATTATCATGTAAAAGAAATTTGATGTGGTAATTTTGAATATGTAACGATTAAATTAGAAAAAAAATTTTATATATGAGGAGCAGACTTTCAAAATGCGTTTTGTCCAAATTCCATAATTTTCAGAAAGAGGCAAAACGTTTTTGACTAAATCTGAAAGTACATTACGTGCCCATTGGACAAAACGCGTTCTGAATGTCCAAGTATCTTTCAATATTTATTTCAGACGGGACAATATGCGTTTTAAATGTCGAATTTGTCTTAAAAGATGCGTGTTTGCACATAGAACGTAATACCATCACTAACTAAAAAATTTACATTTTGGACAAAATGCATTTTGAAAGTCTGCTCCTCATATAGCAACAACGTATAATTTTGAACTAAATTCTCCTTGACCTGTATTGAAATTTAGATGTTAAGATATTTTAAGCTAACATTTAAAATTAGTTTTATTTTAACACTTCCATGCAGTACTTTTGTAGATTTTTAGGTGTTTGTAAATAATGTATAAATATGTTATTATTAATTTGAAAAATGTGGATATTATTTTTAATTTCATTTTTATGTATATTAAATTTAGTAAAGAATTTAATTTTCATTACTATCATTATGAAGAGATGACAGAACTACTTCAAAATGTTGTAGAAAATTATAAAAATATAAGTCGTTTATATAGTATTGGTAAATCTAAAGAAGGTAAGAACACAATTTTATTGTTTTATTAATAATATAGAGTATAATATATTCTCAAAATCTTAGAATGATAATTGTTTTATATTTAGTTTCCAACTCAGTTTTTGATATTAATCTTACGATTAGGTCTTGGTTAAATAAAATAATAAAAATCATAATTATTTGATAATTTTATTACTTTTGATCTTTAATTTTATTGTTACAAAAACTATTATCTTTTTTATTGTCATACTATACGTTACAATTTTAGGATTATATTAAAGAAAGTGGCTATTTATACATACGGTATGTATACGCAATTGGCTATTTATACATACAGTATTTTTATGCAATTGGCTATTTAGGGTAGGTTAGGGTAGTAGGTTAGTTTAGGTATTTTTTGTCAGTATGTATAAATAGCCAATTGCGTATACATACCGTATGTAAAAATAGCCTCATTCTATATTAAAATCAAATAATGTGGAATTACTTGATTATTATAGAGTATCTATAGGTTTTATTTAAAAAAAAAATTAATAGAAGTTTATGCTTGAATTCTGTTCACATTTCGGTAGCGTTACAAGATTTTTTGTCTTTTCTAGTAATTGGAATTTTTCTTTTGATAGAAAAAACAATATTTTATAACGCTACTGGTCTTACGAAATATGTCTTAGAAAATATGTAATTACCAAAATTATTATTTGCTTATAGTTTTTTGCCTTTTATTCTCCAAAGCAGTATGCAACAGAGATAAAAAAATTATTTAAGAATTTATATATTATTTTTAGGGTTAGCTGTTCAAATCTCGTATATATATATATATATATATATATATATATATATATATATATATATATATATATATACATTATAACGTACTTTTTTCTGTTATTAAATTTATTTTAAATACAACACTGTTTGTCGCAAGTAATGACTATTTTGCGAGTTATAATCGAGTTTGAAACGGTATAAATCGAGAAAAAAATAAAATACAAGCAGAGAGAAGCGGAGAGAAGGCGCGTGCCTTTCGAAGCAAGCGGTCGCAGACCGGGAGTGTGTGTACCTTTTGGAGCAGTCGGCCACGGAAGGGTTTTACGTCCTACGTTTTGCGATTACTATTGTAGTAATTTCGATTGGGAGTGATATCAAGTTCCGGTGGTTTCGTCAAAACCATATTTTAGTTTCGCTCAAATCGTTTAACTTCAATTGGAGGATTTAATTTAGCATACGTGGTACGCGTTTGCTGCAGGGCGATTTGGTTTACCGTTCTATAGTTTTATGTTCGCCTACTGCAGTTAGAACCTGGTTACGGGGATTTAGTAAGGAAACCTCTCCGTTTGACGACAAACTCAGCTCCCGAATTGCATGCCGAGCCGAACTAGGGTTTCATACGAGCAAAGTAACGTTGACGCCAGCCGTCGCGTCGCTCAGCATCCGAGATCTATTTTCTTCGACAACGTTTCACCTACAGATGAGTACAAACGATCATATCTATGTTTCAATGTTAAAGTTTGTGATAACGATTCATTTATTTTGATTTCGACACATGTGCTAATTTCTGTGTAATACGCATGTGCGAGAAAGCATATTTCCGTTTAGTTTACAGTGTCGTCTCATTCGGGTTGATAAGTGCCGTTTTAAATTCATATTAATACGGAAATCCTGTTGTAATTATATTAATACTGTTTATTTTCAAATATTTACTGTTTAGTGGTAAATATCTGTTAAGTGAATAATTGTAAATCTTGCGATCTTTAAACTGATATTTGTGCTAACACCGTTGACTACGCCACTGGTCAAATCACCAAGGCCAGTAGCGAACGGTTTGCGACGAGCGTGAAATATTTGTTTATTTGAAATAATTTATTTGAAAGAAACATCTTGTCTGTTTACAGTTGTTTGTATTTTGTAAATTATCGCAACAAATTGTTAATCGTAATTTGTTAATTATCATTTCATTCATAGTTCATTCACCTTCACTAGGATAAGTTAATTATTGAATTCTCTGGTAATTTTATGTCAAATATTCCATTGATTATATTTATGTACGTTCTATTTTCTATTTATTACTTTATTGATTGCACATCACAGATACCCCTCATCCGTCTATATCAGAGGTTCCCAAACTTTTTTTCCCCGTAGACCACTTTCAAAAATTTACTGGTTTCGGTGGACCCCCTGCTGCTACATTTCTACCATATTCCCAAAACTCGTCAAAAAATGTGAAGATTAGATCTAACGATGGATATATGCGTCGCGGCTGAGTTCCAACTCTAAATTCGGAGTGGTAAAAATAAAAAGAAGAATAGTATATTTTCATTATTCATTAAAATTTTTTATTAAAATAATATGATTAGACTTAATAGACTTAAAATTAAACATTAATAACGTAACTTCAACAATTAAAAAAAATAGTCATTTTTAATGGGAGGGATGCACTTGATGAATTGATAGCAAGTTATCAATATTTGGCTTCAGTTTTGTCAGGAATAACCGCAAATCTCCCCGTTCTGTGATATTCAATCTGCTCCTTTTTTTTGTTAATAGGTTTGTCACCACACTAAAACTTTTTTCGACAAGGTATGACGAGGGAAACGCTATCAAAAGTTTTCTCGCAATTTCCCACAGTCCAGGATATTTTTCGGCAATTTCTGCTTGCAGCCAAAATGTTTGATAGCCTTTTTTAAATTTCACCTTCAGCTCCTCATTGGTGGTAAGCTCGAGTAGCTCCTCTTGCAATACCACATTCGCCACTTCCGTTTCATCAAATGGATTTATGATCCATGGTGGTATTTCCATCGTCAGAATATCTTCAAATCTATTTTTGAAGTCATCATGCAAGGCATTTAAATGTTGAACGTATGTCTGAATATCCTCATCAAGACATTCTGCCTGTGACAAGTTTGGAAACTGTGCGAATTCGCGCCGACTAATATTTTGCTTCATAAATTTCAATTTTCCAAGAAAAGCCGAAATTACACCCTTTGTTTTTATTAAATTTAGGCTGTCCCCTTGCAACTGCAAGTTAATGTCATTAAATTTTTTGTACAAATCTGTCAAATACGCGATGTCTGCTTTCAATTTGATCAGATTTTCTTTTAAATCTGGATCTTTACTTTCCAAAAACTCTAAAACTGATTCAAAAAGTGAGTAAAATCTTGTTAAACATGCACCTTTCGACAACCAGCGTACTTCAGTATGTAAGAGTAATCGTTGGAAGTCTTCATCATTTTCGTCGCACAATTGTGCAAATAAACGGGTATTTAACGCGTTGCTTCTTATTTTGTTAACTGCTTTAATCACAAATTGAAGCGATTGGTGCAATCTATCACTCAAATTTTTCGCTACCAGGTGTTGTCGGTGTATGACACAGTGAATTGCAGTTACTCCTGGTATAATTCTTTGAAGATGGCTTATAAACCCACGATATCGCCCGAACATGGCAGGAGCTCCATCTGCTGCCACCGAAGTAATGTTTGTAAATGGAATCGATTTTTCCTTAAGAAAATCGCTCAGGACATTAAATATTGATTCTCCTTTTGTGTCCGTCTTCAAAGTTTTCGCGAATAGTAGCTCTTCATGGATTTCTTCGTCCATAACAAATCGAACATATGCCAATAATAAGGCTTCATTGCCAGGTAATGTTGATTCATCCAATTGAATAGAAAAATGAGTTGTTTGCAGATAATTGCACAAGAAGCTTTCAACATCAGAGCTCATTTCATCAATACGCCTTTGTACAGTGTTGTTACTCAAAGAAATTTTTTTAAGTACGTCAAATGGAGGTTTGTGCAGAACAGTTTTTAAAACCTCTTCAACAGCGGGTAAAATTAACTGTTCACCGATGGTGTGCGGTTTTCCAGATTTCGCGATAAGCAATGAGATATTGTAGGATGCCCGCAAGCCATCATCGTTACTTTGAGACGTTGAAGCGAACATACTTTGCACGGTGGGTCTTCTTTCATATTTTTCCTTCAATGTTTGAAAATATTTTAAATCTTTGCCTATTTTATCAGGATGACACCTTCTTAGATGATCTTCGAGCTTCGATGGTTTCATCGAGTCATTGCTCAAAACTTTGTTGCACAAAAGGCATATGGGCAATCGTTTGTCGGCCGTTGATGGAACAAAACCAAATTTCAAATATTGAACACTGTATTGTCGACATTTCTTCTTAGATTCAGCCATGTTTCGTATCAGTTACCTACGTGTAAAGAAAAAAAAAAGTTTGTTTTAGTAATCATAAGGTGATTTTAACAGGATATGGCTATTTGAACAGAATTGAATGGGAATAATTAGTTAATTATTGCAATGAAAAAACCAAAATGCCGGCGGCAAAACTGATTTTAATTATTAAAAGCAATAAGCCGCTAAGATTGAATCTATTTTAATGTAATGCAAAACATTTTTTGATTAATTATATTTTGATACATTTCTGTAAATTCGAGAGAAAATACTTTTAAAGAATATTTTGACGTCAAAACACCGCGATTTTAATGTTTTATTTATTACGTTGATACATTACTATACGAGTGGTACATTTTATGAAAATATTTTTAGTCATTTAGCATTAGCAACTACGAGGGCACTGAAATATGTACAAACATGCAGGTCAATTATAATAACTCTCTTTTAGTGAATCACCACAGTCGGGTAAATAAATAATTTTATAATAAAAAGTACTAAAAGTTCAATCTTTCTCGGCTTTCTGTTCTTTTATAGAAGTATCGAATAATGGCCCTGTTCAGTATTTAATTTTTATTACGTACCTACTACACGCAAACATAACAAATAATATAATATTACTACAATATAAAATAAAAGTATGTATAACAAATAGGCAGGTATACTTACTTTTTCCGGCACTGGCAAACACTGACATCGATTCACTCACACGTTTCTTTTCAAAATTCCCGAAACAAATGAGCACAGCAAATGAGTAAAGCAAATGAGTAACGTTTGTTCTTGGCATTCGTATTTATATTGGTGAAGAATCAAACAAGTTCATGCAAGATTGCAAGCACAGTACAAGTCGTATTTCGTCCCTATGCACGTCTTAACTAGCGTTGCTGGCTGGCTAGCGGGCGGCGCTTTGCAAGTCTCGATACGCGTTGTACTCAAAATATCGAATATGCAAGTTTTTACAAGTTAACAGTCGCTGACTTTCTTAAAATACACTACTCAAAAAAATTAACGGAGGTTTAAAAAAAAGGAAATTAATACTAAATAAACAGGCTATCAGATCCATATGCCGGCCTAACTGAAAAAAAATTTTCACACCCGTGGACAAAAAAAAAACAAGCAAAAAATTTGCAATATTATTTTTTTGCGCTATCTGTTAGTATTGCATGAGAACCGTAACTCCTAAAATATTTTAGCAAAAATCTGAAAATTTGAATCATAAAGCTTCAAAATGCTTTTTTTAAAGTCTCAATACGACCATTTTGCACCGAAATAAAGCCTGTCAAAAATCACCGAAAAATTTGGAATTTTTTTTAGTACCTAGTGTATTATCTGCCTACAATGTAGGCCCTACATTGATAGGTACAGCCAAGCCAACATTTTAGTTCTTTACGATCGAAACCAGATAAATTTTCGTGGACCCCCACTTACAACCAGTGAACCCCCATTTTTTTTTCTCGCCATCGTAGACCCCCGTCGAGTCTTCCGTGGACCCCTGGGGGTCCACCTGGACCACTTTGGGAATCACTGGTCTATATAGATTATCGTATCGCAACTCCTATACAGGGTGTAACAGAATAACTATTCCTAATTTTAACTGGAGTATCCTGGGCTCAGAATATGAAGATTTAATGCAAATCACTGAGATAAAATGTGGCTCCTTACAGAGCTACAGGGTGTTTTATATAAAAATTTAAAAACGATTTTTGCCCAGTACTTTAAAACTATTTGACGTATCCTTATCATACTTGGCAGGAAATGTAGGTACCGTACACCATACTAAATTATGTTAAATAAAAGTTTTTGGCTACTGCCAGTGGCGTACAACAGGGGCAAGTGAGAGGTTGATCCTTCCTAAATTCTACGCCACTGGCGGAATTGTCATTTTAGCACAATTTTTCGATTCTCCAATACTTGCTGTGTAAAAAACATACTCTTCCTTTGTAACAATAAAGTCACTGTTTTTCGAGATATTTAAAGTTAAACATAAGCTGCACCCTTGGGATTTTTTCAAAATTTGCTCAAAAAAATCTGAAAAAATTCAGTAAAATAGAGAAAAAAATTAGCTACATAATAACTAAGTACTTTTTTTTCTAACTCATTCTGATTTGGCTGTAAAAATTTTTGAAAATAAAAAAAATAAAATGCAAAAAATATTAATTTTCAATAATTTTTCCAGCCAAACCAGAATGAGTTAGAGAAAAAGCTACTTAGAAATTATGTAGCTAATTTTTTTCTCTATTTTACTGAATTTTTTCAGATTTTTTTGAGCAAATTTTGAAAAAATCCCAAGGGTGCAGCTTATGTTTAACTTTAAATATCTCGAAAAACAGTGACTTTATCGTTACAAAAAAAGAGTATGTTTTTTACACAGCAAGTATTGGAGAATCGAAAAATTGTGCTAAAATGACAATTCCGCCAGTGGCGTAGAATTTAGGAAGGATCAACCTCTCACTTGCCCCTGTTGTACGCCACTGGTAGTAGCCAGAAACTTTTATTTAACATAATTTAGTATGGTGTACGGTACCTACATTTTCTGCCAAGTATGATAAGGATACGTCAAATAGTTTTAAAGCACTGGGCAAAAATCGTTTTTAAATTTTTATATAAAACACCCTGTAGCTCAGTAAGGAGCCACATTTTATCTCAGTGATTTGCATTAAATCTTCATATTCTGAGCCCAGAATACTCCAGTTAAAATTAGGAATAGTTATTCTGATACATCCTGTATACGTACAGCGTACAGCTAATTATTTTGGTATTTTCTTTGAATATTTGGAGTGTTCGCGGATTAGAATTAAAATACCTGGCGCCCACATATTTAAAATAAACGATATTATCTTCTTCCTGACCTACCCCCTCAGCGCTATTCGCTAGCCGGTGCACAGTATTGGGAAGCCCAATTTATCGTACTATCTTTGATAATTAATTAACCCGTGCTAATATTAAATCTTATTTCGTTGCAATCATAGATATTTTCTTTTAAAGTAACAATAAATATAAAATTAAATTAATTAAAATGTTAGCATGTGGCAACATATATATATATATATATATATATATATATATATATATATATATATACATATATATATATATATATATATATATATATATACATATATATATATATATATATATATATATATATATATATATATATTTGTCCTATAAAATATACAAAACCAATGTATTTGTTGCTATTTTCAAAATTTATTTACTACCCGATTTAAGAAATATGGTTTACTTTAATTAAAAATTTATAAATTTTATAATCTAGTTAGTTATTTTGTTACCTAGTGAATTGTTTTTATGTTCTGTTTATTTATACTGTAAATTTCTAATAAAGATGTACTTTGAGTACGTCGAAACGTCGATTATTAATAAATACACTCGACAAAAAAAAAAACGCGCCACTTGAAAAATCTGAAAAATTACCGATTTTCAAATAAGTATAACTCGGCCAATTTTGAATGAAATTGAAAGAAATTTTTTGTACGAAAAAATCTGTGGTCTCGTCTTTAATATTGTGCAAAATATGTCCCATTTCAACCATTCCGCTCCCCACCATACCCTGCAGAAAAAAACATGTTTTGACTTTAAAAATTGTCGAACTTTGACAAAATGGATAGTATATACAAAAAAATTTCGACTCAAATTACTATGTGGGCGTAAAAATTCAAACATTTCTACGTAAATTCTCTTTAATTTCAAGAACTTGCGATGCTTTGGCGCAAAGTTTTCTTTCTTTTTTGAAATTTACCCTGCATTTTGCGAGTTCAAAGTTCTTTCACATTTTCAACATTTAGACCATTTTAATGACCAAACAAATCTGTTCAATGGTAAAATTTGAAAATTTGAAGCATTTTGCAGAATCAAACTGCAAAAAAATTCGCAAAATGCAGAGTAAATTTCAAAACATCACAACTTCCCGCCAAAGTATCGTAAGTCCTTGAAATTAACGTTAGTTCACACGGTCTTGATTGCTATATTCAGACACGTAGCTCAAATACAAAACATGTTAAAGTTAATATTGAATTTATTCCTTTAATACAACTTATTTATTGTAACTGACTGTTCTGAAAATTACATAATGAATGTTGAATTAATAATTCAATAATAAATTTAATATTATTAATTGATTTATATAAAAAAAAATAGTATATTTTTTAACTGGCTGTATTTTCTATCGAACCGATCTTAAAGGTACCGAACAAATACCTGAGATATAATATCCTATGTAGAATAATATATATTTTTTTGAATTTTTTCGTATTTATAATTTGGACAAAAAAAAAGCAAAAAATATGTTTTTTTTGGAAAAAAAAAATTTTTCTCTATTTTTTAAAATACAAAAAAAAAACAAAAAATTATATATTATTCTACATAGGATATTATATCTCAGGTATTTTTTCGGTACCTTTAAGATCGGCTCGATAGAAAACAGAGCCAGTTAAAAAATATACTATTTTTTATTTTATATAAATCAATTAATAATATTAAATTTATTATTGAATTATTAATTCAACATTCATTATGTAATTTTCAGAACAGTCAGTTACAATAAATAAGTTGTATTAAACAAATAAATTCAATATTAACTTCAACATGTTTTGTATTGGAGCTACGTGTCTGAATATAGCAATCAGAACCGTTTGAATTGACGTTAAGCGAAATCTACGTAGAAATGTTTGAATTTTTACGCCCGCTTGGTAAATTAAAAATTGAAATTTTTTTTTGTATACTATACATGTTGTCAAATTACCAACTTTTTTTCAGAGGGGTGTGGTGGGGCCGGAGTGGCTTAAACGCCACTCATTATGTTGCAAAGCCTTAAAGAGGAGGCTTCAATTTTATTTTTTCAAAAATTTATCCATTTTTATCCAAAGGTATTATTCTACGGACAGTGGTCGCATGTATATGAACAACTGACCCTTGTTCGACTTAAACCGGCATTAAATAAGAAATCTTTGACAAAAATGTTTTATGAAGTATTTTAAAGTATATTAACCTATTATTTTTATCAAATTAGTATTTCTTTGATAATATATTATTAATAAAAGTACCAGTAACGTTTATCAAAATTTTAAGATATTTAATTAAGTTGTAACTTTTATATTTATTTAATTTATGTTTCTACAACATATTTATTATAATTAATTATTTTAAAAATTATATTATAAAAGATGTTTGTCAAAAAAAAACATTTATAGTATAATACAGAGCTTTGATATACAGGTTAGCAAAATGCGTCTTTCTAGAAGTAATGATTTAATGGAGAAATGCTTGCTATTTTATAAAATAACCAAAAATAAAATTTTGTTTAGTATGGTACCTATAGAATAAACTTTATCAAGTAAATTTTAGTAGAATAAAATTATCTGAAAATTGTCATATATTATTTTCAAAAGCAATTTCCATTCTTGAATCTATACTTAAAAAAAAAATCTCACTGTCCAATAATAATGGGTGATTCATTTAGAGGTACTTTTTTCACAGCTGATTTTATGACAATTGACGATTGAGTTGTGTCAACCTGTCATTGTTTTTTTGTTCAGTATTGTTTGACATTTCATTATCGCAAGACTTAGCCCTGCACAGCGTCTACAAATTATTCAGCTGTATTACGAAAATCAACGTTCTACGAAGAATGTGTTTCGAGCGCTTAGAGCAACTTATGATGCCATCGAAAAATTTAAAACCCAATTTTCATTATTGGATAATACGCGACCAAATAGACCACATCCAGCACATAGTGAAAAAAGTATAGCGGTAGTAGCTGAGAGTGTCCGCGTTGAACGTGATGAATCAATTCGGCGCCGTTCTCAACAACTTATCATATGCAACAACTTGGCGTATTTTACGTAAAGATCTTGGTTTAAAAGCATACAAAATTCAACTCGTGCAAAAACTGATGCCGGCCGACCTTCCTTTATTGCTTTATGGCTTTATTGCGAGAACAATTCGGTGAAAAGTTAATTTCACGCTTCGAACAGGTGAATTGGCCGTCTAGATCGTGTGATATCACACCTCTAAACTTTTTCCTTTGGGGCTACGTAAAGTCAAAAATCTACAGGGATAAGCCGGCTACGATTGAGGAATGGGAAGCCAACATTACTCGCGTCATTCGCCAAATACCGCTCGAAATGATCAAACGTGTGATCAAATATTGGAACTTCTGAATGTAGTATATTAGCCGCAGTTACGGCCAACATTTGAAAGAAATAATCTTTAAAAAATAAATGTAAAGAATGGTTCTTTTGTATGATAATAAAGATTACCCGATAAAATCGAATTTTTCTATTTGTTTTCATTTTTGAAAAAAGTACCTCTAAATGAATCACCCTTTACATACAGTTAATTATACTTTTTATTTATATTTCATTAGGTTTCGATGAATTTTATATTTTTCTGTAGATCTGTTTGGTTTTATCAAAGAATATATATCTATAGTTATTTATCGATGGGTTTTATTGAAACATTTGAATAAATCACGTGCATGTTATAAAATGAGCCAGAATTGTTTATTAAAATACATGCTAATTATGTATGCTAATCATTTTATATTTCAACACTAAGTGTAAATGTTATGCAAAAAAGTACTTCTATTATATTTATTAATTGAATATTTTAATTTTTTAAATTTTATATTACAGTGCCCTCTATTAATAAATTCTAATACCAATTCAAAACATTAGTTCAGTTGTTAGTTTATAGATGACAGCACCGTTATCATTTGTACATTGTCAGCAACTTATTAATCTAGAAATATTGTAAAAATAATAGAATAGAAATAAATTTAAATATGTACATATTTATTTCGTAACGTATAATTAACTTTTTTAATTAATTATGTAACAATAACAAATTATAACAATTCAGAACGTGCCCGAAACAAAGGTTATGTGCGTTGTTTTTGTTGTTGAAGTTTGCAAAGAAGGCTTGCATCAAACATGCAAGTTTGTGTCATAAGTGCTTTTATTCTTTTACTGTTTAAGGCAGAATTATAATTGTTTAATATAATAGGATATAACAAGGAGCAATGGGACGTAAATGCAACGTATTGGATTGTCCATCGGACTCCGTACGTCCTGAAGACAATGGGGTTACATTTCACAAAATGCCATTTCACTCGGATTTGCGACCAAAGTGGATAGAATTATGTCGCATTCCAGAAGAGAGACAAGTCAACAAAGTGTTATACGTATGCTCTAGACATTTTCGTCGAACGGATTTTTGTAATTTTAAAGGTACGAAATATATGTTGAGACAAGGCGCTTTACCTTCCGTATTTCCATGGACTAAGAGCCTTGCTATTAACTTTTCTTCCGGTACCAGAATCGAAGCGAATGATTTCAATGAGAAATGG
This sequence comes from Clivina fossor, assembly GCA_963966155.1. Lineage (NCBI taxonomy): Eukaryota > Metazoa > Arthropoda > Insecta > Coleoptera > Carabidae > Clivina > Clivina fossor. Next base: position 449,313 of record CAWYQG010000025.1, read on the forward strand.
TATCCGGCAACGATTTTAGAAGTTGATTACGATGAAAACGAAGTATTTGTCGAGTTTGATAAACATTTGAATCGGGCGAATGAATGGATTCCGATGGATAGTTCGCGATTACGGCCTTATCAACTGCGACCACATGTAGAAACATTTATTGTTGGTGAAAAGTGTATGGCTACTTGGGTTGACAGTTATAATAAATATCCTGGCACAATTCGGCAAGTTCTTGATATCGGTGAGTGTTTAACACATACAATTTTTACTTATTTTACTAAAATTGTACAAATTTGATAAGATAAGAATTTATTTTAATGTAAATTCATTGCTATTGTATATATATTAATGTCAAAAGATTAAATGTTATTCTTGGGTTCCGAACCTGCGTTATTAAATTCCCTATCAGGTTTGTTATTGTTTCAACTTTTCAGTCATCTTTAGATTTTCTGAATTTGGTCCGTATTTGTGGTTCGATAAACACAGAAAATCTGAAGATGACTGAAAAGTCGGCACCCGTCATTGTTACTAACAGTAGAATTAATTACTGTATATTATTATTGAGCAAGTAATTTAATTACAGATATGTATGATGTCTTGTTCGACGATGGTTTTTCTAAAGTTTTAAAAGCATCGAAAATATCGAAACTGAAAACTACTGATCCAATTCCAATTATTAAACCTCCACCAGTGGCGCCACCAGAAGAAGTTATTACAAGTAATATAATAATAATAATCTTTATTTTTGTTGATCCTTGCTCAATAGGACAATTGCAATTATGTAAATACAGAAAATATAATAAATGATATATTATTCATATTATAAACAAATACTAGTTAATATAAATTATAGTTTTTTCTAAAGTAATGAAAATACATACACAATCACGCCATATACTTTCCAATATTCCGAAATCAGTTTCTTCATCAGTTTCATCTACATACATAATTCCTCTTGTACATGCTCTTCTATTTCTACTGCTTGGACTCTTTCAATCATACCACTCGTATATCTTCAAAATAATTCATATAAATCATCTTAACCCAATGATTTCTGTTATTTGTAGCTGTTCCGGAGACGAGTGAAGGTGAAGAATGGATTTGCCGATGGTTGAATGGTGAACCAATTGGCATTGAATCGGTTGTTGAATGTGCAGAAGGACCACGTAGATCTGTTATTGTACCCGATTACCGTTTACCGCTCGGATGGGAGAAGCATTTGACGCAGAGACCTTTTGCTAATTCAGCCGGGAAATGGGACATTGTTTTGAAAAAGTAATTACCTTCTAATTTAGTAATTTCGATTAATTGACATTAATAATTTGTATTAATTCTGTAATATTATTATTATTATTATAACCTATATGAATTGATTTGTAGTTCGGATGGGAAAAAGTTCCATACACGTCATTCGTTGAAAACATGGCTGGAAGAAACGAAATCGGAGCATTCGATTGATCGATTTGATTTCTGTTTGCATTTAAATCGAGCGAGAAATCTCGGTTTATATGAGGTTACCGATCCGGAAGCATTAGCTGCTACCACTAAACCAATACCAATTAAACCTCCGGCTATGTCGAAATCCAAGGCAACATCAAAATCACATACTAAGTCATCTACACCGAAAACTGTTCCGATTGTTGTACAACCGCCAGAGGTTGCATCCGATGTGAAAGTTGAAGAAGATGAAGAAGATGGTAAGTTAAAATGTATTTAAATAAAAAAAAGAAATATAATAGATAGGTCTATTTAATATACCGGGTGTTCGTTCGTTAAGTACGTATGGGCGTTTAACATGCAATTTCGATAATTTGCGATATACTTCTTTCTCGAGTTAAATTCGGAGAAATACTTAGAATACTTTTCGATAGGGCATAAAAAGTTCTAGAATTTGGTTTTAGTTTCGATTTGCTAGCATGTGCCGGTTGGGCGCTAAAAAATTTTTTTTGATTTTTTTGTTTTTATTTTTTTTTCTCAAAAACTATGAGGTCTAGGAAAATAAGCATGATATGAAAAAATGCGAAATAATGAGTACGATAATTGAGTGAAGAAACCATTTTAGGTTGCATGCGTTTAGTAGAAAAAAATTAAAAACTGAATTTTTGAAAATTTGACAAGGGGAGAGATTTTCAAAAATTCAGTTTTTTTTTCTACTAAACGATACATCGTAGAATAATGGTTTCTTCACTCAATTATTGTACTCATTATTCCGCATTTTTTCATACCACGTTTATTTTCCTAGACCTCATAGTTTTTGAGAAAAAAAATAAATACCAAAAAATCAAGTGCCCAAACGGTACATGCTAGCAAATTAAAAATAAAACCAAATTATAGAACTTTTTATTGTCTATCAAAAAGTATTCTAAGTATTTCTCCGAATTTAACTCGAGAAAAAAGTATATCGAAAAATTATCGAAATTGCATGTTAAACGCCCATACGAACTTAACGAACGAACACCCGGTATGTTTCAGTAATCTAAATTTATTTACGCTAAATATCTGTGGTAATTGTTACAGATAAAAGTGCAAGTTTAAAAATAATTCACGAGAACGATAGCTACAAATGTCCAATCGAGAATTGCGGTAAAAATTTCCGAAAAGAAAATTTAGCTCTATCAATCAATTTTTTTTATTGTCTTTTCCATAAGTTTTGAGAAAAGACCACATTTAATCTAACCTAATTTAGAATATATTAAATTTTAATAATTTTTTCTTTTGTTTTATTTAAACTTTCTTTTACAATAAAGATTACAAAAAACGATTATAATTTTTTTGTTAAAATTAAAAACACAAAAATAATTTTTTAAAGCAAATAAATTAATATTTATTTTGTTCAAATTTATAATTATATAATTAAATATACCTAGTAATTTTACAAAATAAAACCAGGTTTAGAAACTTAGTACACCGACTAACGATTATTGCATCGTAGATAAAAGTTAAATAAACGATTATTCGTTAAACTTAAGCAAAAATAATTACTACAAAACAAAATTACAGAAATACAAAGTTATTAGTTTAACATTAAAAAAGAAATTGATTTATTATTATATGAAATGTTAGAAAAAAATTCTTAATTTGTTTCATGTTTTATTGTCAAAATATATCAGTTACAGTTAGTTTCCGTCTTGCTTTTAAGAATAATTAACTACGTTAAAAACATATAATATTAAAACTATTTCTCGTACAATCATATTGTTATACTTACTTGTGGCCATTGTTGACAGATCAGCTAAATTAAATTTACTAGACAATTTACAGTCCTAAAAGAAATAAATATTTATCTTTAACCAGACATACTTACTTCAATTTTTTTTAAATAATTATTGTTTGATATGTTCATAAAAATTTATGTATATAAACTGATAATTATATATAAAGTTTAATTTTTATTTAATAAAAATTTGACTATATTTTTTAAATAACTATGATTTTGAATATCTTAAGTAAACACCACTGGCCAAAATTAGATGTAAAAACCAGGACTGTTTAAATATAAATAATTTCTAGACTCTATCATGTGAATTATTTTAATTTTGTAATATTTTAATCAACAGCAATCAACCAAAAGCAAACTTGTACTTTTAAATTAATTTAATTTTAACAGCGCTTTCTTCAAATAATATTGAGATTCGGGTAAAGAACGGATTAATTCCTTATCAATCACGAAATGAATGAATTATTCTAACTAGAAGATAATCACGCTAATTCGTGTTACAAAATTGCTAAGTTTTGACAACGTTTGCGAACAACATTAGCCGAATAATATTAGCACTAAATAAACATAAACAATAAACTTTGACATTTCTCGGAAAGTTGGTAACGTAATATTTTTATTAAAATTATAATTTTTGTGGGCACTAGGAGAAAGTTTTCTGAAAATTTGATCAAAATCGAATAAATAATGTAGCCACAATGAATTTTTAAAAAAATTTGTGATTTTTTTTTCTCGATAAGTTTCGTTAAAATTTGATAATTTATTTAAGCACTAGGAGAATCTTTTATAAAAATTTGATTAAAATCGGGTAAATAAAGTGGTCATAATGAATTTTTAAAAATTTTAGTAATTTTTTTCTCGGAAAGTTGGCAACACTGTTTTTTGTTAAAATTGCATAAATTATATGAATACTAGGAGAATATTTTGTGAAAATTTGATCAAAATCGGATAAATAATGTAGCCAATATGAATTTTTAAAAACTTTAGTAATTTTTCTTTCGGAAAGTTGGCATCACTGGAAAAAAATAAAACCACATGACCCTATCTTGGGTACTAGACAAATTTATCCTGAAAATTTCATTAAAATCGGTTGAACCGTCTAGGAGAAGTTGTCATCACAAAATTTTGACTGAGCGAGCGAGCTGACGACGCACATCCATACACCTACATAAACTAGGTTCAGATTAGTCATCTAGAGGCTATATAAAGGATTTCTATACAAAAAAAAAAATTTTAAATGTTACAGACACCATACCAAACGCTATACGACTTTTCCTTGCAGTTAAAGTGGTAAAAATTAAAATAACAGTTGTTTATATTTTGTTTCTATTGGGTTATAGTTTGTTGTTTGTTTGTATATTGTTGTTGTTGTAACTGTATTATAGGTTATCGTGGCAAATCCGAAACGAATCTGAAACAACCCATTCAGAATCGTCACAGCGACAACTTAGACACGCGTCAAGTTCCTTGTCCGATTTGTAAGAAACTCTATGCATCGAAAAACAGTTTGTTTGTGCATATGAAATTGCATAATCCGAGCGATATGCGATACAAGTGTCTGATCTGCACGAAAAGCTACTACAACAAGTTCGATTTCAATCTGCATATGCGTCGACACACCGACGAGCGACCGCATAAATGCGAGCATTGCGATAAGGCATTCGCATCGATCAGTAACTATAAGTGTCATGTGAGGACGCACACAGGTTGGTTATTTTGTTGTTATGATTGGTTAGGTTGTTTATGTAACCTTGTAAAAAAACCTTGTAAAAAACAGTCATAACCTTGTAAAAAACAGTCATAACCTTATAAAAAACAGTCATAACCTTGTATAAAATGTATAATGTTTGTTGGTGTTTAGGTGAGCGTCCATTTCAGTGCAAGTTCTGCGAGAAGAAATTCCGTGATAGTTCAGCACTTTTAGTTCACACTCGCCTTCACACAGGAGAACGACCTTATAAATGCGAACAATGTTCGACAACTTTTATCCACTCTGGACCATACAAGAAGCATTTGAAAGTGCACCGAGATCGCACTGCTGTCAAAATCAACTAATTGTATTGCGTAATTATTATTGTGCAAAAAAAACCAATACATTCATCAATCAAATCAATAAATATCTTTATTTAATATTCACTCGTCTTAAATCGTCCACCTTACTCTAATAGTTTTTAATTATTGATGCAACGCATACTAGATAATAAATTTATTAATAAAGGACAAATGACAATCGCAAGTTTTGTTGGAATATTCGCAAACATTCATCAATCAATCAATAAATATCTTTATTTATTCGTCTGAAGTCGTGATAATTGATAATAAATTTATTGATAAAGAAATCTCGTAAAGGGAAAATTTTAACTTGAAATTTTGTTGGAATATTTTTTGAAGCTAAAAGAAACTTTATTTTCGTTATTGAAACATGTCCTGTTTTATTTTTTATTACCAATTTCAACAAAAAAATGTGGATCTTTATTTAAACTAGTGGTCGAAATTCAGCCGTCGCCATTTGAAATTCAAATTGAGTTTTCATGCGCCAAAAATACGGGAATATTATGCTGTATTTTAAATTTTTAAAATTTTAAATTTTACTGCGGAATTGCTCTACAAAATATATTTGACACATTTGTTTTCACGAAATTCAAAATCAATTCATCATAAAAAATACTCAATTTTTCTGTGTAGCGTTCATTAAAAAAAATTCGTATATGTACAGTATATGTACGATATCTGCACTAACATTTGCATAATCTGATAGAATCTTTGCGGTCTTGATGAACGTCTTGATTGAACGTCAAAGCAGCAGCGGTTCGAATAATTGTGTTTCTATGAAGAATAAGGCGTTCAAATTTCCATCACGTTCTGAGATGTAAATTTTTGCTCAAGTGCGGCTTTTTCCAACAGGAAATTGCAAAATTTACCGTATACATTGCGATACTTGTCGTGTCGTCAATTTTTATTGAATATATAGCTACTCGTGTATGCCTTGCCATGTTGATATTTTACAACTAAAAATATTGACTGCCAAAAATGTTGACTCACATATTCTGATGTTTTTGTTTAAAATTAGCTATATGTATAATTCAGTGAACGCAATCTATTGAAATCACGGATAATATTATCATTCGGGAATTGTTATCATTTTCGCGAAGAATGGATCGGACACGTACGACTACATAAGACAAACATCTTTTATAGTTATCATGATTTTGGTTTATGTTATCAATTTTTTTTCGTCCAAGAGCAATAATCTTGGTTGCATGCATTTTTTTTATTGTCAAGCTTAAAACGTGCAGAATTTTTTCTTTCTTTTTCTCTTTCTCTTTTTCTCTCTCTCTCTCTCTCTTTTTCGTAAATTAATAGCCCTCAGCCTGGCTGGCAACAGCTTTTTTTTATTGATACTCGTAAATGCATATATGTATAAATATAGAATGATTACATATTTATTTTCAACTTACAAACATACATACATACATACATACATACACAATTACGTCATGTACCCAAAAGGGTGTGGCACAAACTCTTTCTATTATATCGAAATCAGTTTCCTCCGAACATTCCTATTTAGACAAGCAACTTTAGCATCATCCATATTCCTAATGCCTCTCATATATGCTCTTCTATTCTTACTACTTGGAAACTTTCGCTCACGCAAGACTCTCTTAATCTATTACTTCAACTACTCATCGGATGTCCACGCAAACGTATACCATCAAAATCAGTCATATAAATCTTTTTAACTAAACGTTTATTAGGCATTCGCTCTAGATATCTGAAAAATATGAAATTACTTAATTTTATGGTTCCTGAGGCCTCTAAATATTCATTACTACTAAAATTAAAGTAAGATACTCATAAATTTACTAGTATAAAATGATTAACAATTTTTTTATAATTTTTATTGCAGGATTTGGACAACAATTTTTACAAATAAATTTTAAAATAAAAAAATCAAGTATAAATAACATCTCCCATTTACATATTTTTCAGATACAAAACATGCATGTATAAACCGCGCTGCCAATCGGTCAATTTTTATCAGAATAACATGGTTTTAATTGTACCAAATAGAGAATTTTATTAGCTTTTTGGCGTACATTTCAAAATATTTTTATAGGAATTTGACAAAAAGTTATAGTAAAAAATGTGAAAGAGTGCAGTTTCCCCATTTAAAATACATGCAAATTTTCAACAGTCGTGCGGCACGTGTTAAAATGGTTTTATGGCTTTGCAACGTTAACGATAATTTTTTTAAATTTATTTTTCATCATATTCCGGGTGGAGACCAGCAGTTTTCCGACTTTGAAAAAATAACGACCACCCTAATATATATATATATATATATATATATATATATCTACATATATATATATATATATATATATATATATATATATATATGTATATAATATATATATATATATATATATCTACATATATATATATATATATATATATATGTATATATATATATATATATATATATATATATATATATATAGATATATATATCTACATATATATATATATATATATATATATGTATATATATATATATATATATATATATATATATATATATAGATATATATATACATATATATATATATATATATATATATATATATATATATATATATAGATATATATATACATATATATATATATATATATATATATATATATATATATATAAGTTAATTAAGAATAACTACCGTGAATATAAGTTGAGAAAATTTATATAACGGGATACGGTATATGATTGACTAGGTTATTAAAATGCTAGCATTTAATATCTATCAATTTATTACAAATCCTATATTTCGCCACACATTTGTGGCTTCTTCAGGGAAGCACTGAAATAATTTTTTAGAAAAACAAAAAAATTATTACAATCGTTAAAACCAAAACAATACAGTTTAAATTAACATAGTATGTAAAAACTTACAAGTATGACCAGATATTTAATTGCTGTTGTAGTAAATGAATATTTTTAAAAATGGTATGCTTTTTTCTGTTTTCATTCTCATTCAATGTAAAACTCTTTTTTGTAATCCAAGTTAACACAAAACGAACAAATTAAAAAAATTTTTAAAATTATACACAGATAATTAACACTTATACAAGTCAATTTTTAAAATAATAAATAGAATAAATATAATAAATAGTTAAAAAACAATATAATAGTTATAAATTAAAAACAAATGTAATTTTATACGTTATACAAACAAAAAAACTGAAAAATATAAATAAATTTTACTGTTTTTTCAAAAACCAATTAAAATTCAAAATTAACAAACAAGTCGAATCCTAAAAAACAAGAAGAAAAAATTGATTCATAATTGAAATTAAAAGTGTGCGCATGTCAAAACAAAAAAAAAAAATTTTTTTAAAAATTAAGTTGATAAAAACAATTATAAAATTTTGGCGCTGCTATGAAGTTGAACAGGTTACTAAGAAGAAAAAGTTTTTATCGACCGTATTGACGATTGATCAATGTTCATTATGTTGGCATATACGGAGATAGAGTTTCTGATATCAGATTTGTTATTAATTACATTCTGTCTGTTTTGAGTGATATGGTATGATTCAAGCCATAAACGCTTGAAATAATTGTTCTCCACATCCAGAATGTAAGGATTGTCATAATCAGGATGGTGTGATGAATTTCTTACATGTACTGCCAAAGCACATAACTTGTTAGTCTTATTTTGATCGCTTTTGTGCTGTGTCAGTCTGTTTTTTAGGTTCTGTAATGATGTGCCAATGTAAAATTTTTCACACGAACATTTAATAGCATAGATAGTGTTAATGGTGGCTAATTTGGACGTTTTATCCTTCACTTTTGTGTACAAGTTGCTTATAGTTTTACTGTTTTTATTAACAAATCTGATATTATCATCATCTTGAAACACTGATATGATTTTGCTCGATAATTGATTGATGTTTGTCAACGAAATATATGTTATTTTGTTGTTGCTATTTTCGTTATTGTTACTGATTGTAGTTGGTTGAGTATTGTTATTGTATAGCAAGGTATTTATCAAGCTTGCAGGGTAACCATTTTCAATAAAGAGTGTTTTGGCTATTTTTAAATTTTTATCCAATAACGACGTGTGGCTAATTTTAGTGATTCTAGTTTTCATGTTCAAAATTACATTCTTTTTTGTGTTAAAACTGTGATTGGATGCATAATGGATGTAGCGCCCTGAATGCAAAGATTTTCTATACCAATCTAAAGTAATAACTTGTTCGGTAGATCTAATCAACTTCGTATCCAGAAACGGTATTGATCTTTCAATCTCTTGTTCTATAGTAAATTGTATGTTAGTATTATAATTGTTGAATACTTGTAGAATTTCATCTAGTCCTGTTTTAGGTATAGCTGTTACAATATCGTCCACAAATTTGTAGATGAACGGCAAAGTAAAGGATAGATTGGAGACACAAGCATCTAAAACCATGTCCATCACGTATTGTGCAATAATAGGACTAATTTTAGAACCCATAGCACACCCTAAAATCTGATGAAAATATTCTCCGTTGAACATGAATATATTAGATTGATAGATGAAAGTTAAAATGTCAATAAATTTTTCCAATGGTATGTTCGTGTGAAGCGTGATAACATCCCATTTATTTCTTATAGCCGTTATTGTGATTTGCAAGTCAATGTTGGTAAATAAGCTAATAACATCCAGACTGATTAGTACATAATTCTCCGGTATCTTTTTGTTTTGTACAAGATCAGCGAATTGAAACGAATCTTTGACGAAATAATCATTGTTGTGATTATATGATTGTGCTAAGATTCTTGAAACCATGTTACAAAGCGGTTCTGAAGGAGTGTTTATATTTGCTATGATCGGTCTTAGAGCCAAATCCTGTTTGTGAACTTTTGGTAGGGCATAAAATTTTGCAACAGTGCTATTATATGTTGTTAATGTCTTGGCTTCTGTATCTGTAATATATTTCTTGTCTTTTAGATCTTTGACAATTTTGTTGGCTTTGATTTGGGTGGAGTTGGTCATATCTGTTCTGACTTTTTTATAATATTTATGATCATTTAATAATGCTATGCTCATTTCGTTGTAAGTATCTCTGTTCATAGCTACTGTAACATTACCTTTATCCGATGTCGTAATTAATAATTCGGGATGTTCGTTTAGAAATTTTTTTGTTTTGTAATATAATTCATTTAAATAATTATAAGTATATTTATTATTGTTAAGATAATTAGTAATTAAATTGGTAGTTTTTGCGCGAATTACATCTGAATCCAAAGAGGTTTTTGATATGGCCAATTCTGTCTCAGCCAGCAAGTGTTTAACATTAATTTCGGATTTGTTGATGTCGATGCCAAATTTGCCACCTAAAGCCAAAAATTGTGCTATTTCATCCGGGATTTGAACGTGCGAAATATTTTTGAACCATTGTTTAGGAATTGTCATGAAGTTTTGTTTTTGTTCAAGTTTAAGTTTATTGAATTTTTTAATATTTGAATTTTTTATATTGCGAAATGTGTTATTATATGTTGCTTTTTGTCTTTTAATAAATTCCTTGAAAGTGTTAAGTTGTTCCGGATTGTTAAACATATTTATTGCATTAGTTGTTGTTGTTAATTTTGTTTCCAATTCTTGTATTACAGTGTTAGTAATTCTGATTTCCAAATTGAGTATCTGTTGTTTAATGTTATTGTTAAATTTTAGAATTTTGTTAATAGTTTTCTTATCTTCTATTCTCAATAAAGTCATAATTCCCTTAATGCCGTTTGTGATGTGATTCGGAAAAATGTTATGTTTTTTACACTGAAGTAAAAATATCCTTCTGTTACGAAATGATGCTAATTTAGTTTGAATTGTAGCCCAGGTTTTATATAATGTTACAGAACCTAAAAAACAGACTGACACAGCACAAAAGCGATCAAAATAAGACTAACAAGTTATGTGCTTTGGCAGTACATGTAAGAAATTCATCACACCATCCTGATTATGACAATCCTTACATTCTGGATGTGGAGAACAATTATTTCAAGCGTTTATGGCTTGAATCATACCATATCACTCAAAACAGACAGAATGTAATTAATAACAAATCTGATATCAGAAACTCTATCTCCGTATATGCCAACATAATGAACATTGATCAATCGTCAATACGGTCGATAAAAACTTTTTCTTCTTAGTAACCTGTTCAACTTCATAGCAGCGCCAAAATTTTATAATTGTTTTTATCAACTTAATTTTTAAAAAAATTTTTTTTTTTTGTTTTGACATGCGCACACTTTTAATTTCAATTATGAATCAATTTTTTCTTCTTGTTTTTTAGGATTCGACTTGTTTGTTAATTTTGAATTTTAATTGGTTTTTGAAAAAACAGTAAAATTTATTTATATTTTTCAGTTTTTTTGTTTGTATAACGTATAAAATTACATTTGTTTTTAATTTATAACTATTATATTGTTTTTTAACTATTTATTATATTTATTCTATTTATTATTTTAAAAATTGACTTGTATAAGTGTTAATTATCTGTGTATAATTTTAAAAATTTTTTTAATTTGTTCGTTTTGTGTTAACTTGGATTACAAAAAAGAGTTTTACATTGAATGAGAATGAAAACAGAAAAAAGCATACCATTTTTAAAAATATTCATTTACTACAACAGCAATTAAATATCTGGTCATACTTGTAAGTTTTTACATACTATGTTAATTTAAACTGTATTGTTTTGGTTTTAACGATTGTAATAATTTTTTTGTTTTTCTAAAAAATTATTTCAGTGCTTCCCTGAAGAAGCCACAAATGTGTGGCGAAATATAGGATTTGTAATAAATTGATAGATATTAAATGCTAGCATTTTAATAACCTAGTCAATCATATACCGTATCCCGTTATATAAATTTTCTCAACTTATATTCACGGTAGTTATTCTTAATTAACTTACTCAATCATGGGATTTTTCAACTTACTGCTCAACACCTATGGCAGTGAATACAGCACATTATATAAAACCTGGGCTACAATTCAAACTAAATTAGCATCATTTCGTAACAGAAGGATATTTTTACTTCAGTGTAAAAAACATAACATTTTTCCGAATCACATCACAAACGGCATTAAGGGAATTATGACTTTATTGAGAATAGAAGATAAGAAAACTATTAACAAAATTCTAAAATTTAACAATAACATTAAACAACAGATACTCAATTTGGAAATCAGAATTACTAACACTGTAATACAAGAATTGGAAACAAAATTAACAACAACAACTAATGCAATAAATATGTTTAACAATCCGGAACAACTTAACACTTTCAAGGAATTTATTAAAAGACAAAAAGCAACATATAATAACACATTTCGCAATATAAAAAATTCAAATATTAAAAAATTCAATAAACTTAAACTTGAACAAAAACAAAACTTCATGACAATTCCTAAACAATGGTTCAAAAATATTTCGCACGTTCAAATCCCGGATGAAATAGCACAATTTTTGGCTTTAGGTGGCAAATTTGGCATCGACATCAACAAATCCGAAATTAATGTTAAACACTTGCTGGCTGAGACAGAATTGGCCATATCAAAAACCTCTTTGGATTCAGATGTAATTCGCGCAAAAACTACCAATTTAATTACTAATTATCTTAACAATAATAAATATACTTATAATTATTTAAATGAATTATATTACAAAACAAAAAAATTTCTAAACGAACATCCCGAATTATTAATTACGACATCGGATAAAGGTAATGTTACAGTAGCTATGAACAGAGATACTTACAACGAAATGAGCATAGCATTATTAAATGATCATAAATATTATAAAAAAGTCAGAACAGATATGACCAACTCCACCCAAATCAAAGCCAACAAAATTGTCAAAGATCTAAAAGACAAGAAATATATTACAGATACAGAAGCCAAGACATTAACAACATATAATAGCACTGTTGCAAAATTTTATGCCCTACCAAAAGTTCACAAACAGGATTTGGCTCTAAGACCGATCATAGCAAATATAAACACTCCTTCAGAACCGCTTTGTAACATGGTTTCAAGAATCTTAGCACAATCATATAATCACAACAATGATTATTTCGTCAAAGATTCGTTTCAATTCGCTGATCTTGTACAAAACAAAAAGATACCGGAGAATTATGTACTAATCAGTCTGGATGTTATTAGCTTATTTACCAACATTGACTTGCAAATCACAATAACGGCTATAAGAAATAAATGGGATGTTATCACGCTTCACACGAACATACCATTGGAAAAATTTATTGACATTTTAACTTTCATCTATCAATCTAATATATTCATGTTCAACGGAGAATATTTTCATCAGATTTTAGGGTGTGCTATGGGTTCTAAAATTAGTCCTATTATTGCACAATACGTGATGGACATGGTTTTAGATGCTTGTGTCTCCAATCTATCCTTTACTTTGCCGTTCATCTACAAATTTGTGGACGATATTGTAACAGCTATACCTAAAACAGGACTAGATGAAATTCTACAAGTATTCAACAATTATAATACTAACATACAATTTACTATAGAACAAGAGATTGAAAGATCAATACCGTTTCTGGATACGAAGTTGATTAGATCTACCGAACAAGTTATTACTTTAGATTGGTATAGAAAATCTTTGCATTCAGGGCGCTACATCCATTATGCATCCAATCACAGTTTTAACACAAAAAAGAATGTAATTTTGAACATGAAAACTAGAATCACTAAAATTAGCCACACGTCGTTATTGGATAAAAATTTAAAAATAGCCAAAACACTCTTTATTGAAAATGGTTACCCTGCAAGCTTGATAAATACCTTGCTATACAATAACAATACTCAACCAACTACAATCAGTAACAATAACGAAAATAGCAACAACAAAATAACATATATTTCGTTGACAAACATCAATCAATTATCGAGCAAAATCATATCAGTGTTTCAAGATGATGATAATATCAGATTTGTTAATAAAAACAGTAAAACTATAAGCAACTTGTACACAAAAGTGAAGGATAAAACGTCCAAATTAGCCACCATTAACACTATCTATGCTATTAAATGTTCGTGTGAAAAATTTTACATTGGCACATCATTACAGAACCTAAAAAACAGACTGACACAGCACAAAAGCGATCAAAATAAGACTAACAAGTTATGTGCTTTGGCAGTACATGTAAGAAATTCATCACACCATCCTGATTATGACAATCCTTACATTCTGGATGTGGAGAACAATTATTTCAAGCGTTTATGGCTTGAATCATACCATATCACTCAAAACAGACAGAATGTAATTAATAACAAATCTGATATCAGAAACTCTATCTCCGTATATGCCAACATAATGAACATTGATCAATCGTCAATACGGTCGATAAAAACTTTTTCTTCTTAGTAACCTGTTCAACTTCATAGCAGCGCCAAAATTTTATAATTGTTTTTATCAACTTAATTTTTAAAAAAATTTTTTTTTTTGTTTTGACATGCGCACACTTTTAATTTCAATTATGAATCAATTTTTTCTTCTTGTTTTTTAGGATTCGACTTGTTTGTTAATTTTGAATTTTAATTGGTTTTTGAAAAAACAGTAAAATTTATTTATATTTTTCAGTTTTTTTGTTTGTATAACGTATAAAATTACATTTGTTTTTAATTTATAAGTATTATATTGTTTTTTAACTATTTATTATATTTATTCTATTTATTATTTTAAAAATTGACTTGTATAAGTGTTAATTATCTGTGTATAATTTTAAAAATTTTTTTAATTTGTTCGTTTTGTGTTAACTTGGATTACAAAAAAGAGTTTTACATTGAATGAGAATGAAAACAGAAAAAAGCATACCATTTTTAAAAATATTCATTTACTACAACAGCAATTAAATATCTGGTCATACTTGTAAGTTTTTACATACTATGTTAATTTAAACTGTATTGTTTTGGTTTTAACGATTGTAATAATTTTTTTGTTTTTCTAAAAAATTATTTCAGTGCTTCCCTGAAGAAGCCACAAATGTGTGGCGAAATATAGGATTTGTAATAAATTGATAGATATTAAATGCTAGCATTTTAATAACCTAGTCAATCATATACCGTATCCCGTTATATAAATTTTCTCAATATATATATATATATATATATACAGTAGAACCCCGATTATCCGTGCGCGCATTATCTTCTTCGTACGGCATTTTTAAAATGTCATCCGTGCGCGGATTATCCGTCGCTGACGGCGCATGAACGCTGAATGCACCGTGCAGGCGTTTGCCTCGGGGAATACCCGAGTTCGGCTCGAGATATCCTCCGTTTATGTGTTTACTTATTATTTTCGCCAACTGCCGAC
Source organism: Clivina fossor (assembly GCA_963966155.1). Lineage (NCBI taxonomy): Eukaryota > Metazoa > Arthropoda > Insecta > Coleoptera > Carabidae > Clivina > Clivina fossor. Next base: position 464,899 of record CAWYQG010000025.1, read on the forward strand.
CGACTCGTTAGTTAAACGTAAACAGTTTGACACATGTATTTGTCTGAATAAATTATTTAAAAAAATAAAAATGAGGTCTTTGAATTATCCGTGTTTTCGATTATCCGGCGAAGGCTAGGTCCCGGCTGGCCCGGATAATCGAGGTTCTACTGTATATATATATATATATATATATATATATATATATATATATATATATATATATAAATATATATATATATATATATATATCAAATTAAATGTTATTTTTTCTACCAAACAATATTAAAAAAAATGAATAATTTACATTATAGGAGTATCTTATAAATCTAGATTATTCACGGTGACAATAATTATGAGATTATTTTACAATAAATCATACCGGATCCGTCATCAACGCCAAAGGTAGCCCCGGTCTCTTTTACGATTCACACTGGTAACCAATACCACAAATTTTTACATATTTATATCGTATATCCATTATTTTAAACGTGTTAAATTTATCTGGTACTGTTTCAGATTTTTTGATATCAACTATAGGTAAAGGCAGAACTTTCTCATCGGTAAAATCGACTTCCGAACTTGTAATATCTTTTTTCACGGGTTTAATTATTGTTATTGCAGGTATCTCTTCACTTGTCTTATCTATATTTATTTATCTGTGTCCGATGAATGTTCACATTCGTTAAAGATAATCTTAAAACTATCAGATGCTTCATCTGCATAATTTTCGCTTTCTTCATCGGAATTACTGCTAAAAGAAAATATTGCGCTTCTATTCCAGTGATTCCGATCATCTTTATAAAAATCGTTTTCTTGCATTTTGATAGTTTCTATGAACAGTAAAAAAAAACATTATTTTTTGTAACAAATCTTAAACCGTGTTGGTAACAAAACAAACCAGAAATAAATTTGAAAAAAAATCAATGCTTGTTGGTAACGGATTTCATCAAAAAATTGGAATTCAGTTGCTTTGTTTTGTCAAGCTTGAACTTGAACAAGCGGCAATTTATAGACAGGGCAGCAAAAACTGTGAAAATCAGTTTGTCTGACTTTTCCCGTTTTTCCCTGACTTTTATTATTAAACAAATACAAAATTTCTAACTAATGTGAAACACAAAATATTCATTAAAATAAAGATTTCTAAGTGTAGGTGTGTGTGAAAAATATTGGACCATTCTCTATAAAATTATTATTTTATTTTAATCTATTTAATTTTTTATGTATACTTTAAATTTGTGTTTCAATTCATTTCATGTATTTTTGATATATTTATATGTTTAGTTAGTTTATGTATATACAGTGGCGCAATCAGGGTTTTATCTTGGAGGGGGCCAAAGATTTCATCTTGGAGAAGCAAAAAAAGCAAAACGGCCATTACCTTGAAACAATAGTACTGTTTTCAAACTGTAATTTTATTGGGGAAAGGGCAATTTGTACGAAAATTTCATATAAACAGTATTAGATCAAAAAGTTACGATTTAGGCAATCTATCTCTAAATTTAGATATGAAAAAATTCTCAGGATATAAATTTATTTTAATAATAACCGAACATTACAAAACATTTTAATATTCTACTGTGTTTCACATTTGAAGTGCCGTTTTAATTGTAATTACATTCTGAACGTTATAATGGAGCCAGATTTGCACTTTATTTTACATGAATTGAATAATTAATAGTTTAAAATAATGAAAGATGGCTCAATATTTTGAGGTAAATAATTGTAGCGTTAGAAGTGACTGCTGAACATATGACTAGACGAATAAAAATTGTGCTAATTCTGATAGCATTGGGGGGGGGGGCTGTCGGCACCCCCTTGATTGCGCCACTCTGTATATATGATATAAATAAACTCTCCTGTTCAAAAAAAAAAAAAACTTATCTCAGCAATTCGTAATTGGAGCCAAAAATTATTCAATTTAGAATAATTATTATTAGGCCCACTTAGATTTATATTATATTAAAGCAAAATGCCAATTTAATATAGATTGTTTTTATTAAAATTAAATATATTATTAATAAATAAATATCAGTTGATCATTTTTATTATGTTGTACCTGAACGTAAGCGATATAGTTAATCTATGACCTGAACAGTTTGTTTAAGATGGCGGACATATGTATACTTTCGTTTAGTTTAATGGGTTTAATGCTTGTTGATTTATTTAATAATAGTGCTATTTAATCGAAGGAGAAGGGAATTAAATCGTGCAAAATTACAATATATTGAATATAAAGATCAGTTTTGAATGAATTAGAAACGTGTCAAATTGGAATTTAAATATATATGTGTTTTACGTCAAGTGTTAAGTGTTAAGTGTTTTTGGTTAGGTGCATTTCGGAATCAAAATACGTTGTATAGTGATTGAAATATTAGATAATGAAGATAAACCGTGGTTAAAAAGTGGTTTTGAGTTGCTAGCCCCCCTCCCCACGTAAATATCACCAAAGTTATTGGATTAAAATGGTTAGTAGTTTTATATTTAATACCTAATGTTATTGTGTTTATAGTCAGCTTAAAATTGATTTTATAGTTTTATATTAGTTATTATTGTTACACATAATTAATTATTAATTTAGGATAATGTCATTAAACGTAAAATATTGGTAAATAAAATTATTTAAATGTCAAATATAATTCGTTCTTTCGCTATTGATATCCGTTTATTTCAGATAATTTATAAGTTGTTGTAAAATATTGGTAAATAAAATTATGTAAATGTCAAATATGATTCGTTTTTTCGCTATTGATATCCGTTGATTTCAGATAATTATAAGTTGTTTATTAAAAAAAATAATAATTTATATAAATTATTATTATTACACATAATGAATTATTAATCTACGATAATGTCATTAAACGTAAAATATTGGTAAATAAAATTATTTAAATGTTAAATATAATTCGTTCTTTCGCTATTGAAATCCGCTGATTTCAATAATTATAAGTTGTTTATTAAAAAAAATAATTATATAAGTTATTATTATTATTATTATTATTACACATAATGAATTATTAATTTAGGATAATGTCATTAAACATAGAACATTGCTAAACGAATGAAATTTCATAATTCAAATGTCAAATATGATTTGTTGTTTCATTATTGAAATCCGTTGCTTCGTGATTATTATGAGTCTTATGAGTTGTTTATAAACAATTAAATATATATATATACAGGGTGTAACAGAATAACTATTCCTAATTTTCAGAAATGATAGAGGGCACATAAAGAAACATTTTTTATTAATAAACTAGTGTCCGGAATTTTTTTTTTTTTCGGCAGTCGATTGTAAAAAACACAACTTTATGTTATAACCCGAGAATTAACGGAGATTTATAATATCCGTTAAGACCATTTCATTCTACTCAAAAAAGTGCCTTAAGAATGTGAAAATTATTTTCATCTAATTTAAAAAACCATCGAGATATCGCCATTTATCAAAATACGGAAAGAGCGAACTTTTTGCAATAACTCGAAAACAAAAGACGATAGCTAATTTTTGTTTTCATAATTGAGTTTCTCTCAAAAAAAGCGATCGAGGATGCGCGGTCCATTTTTCCTTATCTCTTGTAGTTTCTGAGTTCCCCTATGAAAACGTCCAAATTTGCCCACCCTGTACATCATTACAACTTGTGTATCGAAATTGGTGGTCGTAACTTCGAACAATTTTTATAAAGTTTAATGCACTATTATTTCTAATAAAATGTTCCTTAACGTAACTACTCTTTGACGTTGTAATAATTAAAATTGTTTTTAACGATATCTAGTGTATCTTGACACCGAGAAATTTTCGGACACTAGTTTATTAATAAAAAATGTTTCTCTAAGTGCACTCTATCATTTCTGAAAATTAGGAATAGTTTTTCTGTTACACCCTGTATATATTCATTTGCATGAATCCGAATATTATGTCGTTTCAGATTTGAAGAACGATTGAAGGCTTTATTACATGTTTCACATGTATATCGTTTCTCGTTCGTATGAATAAGAATATGTATTTTGAGACCAGTGAGTTGATTGAAAGTCATCTTCTTCAGTTTTAATATTTTTTACTGCGGTAGAGTCATATTTGTTATTTATATAAATTGAATGATTGTGATCTCGTGTTGTAGTAAATTCACTAACGTCTTCATCTACACCAGAGGTTCCCAAACTTTTTTTCCCCGTAGACCACTTTCAAAAATTTACTGGTTTCGGTGGACCCCCTGCTGCTACATTTCTACCATATTCCCAAAACTCGTCAAAAAATGTGAAGATTAGATCTAACGATGGATATATGCGTCGCGGCTGAGTTCCAACTCTAAATTCGGAGTGGTAAAAATAAAAAGAAGAATAGTATATTTTCATTATTCATTAAAATTTTTTATTAAAATAATATGATTAGACTTAATAGACTTAAAATTAAACATTAATAACGTAACTTCAACAATTAAAAAAAATAGTCATTTTTAATGGGAGGGATGCACTTGATGAATTGATAGCAAGTTATCAATATTTGGCTTCAGTTTTGTCAGGAATAACCGCAAATCTCCCCGTTCTGTGATATTCAATCTGCTCCTTTTTTTTGTTAATAGGTTTGTCACCACACTAAAACTTTTTTCGACAAGGTATGACGAGGGAAACGCTATCAAAAGTTTTCTCGCAATTTCCCACAGTCCAGGATATTTTTCGGCAATTTCTGCTTGCAGCCAAAATGTTTGATAGCCTTTTTTAAATTTCACCTTCAGCTCCTCATTGGTGGTAAGCTCGAGTAGCTCCTCTTGCAATACCACATTCGCCACTTCCGTTTCATCAAATGGATTTATGATCCATGGTGGTATTTCCATCGTCAGAATATCTTCAAATCTATTTTTGAAGTCATCATGCAAGGCATTTAAATGTTGAACGTATGTCTGAATATCCTCATCAAGACATTCTGCCTGTGACAAGTTTGGAAACTGTGCGAATTCGCGCCGACTAATATTTTGCTTCATAAATTTCAATTTTCCAAGAAAAGCCGAAATTACACCCTTTGTTTTTATTAAATTTAGGCTGTCCCCTTGCAACTGCAAGTTAATGTCATTAAATTTTTTGTACAAATCTGTCAAATACGCGATGTCTGCTTTCAATTTGATCAGATTTTCTTTTAAATCTGGATCTTTACTTTCCAAAAACTCTAAAACTGATTCAAAAAGTGAGTAAAATCTTGTTAAACATGCACCTTTCGACAACCAGCGTACTTCAGTATGTAAGAGTAATCGTTGGAAGTCTTCATCATTTTCGTCGCACAATTGTGCAAATAAACGGGTATTTAACGCGTTGCTTCTTATTTTGTTAACTGCTTTAATCACAAATTGAAGCGATTGGTGCAATCTATCACTCAAATTTTTCGCTACCAGGTGTTGTCGGTGTATGACACAGTGAATTGCAGTTACTCCTGGTATAATTCTTTGAAGATGGCTTATAAACCCACGATATCGCCCGAACATGGCAGGAGCTCCATCTGCTGCCACCGAAGTAATGTTTGTAAATGGAATCGATTTTTCCTTAAGAAAATCGCTCAGGACATTAAATATTGATTCTCCTTTTGTGTCCGTCTTCAAAGTTTTCGCGAATAGTAGCTCTTCATGGATTTCTTCGTCCATAACAAATCGAACATATGCCAATAATAAGGCTTCATTGCCAGGTAATGTTGATTCATCCAATTGAATAGAAAAATGAGTTGTTTGCAGATAATTGCACAAGAAGCTTTCAACATCAGAGCTCATTTCATCAATACGCCTTTGTACAGTGTTGTTACTCAAAGAAATTTTTTTAAGTACGTCAAATGGAGGTTTGTGCAGAACAGTTTTTAAAACCTCTTCAACAGCGGGTAAAATTAACTGTTCACCGATGGTGTGCGGTTTTCCAGATTTCGCGATAAGCAATGAGATATTGTAGGATGCCCGCAAGCCATCATCGTTACTTTGAGACGTTGAAGCGAACATACTTTGCACGGTGGGTCTTCTTTCATATTTTTCCTTCAATGTTTGAAAATATTTTAAATCTTTGCCTATTTTATCAGGATGACACCTTCTTAGATGATCTTCGAGCTTCGATGGTTTCATCGAGTCATTGCTCAAAACTTTGTTGCACAAAAGGCATATGGGCAATCGTTTGTCGGCCGTTGATGGAACAAAACCAAATTTCAAATATTGAACACTGTATTGTCGACATTTCTTCTTAGATTCAGCCATGTTTCGTATCAGTTACCTACGTGTAAAGAAAAAAAAAAGTTTGTTTTAGTAATCATAAGGTGATTTTAACAGGATATGGCTATTTGAACAGAATTGAATGGGAATAATTAGTTAATTATTGCAATGAAAAAACCAAAATGCCGGCGGCAAAACTGATTTTAATTATTAAAAGCAATAAGCCGCTAAGATTGAATCTATTTTAATGTAATGCAAAACATTTTTTGATTAATTATATTTTGATACATTTCTGTAAATTCGAGAGAAAATACTTTTAAAGAATATTTTGACGTCAAAACACCGCGATTTTAATGTTTTATTTATTACGTTGATACATTACTATACGAGTGGTACATTTTATGAAAATATTTTTAGTCATTTAGCATTAGCAACTACGAGGGCACTGAAATATGTACAAACATGCAGGTCAATTATAATAACTCTCTTTTAGTGAATCACCACAGTCGGGTAAATAAATAATTTTATAATAAAAAGTACTAAAAGTTCAATCTTTCTCGGCTTTCTGTTCTTTTATAGAAGTATCGAATAATGGCCCTGTTCAGTATTTAATTTTTATTACGTACCTACTACACGCAAACATAACAAATAATATAATATTACTACAATATAAAATAAAAGTATGTATAACAAATAGGCAGGTATACTTACTTTTTCCGGCACTGGCAAACACTGACATCGATTCACTCACACGTTTCTTTTCAAAATTCCCGAAACAAATGAGCACAGCAAATGAGTAAAGCAAATGAGTAACGTTTGTTCTTGGCATTCGTATTTATATTGGTGAAGAATCAAACAAGTTCATGCAAGATTGCAAGCACAGTACAAGTCGTATTTCGTCCCTATGCACGTCTTAACTAGCGTTGCTGGCTGGCTAGCGGGCGGCGCTTTGCAAGTCTCGATACGCGTTGTACTCAAAATATCGAATATGCAAGTTTTTACAAGTTAACAGTCGCTGACTTTCTTAAAATACACTACTCAAAAAAATTAACGGAGGTTTAAAAAAAAGGAAATTAATACTAAATAAACAGGCTATCAGATCCATATGCCGGCCTAACTGAAAAAAAATTTTCACACCCGTGGACAAAAAAAAAACAAGCAAAAAATTTGCAATATTATTTTTTTGCGCTATCTGTTAGTATTGCATGAGAACCGTAACTCCTAAAATATTTTAGCAAAAATCTGAAAATTTGAATCATAAAGCTTCAAAATGCTTTTTTTAAAGTCTCAATACGACCATTTTGCACCGAAATAAAGCCTGTCAAAAATCACCGAAAAATTTGGAATTTTTTTTAGTACCTAGTGTATTATCTGCCTACAATGTAGGCCCTACATTGATAGGTACAGCCAAGCCAACATTTTAGTTCTTTACGATCGAAACCAGATAAATTTTCGTGGACCCCCACTTACAACCAGTGAACCCCCATTTTTTTTTCTCGCCATCGTAGACCCCCGTCGAGTCTTCCGTGGACCCCTGGGGGTCCACCTGGACCACTTTGGGAATCACTGGTCTAAACTATTGAATTTATCTTATTTTAATATTTTTTGTGTGTAAAGCGATAGTCGGTCTTATGTTGACTAGTTTTATATAGCAGTTTCATTATGTTGTTAGTAACTGTACACTACACGTTGTCATAGCAACTTTTTACATCACATATATATCAACAATACTACAATACAAAAATCTGTACTGCAATTGTAGTAGAGATTTTTTGATAGTATTGCGTAATGTACCACATATATTAAGTAATACATACATACATACATACATACATACACAATTACGCCATGTACCCAAAAGGGTGTGGCACAAACTTTTTTTATCATCCCGAAATCAGTCGCCTCCAAACAAGCAACTTTCGCTTCATCCACATTCATAATTCCTCTCATACATGTTCCTTTATTCCTACTACTTGGAAACCCAATCATACCACTCCAACTACTCATCGGACGTCCACGCAAACTTATACCACCAAAATCATTCAAATAAATCTTTTTAACTGCAAACGTTTATTAGACATTCGCTCAACATGTCCGAGAACCATCTTAACTGACTAACACCAACTTTTGCTACAACATTTCTTTCAATTTCACACTCATCATACATTAATCTATTTCGTACCCGATCTGTCCTATTTACACCATATAGTCGTTTTTCATAATCAATAAATTTTAATATAACCGAATAAAATAAAATACATAATTAATTATTATAATAGTCAATGATATATCAAGTGTGTAAAGATGTGTGTAAACAAACAAAAATGTTTTTATAAAATGAAATGAAAGTATTTGAATATATTAAGTTTTCTGAACAAATGTAACATAAAACTGTTACCTATTGATTATTAATCGCTTTTATTAATAGTTTTTACTGTACATTCTATTTTATTATTGTAATTAATTTGTTTACGAAAATTATCAAATAATAAATCGCCAAAACACAAACAAACTGACTGTCATTCATTATTTACACGATAACCATAAACTGTTAACAGTTGTCAAATAATTATCTTATTTTAATATATTTTTCATTTTTAAATTATATGCACTTAAAAATAATATTGGAAATATTCATTTTATATAATATGTAAAGTGTTAGAGGCGGTTGTAAACGAAAAAAAAAATACTGAATGTGAACTTACTCAGATATTTTCTATTATTTATCATCTTCATTTGTCGTCCAATTATCAATCCCCAAGAAGATAAGAAAATCCGGCTTCCAAAATTGATATATTTAAAACTCTGATGATTCCCGGGTCATATTTGAAGAGACGGTCCTTAAATTAAAAAAAAAGTAGTAACGAAATTATTTAATCGAAGACGGTTTTTGAAATGTACTACTAAATTGTAAATACTGTAAAAAGAAAGTTAACCAAATTAAGCAACATTTACTGTATTAAGTTTGATATAATTCATAATTGATGTAATGGAGAATTACTAGAAATTTAAATAGGATTTTCTAATTTAATATAATTTAAGACAATTTTGGTAAAACATTCTGTTTTCTTTATTATGAGTTTTGAAAGATTTTGGAAACTATGCAACAAAACTTTCTTATAAAAATGATTGAATTATTTAATAGTTCAACTCCAGACAAAAGAAAGAATATTAAATGATAAGTACGTTTACCAACTAAATTAATCTGTTGATGATAAATTTAGATGACTTGTTACTTACAATGGTTTCTATAATTTAATTTATAATTAATGTGAATATTTGTCCAATAAATAAGTTTGTATTTGCATAACTAGATTGAAATCGAAATCTATTGCAGACTAATTAATTCTTTATATAAACATATAAGCAAATCAAGTAAATAATTTTCTCCATGTTTTCCGCTTAGGAATTACGGGAACTAATATACAAATATAAAATTAATAAATAAAATAAAATGCAATCAAATGAAATAGAACTTCTTTTAAATGTCATAATTTTTTATTTATATAAAAAAATTGATTGATGTTATAAAATATATTTATGTACATTTCACTTATTTATAAGTTTGATTAATGTGCACAACATTCCCGAATCTATATTTTAATTAATAATTGAATGATTACGACGCTTGACTTTATTTAATAATTGAAGTTTACCATGCAAATGAGACATTCTGTATGTTTTTTTTTTGTCTTACGTTGATTAATTTTGTACTTGTATTGCATGAAAGTTTGCCTTGTTAGTAATTTACAATGCGATATTTTTGAACGTAACAAGATTTTTTTACAAAACTAATTGTGTTATTGTAACCTAAATTTGAAAACGTATTGAAAACCTTTATTTTTGTCAAATACCAACTAACTTTGACAAATTTTCCAGTTATCGGGTTCGACATCATCGCCAACGAGTAACACCATCACAAGAATAATTAACATTTCCAATATTCATGCGTCGAACGAGAGCACCGTTAGTAGCACTGCGGTTCCAGCAGTAGCAGCAACAGCAGCAGCAGCAGCATCATCATCATCCACCTCGCAGTCGTCGTCGTTGTCCTCCATGTCCATGTCCCAATCGCCCATCGCGCCTAAAGCCAGTCCGGCCAGTTCGCCGGCACGGAAACGGACACGGCTCGATGAATTACCGCCGGGCTGCGAGAATCTGTCGGGAGCCAGAGCGAGCCTGATCGAGCACAAGTGGGCGAGGACTAAATGCTTGGACGAATCGTAAGTTGTTCTCTTTTTCTTATACTCATGTTTTCATCTATCTGTAACATAAATATCCATTTTACAATTAATTCAGATAGATATAGTATTAATACTTATTATAATACTATTACTCAACAGACGGTTCTAAATTAGACGATTTACTAGCTTATAATCCATTTTTTTTTTCATAGAAAATAGAGGGAATTGCATAAAAAATATCCTCTTACAAATTTTAGTTTTTTTTAATAAATATACTTAATATAAATGTATTAAATAGATGAATTAAATATTTCTCTCAATGAATATGTAAACTACACTTCTATTTTAACAAGAAGATCGCGACGCACACTTTGGAAACCATCGGTGTTTTAAACAAATTCTATTCAATATTTGTTTTGAGATTTTAACAAACTGTTCGTGTATTTTGATTAGTATTAAACTGTTAATTTGTTTAGTTTTTTAAGTGATTTTTTTGTTACAAATAATTGTATCTCATCGATTTCAAATTTCAAATATTAATGTCCCACATTTTTTACTGTTACAAAAGTTCTTTATTTTTATTTTCTGTCTCGAAATTTTATAGAGGATTAGCAGTCATTTGCTGATAATGTTTTGACAATGATTTTAACTCGTTTAATTATAATTAATAATCGCAAAACCAATTGTTAAAAATTCAGATTTTTAAATAAATAATTGAAATAAAAAAACGACAAAAATCTAGATTCTTTACGGTAAATAAGTATATTTTTCTAACACAAATATAATATGGCAATTTTCAAATTATTATAGCATTGTTGTTAATTTTTTATGTATTCTTTATCATTTGATATGCATCCGAAAGTTAAAAAACATTTCTCATTTTACATTCACATGGCAAATGTGTAATTTTTGCCTACTTTTGGTCGTACTTGTATTCAGTTCTGTCGTGGATGCATAGATGCATTTATTGCATTCGAATATCACACAGCATTAATTATTTTGAATTAGTTCTACATAAATAGTTTGAAATAAAATATACAAAAGAAATTATAAGAACGCGCGCCACTGCTTAACATTAATTTATGTTTATTGTCAAAATGATGTTAATTTCTCGCTTGTGAATATATATATATATATATATATATATATATATATATATATATATATATATATATATATATATATATATATATATATATATATGTCGTAGATAGCGTAATAATATTCTCGTTATCTCATAAAGTGTAAGAATTACCAAAAGAGGTGAAATGTGATGATCTCAGTGGAATCACGTGCGTTCACCTTCAAGTACAATTCTAATCGCCCCCGTCATTCTTTTCTTTTCATATTTTGTATATTGCATTCCCCGCATGGCATGGACCCCCCGATTCCATCTAAGCGAAGATAAGGCTTGTCATTTCAACTCAAACCCAACGATTAAGTTGTAACATATTTAAAATTTTATATGGTTATAAAAACGGAATAAAAAGTACTACCAAAATCAATAATAAAAAATATAGGTTTCCATTTAAAAAAAATTATCGCTTACATCATAACTCAAAAACAAAAGAAGATTTTTAAATGACGATTACAGTAAAATATGTCTCATTTAAGATAAAAATTGACGTGTTCGAGGATTTTTTTCAAAAACGTTTAATAAACGATTTATTGCGATAGTTCCAGACTTTACACTCGCTCTGTATAATAAATTAGTTAATAATATAAATATATAGATATACATATATATATATATATATATATATATATATATATATATATATATATATATATATATATATTAGTTTTAATATCGTTTCAATTGGTTTTTTTATATAAAAATCTGTGTAGTTCGTACCACGTTCGTCAATTGTTTTTTTATTCTTGGTTTGTATCTTACAGTTAACTTTACGGTTAAAATCTAACGCTTTGTTAAAGTCGGGTTTGTTAAAGTTGTTTTTAACATTGGTTGTTATAATTTATAAAAACCGAACATTAATTTTTTGAAATTATTTTAATCTTATGGCAACAGTATCGGACTTGTATTGTTAAACAGATATAATAATCGAGTAACAAAACGTATTGTAGTGCACGTGTGCAACATGCTCGTTTAGATGCCAAAGTTATCGTAAAAATTTGGATTATCAGTGAGGCTGAGGACAAGTAAGCTTATCATATATTTTTTTCTATTTTCTATTTAGATTGAATGAACATTGCGGTGAGATGTATTTTTTGGAGACGGGCGGTAATATGTTGGACTACATCGCATGGCGAAAACGGCCGCGTAATATGCATCTAGAGATGTATTTGCAATCGAATCATCTAGAGATGCTATCGGATGAACCAGCTGAATCCGCCCAGAGTAGTGTTGTGTCAGAGAACGTCCTCTCAAATCAGTCCGCGGTGCCGGGCAGTGGTTCTCCAGTTACAGAAAGCCGATTGCAACAGACAGGTTATTTTTTTTTATCATTTCATATTACATACATACATACACAATCACGCCATGTACCCAAAAGGGTGCGGCACAAACTCTTTTCATCATTCCGAAATCAGTCGCCTCCAAACATTTCTATCCAAACAAGCAACTTTTGCTTTATCCACATTTATAATTCCTCTCATACATGCTCCTTTATTCCTACTACTTGGAAACTTTCGCTCACGCAAAACACTCTCAATCATACACCACTCCAACTACTCATCGGACGTCCACGCAAACGTATACCATCAAAATCATTCAAATAAATCTTTTTAACCAAACGTTCATTAGACATACGCTCAACATGTCCGAACCATCTTAACTGACTAACACCAATTTTTGCTACAACATTAATAAATGTGCGTTCGACACATACGAATTTTACTTATTATCAACATCGTCATCATTTAGCTACATTGTATAATAATGTATTGTTTGGTTAGTTATATAATAAAGTTACGAAAGATCGACGACTATACTTCGATAAAAGAAAATAATTCAATAAAATAAATAAATTTTTTAGTAATGAAATATTTTGTACTTGTCTATTGTTGAATATATTTAAATTTATTTAGGTCCGATTGTTTCAAGTGCTTGATATGTCTTACATAACGATTGTAGTAACAGAAATATAGTGCATTATTTTAGTGATGTTCTTTGTCGACAATGTTACCAATTCAGAAACCGCGCCATAATTAATTAATTATTTCTTAAAGCGTTAAATATACGCAAACTTTTATTTTTCCAAATATTTATATGCTTAAGGTATGATTTTTATTTATTATACATAATATAAATATAAGATGAATTTTTGATAACTTTAAAATAAATTTTATTTATTTTTGCAATAAATAATTGTAACTATTCTTATATCATGTATTTAGTGACAAAAGATATGATATATTGCACTTTTTTTTGAGGTAAGTTACGATAATATTTTATTAGAAATTACTAAAAAGAAATTACTGGTAAATTAAACATCATTAATTTATTGCTTATAAGAATTCGTGTTGCTATTATCAATTTGATTAATATTTATCACTTTGAAGAATAAAGAAGCATGTATGAGAGCTATCATTGATACGAACGTGGCGTAGCAAAAGTGTACACTTGTATAAAAATGCATGGTATATACAGTGGGTGATCGGTTTACGAACATAATCCGTTCTAAGACTATATTCGTAAACCGAAATGTTCGTTAACCGATCATCCTCATAATATTGCCAGATTTTCTAATTTTTTTTAATTTATTTTTTTTCAAAGGGGTTCAGAAACGTTTGTTATCCGAACATATGTTTGTTGTCTGAACAGAAAAATCTTTCGTGAAAGTGTTCGTTGTCCTAATTGTTCGTTAACTAATCACCTACTGTATTGATTTCTGATGTGAATGAGCTAGTACTACATCGTTGTGGGTATATGTATCAGGCACTTATTACAATCTTGGAACGATCGGATCGGGTTATATCTCGAATTCATTACAAGAAATAAATAATAAGAATAAACAAAAGAAAGTCGTGTACTCTAGTTGGTAATATTACTTGGACCTGTTAGGCTTGGCATCTTATCGAACGGCAGTGAGTCGCTATAGTATTTTTAAGTTTTGTTGAGACTTACGTCACAAACAAGACTGTATGAATCAAGTCACATTTTTGGGGGTAAATTACGCCCATCAATGCCGCTAGCCACACCCCTCGCGTTATGAAAATGCACAACAAATTAATAGAGTGGCGAGATAGCGCTACCAGGATTGGGTAGATTTTAATTATTTGATTAAATCACAATTTTAATCATTTCGATTTCTTTAATATTAATCAATAATTTAAATCAATTTTAATTGATTACTCGTTTTAACTAATTTGGTTTCTAATAATTATTTAATTAAAATATTTAGCTATATTTAACATAAAATTAATATTAAATCAAAAATTTACATATAGACAAATGCAGTATATATTTAGGGTATATAATATTGTAAAATTTGTTATGTTATTTGTGATTGTACTACATTGGCATTCTTTAATATATCTTTGTACTCACATAAATAAATATATTATAAACGAATTGCAATAACCAAAAAATGCTTACAAACTTTGTGGCGGCGGCAATAAGCCATAAACTTATAAATAAATTCGTATTACAGCGTTACTTTATAGTAAATGCATATTTCATAATTAAATAAATAATATACAAAACAATAATTTAACAACAATAAAATAGACAAATTAAAAATATGTATTAATGTATCATATATTTTAGTTGACATAAATATAAAATTGTAACAAACGTAAATGTTTGTTATCCATTTTTAGTGCATCGAACTTTGAGCTACTGTCAGCAATTTCAACATATATTGAAATAACGTTCAAAGTTTGATTGCACAGTGAACTAGTTTTTTTTGTTTACGTTGCCTCCCCGCAGAGTCCAGTTCGATGGCCAAAATGTAACTTAAAAAGGGGTTAGCTTCAGGACGGAGGCAGTTACGGTCAACGGAGAATTACGGTCGGAGTTACGGTCAACGGGTAGTTTCGGTCCGAGTCAGTTACGGTCCGCGAGTAGCTACGGTCATAATGTAGTTACGTTTAACATCAGAGTTACGAGCAGCAGTAACAATGATTCAGTTTTAAGTTACATTTTGGATTCATATTATATCTGTTTATTAAAGTTATTTATATTTCATTATATATTTGTTCTATCGTAATTATTCAATAACCAAGATCCAAGTGCAACTTTATCTAACCAGATAAAGGATTTACTCAGAAGTATAACTTGTCATCTAAAGTTGCACAAAGATAGCAAATTGTTACAAAATCATAAACTCATACGTATAGTGATACGGTATATGTTAAGTTCGCGCGCAATTCATGAATTAAGTTTACAAGCACATAACTCAAAAATGGTACAAAATATTAAAAAAAAATTCAAATTTAATGCTTTTTTATTACTATAATAATAGTATATTTTAAAAATCATACACAGTATATTAGATGCATTTTTTTACCAAAAATTGACTCATTTAACGTATATTTAACGCATTTTTTGTTGTTAATCTTAGAAACAGCAAAGCTGCTATTTAAACTTATTCTCCTGGTACTGAATCGAATGTCTCACTTTATTTTGAGATTATTTTGCAAGTACACCAGAATCTGTAAGAGGGAAAGGTATCTGACTAAGTTAATCAGTATTTGTCTGAAAAGAACTGAAATTTTGGTGAATTATAGGTAAAAAGAATACAGCTATTATCTAGAATTCTATGTTATTTTTGATAGCTAGTTTAAATTAAATTGAATATAAGAAACTAAAAAATTAATTTGTATGTACTTACCATAATATTTTCTGTATTAAATAATTTTTCTGTAATAACAGTTACAAGTACTAGACCTGTTTCACCAGTACCTGACATTAAACCAATTTTAACACCAAGTACAACGCCGCCAAGTGTGTCCTCAAGTAGTGTTGCCAGTGTTACACGTTCGTCATCGTCTTTAGTTAGTCCTACGCCTAATTCCAGACCTGCTGTTACAACAACGCCAACATCTGCTAGTGCAAAATCGAACGAAAACTATTGCAGCGTTTCCTAATTCCGGAAATCAGGAACAGATTGTTAAAAAAGCTAAACAGGTTAGTTACGATTTTTATTTGATTTGTTTTTAAATTCTGTGATATTATTTTTAAAATACGATCATTTTTTAATTGACTGTAAATTCAAATAGAAATACTTTTTCTACCGAATTGGTTGAGCTTTTTACATACATACATACATACACAATCACGCCATGTACCCAAAAGTGTGTGGCACAAACTCTTTTCATCATCCCGAAATCAGTCGCCTCCAAACATTCCTATCCAAACAAGCAACTTTCGCTTCATCCACATTCATAATTCCTCTCATACATGCCTGAATATATGTAATTTTAGCATAGAATTTAATTTTTAGCATAGCGCATGTAATATTTAAACAAACAAGATTAGAAGTATATGTGTAAACTGATATATATATATATATATATATATATATATATATATATATATATATATATATATATATGTATATATATATATATATATATATATATATATATATATGTATATATATATATATATATATATATATATATGTATATATATATATATATATATATATATATATATATATAGTATTCATATAATTTATGTAATTTTAACAAAATACAATGTTGCCAACTTTCCTAGAACAAAAATTACTAAAATTTAAAAAAATTTATTATGACCACTTTATTTAACCGATTTTAATCAAATTTTTATAAAAGATTCTCCTAGTGCCTAAATAAATTATGCAATTTTACAAAAATACAGTGTTGCCAACTTATCGAAAAAAAAAATTCCAAATTTTTTTCAAAATTCATTGTGGCTACATTGTTTATTCGATTTTGATGAAATTTTCCGAAAAGTTTCTCGTAGTGTCTACATAAATTATAATTTTAATAAAAAATTTGTATTACCAACTTTCCGAGAAATGTCAAAGTGGTCTATATATGGGTTTACCCATATACACTTATAATCTTGTTTTATTTAGATATTCTCATTCATCAAAAATTATTAATCATTTCTTAAAAAATATTTGTATCTCTGTTTTTGTTTTCTTTCTGTAGACATCGCTGGCTGCGCATGCGCAGTGTCGTTCCCGAAAATCCGAAATCTCAACAACGGGGCCTATCTCAGTATTTTCGGAATTGCCGTATTAGCAATTTTCGTTATTTGCATCGTTTTTAAACTATTTTGTAAATTATATTTCGTTTGACAAAAACAAAAAATGTTATTATAAAAGTTTTTTTATTTTAGAAGAATTGTTCACCAGAGATCAAATCAGCAATAAGTATTATATTATACAAGTAATACCTCGACTTACGACAGAGCTGGCTCTGGTATTGTTAACGTAAGTCGAATATTAGCAATAATTATACGAAAAAAAATATAATATAATTTATTTTGACAAAGTTTTATTAGAAAACATAATATGCTATACATGTATTTTTACAAAAAGAAAATGTAATATTATACCAATTATCGCAGTAAAAATACAAAATGTAAAATTACAAAAATATACGTTACATTTTTTTACAGTATTCTACTTACGTTGTCTCGACTTACGCTGTTGATTGCCATATATTATTTTTCGTAATAACTTATAAACAAAAATCTATATAAATCAATAGTCGTAAGTCGAGACAACGTAAGTCTAATAACACTGGTAAACAAAAATCAACTTTTTTTTTGTGACATGGATGAAACACGGCATATGTTGTGTAAACTTACCCTAGAAAGCAGAAAATGACCTTGGAATTTCTCCATCACCCATAGATTTTTTGCTACGGAGTGTTATGTTATACTGAAGTATATCAACAACGGTATGTTCTTAATCTTACCTCAAAACGTTGTTACTGATGTTTTGCGGCGATATTTTGTCCCTGCGGCATCCCGGACTAATGTCCAGCAGTAATCAGCAAGCATATTTGGACTCCATTTGCCTTGGTATCGCTTTTCCATGGTTGAAACGTCCTGGTGGAACCGTTCCCCATGTTCATCACTTACGGCACCCAAATTTTCCGGAAAGAAATCGAGATGAGCATCCAGAAAATGAATTTTTAATGACATGTTACATCCCATTTCTCTGTAGGCACTGAGTAATTCAGTTACAAGAGCTTCGTAATTTTCAGCTTTGACATTTCCAAGAAAATTAGTCACAACTGTTTTAAAAGCTCTCCATGCTCTTAGTTCAACTTCAGTCAGCCTGTTATCAAATTCGTCGTCTTTCATAAGTTCTCGTATTTGTGGTCCCACAAATATGCCTCACTAACTCTAGGAAATTTCAGTTTCAGATACAAGAAACCTCTACCGTTCCGATCTAGTGCTTTAACGAAATTTTTCATTAAGCCCAATTTAATATGCAGTGGTGGTAGAAATACGTTTTTAGAATCAACCAATGGTTCGTTAGTAATATTTTTTAGACCCGGAGTTAGTGCTTGGCGTAGTGGCCATTTTTTCTGTATATAATGACGATCTCGTGCACGACTGTCCCATTCACACAGGAAACAGCAGTATTTCGTATACCCCAGCTGCAATCCAAGAAGAAGTGCTATCACTTTTAGGTCCCCACAGATTGACCACTCATAGTCTTTATACCGGATGTGTTCTAGGAGATATTGCATATTCTCGTACGATTCCTTCATATGAACGGCATGAGCTATAGGTACAGATGGGTATTTATTTCCGTTGTGAAGTAAAACTGCTTTTAAGCTAAGTTTAGAAGAATCAATGAATAGGCGCCAATTTTTTGGTTCATGTTTCTGTCCTAATGCATCAAATAAGTTGTCAACATTTGTGCAGTACACCAAAGTCCCTTCTTGAGCGAAACAATGTGTAAGTCCTTTGTGACGTTTTCGAAAGTCGGTTATATGTACGTCACCTTCGAGGAGATTCCATCCTTTTAATCTAGATGCTAGGAGTTCTGACTGTAATTTTCCTAGTTTTAAATCTCGAACTAAATCATTCAGTTCAGCTTGTGAAATCAAATGTGGTTCTATTGAACATCCTGCAGCTTGAAAGTCTGGATCATTGTCGATTTCCTGTGTGAATTGTGTAGCACCACTTAAACCACCGGCACATTCGGTTTCGTCTTCGTCCAAATTCCACGATTCTGGTGGTTTTGGGATAGGAAGTTCTTCACTATGTTCAACAGGACGTAAAGCTGATGGTAAATTGGGATACTGCACAGTATGCTTGGACTTCGGTCCTATGCCCTGTATTAGTGAGGCAAAAGTAACAATCTGTGAAATGGTCTTTCGGTTCTCTCCACACCGTTGGTACTGCAAAGGGCATTTTACGTTTTGTACCTTTCAACCAACTTGTCAACAACGTCACACAAGTCTTACAACATATGTGAGGGGCCCATGGCTTATCTTGATCTCCTACTTTGACTCCAAAATAAAGTTCGTAAGCATTTCGTACAAGTTGGGTAAAAGTACGTTTTTGGGATTTAAAAGTGATTTCCCCACACACATAACAAAAACTGTTAACATTATTTACACACTGCCTAGGCATTGTACTTATGTTTTAATTCACAGTCAATCACAGTATACTTTAATAAACATAAATCAAGTTGTAGAACACTAACACGTTAGTAACGACGTTTCGCGGCACAAACATAAAAAAATACAGTAACTTCTTATGCCGCTAAATGCCTACTAATAAGTACACAATATCTGATTTGGGTGCGAATTTCTTGCAAGTAATGGACAGGAATGAACTTGTCTTAACACGGTATATTCGTCACTGCTGATACATTACACAATGTGGTGCAATACTTATTTAGATAAATCCATGTAGCATACGTTGCATACTTATGAGTTTATATAAGTATATATATATAAAAATGCTTGTTACTAAAAATTTGTGGGTGATAGGCAATTTCTGATTTAAAATTCGTTTTTAGGGTGCCGAAATATATCAGAAACACCTAAAAATTTCCATGTCACAAAAAGTGTGTTTAACAGTGTAATCTACAGATATTTTAACATGCACTGCAAAAAATTGTGTAATTTTGCATGTTTTGTAAATGTAATTTATTATAAAAAAAAATGTATATTACCTTAAATTATCACAGTAAAATTAGAAAATGTTAATTTTACTGTTAAACCCTATGTAAAATTACATAAATATAAATTATATTTCTTTTTACAGTGTAGTATAGATTCTTTGTAGATGATTCGACTTACGTTGTCTCGACTTATGCTATAGATTGACATACATTATTTTTCGTAATAACTTAGGAAAAATAATGTATGTCAATCAATAGTCGTAAGTCGAGACAACGGATGTCGAATAATCTACAGATATTTTAACATACACTGCAAAAAATTGTGTAATTTTGCATGTTTTGTAAAAGTAATTTATTATAAAAAAAATGTAACATTACGTTTTATTTACCACAGTAAAATTACAAAATGTTGTTAATTTTACTGTTAAAACCTATGTAAAATTACATAAATATACATCAATACATAGTATATAATAATATTGATTTATTTATTAATTTGAATTTTATTATAATTAACGTTTAATATATTTTACATATCTAATAATAAAATTAATATAAATTTAAAAAAAATATATAAAATTGATTTGGGCAAATACGTTCATCTTTACAGTAGAATAATCAAAAAATTATTATCTTCTTGTCACAATAAAGACTGTAAATTTCAATTTGTATCAGGAACGCATAAACAAAGTTTATTGTCATTTCATGTTGTGTTATAAATTATCAAATACATGTTGATTTTTATAGAAATTAAAAAATATTATTGTACATAAAATCCAATTAATTCAGACTACCGTTTTAGTTTTACGCACAAACACAAAAGCTGATTAATCATAATACTAACAAATATTTGACGTAAAAACTAAAAATGTGTCAAGTGTTTGAATTGGTCAAATTCTTGTGCTTCTGCGTAAAACTAAAACAGCAGTCTGAATGAGATTTAACATTTGAATTTTATTTAAAATAAAAATCATGTAAAAACAAATTATATTTAGAGTAAAACCTCATTCCGACTGCCAGAACAGTTTTACGATTTCGTTTTAGTTTCACGACGTAACACTGTGCCAAAACTTGAAAAATGTTGTTAAAAATTATTTTTGACTTTACTGTTTACGTTGTATACATTCTAAACAGTTTTTGGTCACGTTCAGTACAGTTTTTTTTGTTACAGTTTAAATTGTTTTGTTTTGTTAAATATGTCTGAAGATGAATTTATGATTATACAAAATAAGACCTGTAAAATCATTTGAAAAATACGAATGCAAAACAGAACACTTAGAAAAGTATAAGACATAAATATAATTTTATAGGTTTATAGGAAGAATTCGCCATCTGTTTTGTTAATTTTTCTTCTGATGTGTCTAAAATGAATGTTATTTTATTATATGAAATAGGCGTTTTCAAAATAATATTAATTTTATCTTCCAAACTGATCATTTACATATTATAAATTTGACGTTTCTTTCATAAAAACATAAACTCATCGCAATCTCATTTTAGTAAAATGTGATTTGCCGTTCTTAAAACATAAGTAAATTTTCGTTAGAAACCTTGGCTATTTTGCTAATGAAACTAAATCCGTGCTTTTGCAATGTATTCATATAAACTCACATGCAGTTCGGTTCAGAACCACTAGGTTTTCGCTAAAACAAAATCCTGATTTCGCTAGCGAAAGAGCAGTCCGAATAAAGCTTAACAATATTTAAAAATTAATCATTAATGAAAAGAGAACTACAAAAATTAAATCGTTACACTATGAATATGAATATCTTTCTTTTTAACTTCTACTTTGAGGCAAAGTTTTCTATTTCGCATTTATCAGGTTACTCCTTCTTATGAGAACAGACATGCTGCTTTAATTGATAACTCCACATAAAAGTTCTCTCACATATTTCGCATTTATAAGGTCTCTCATTCGTATGAATACGAAAATGTTTTGTTAAATCTCCACTTTGAGTAAAATGTTTTTTACATATTTCGCATTTATAAGGTTTCTCATTTGTATGAGAACGGATATGTCTTTTTAAGCTTCCACTTTCAGTAAAAGTTTTCTCACATATTTCGCATTTATAAGGTCTTTCATTTGAATGAGAACGGATATGTGTTTTTAAGCTACCTCTTTGAGTAAAAGTTTTCGCACATGTTTCGCATTTATAAGGTCTTTCATTTGAATGAGAACGGATATGTGTTTTTAAGTTTGCATTTATAGTAAAAGTTTTCTCACATATTTCGCATTTATAAGGTTTCTCATTTGTATGAGAACGAATATGTATTTTTAAGCTTCCTCTTTGAGTAAAAGTTTTCTCACATATTTCGCATTTATAAGGACTTTCATTTGTATGTGTACGATTATGTACTATTAAATGTCCCCTCCGGTTAAAAGTTTTCTCACATAATGTACATTTATGAGATTCACTTTTCTTTACAGATTTATTATTTTTTTTCGAGCTAAAAATAATATTTTTATTTGATGTTCTACTAGCTTGACAACGTTTTATATCGGTTTCATTCTCAAAATCAGAATATTCTTCCTTAATTATTAATTCTGAATGTAAATCTAAAGATTCTGATTTCAAACTTTCTTCAAATTTAATATTTGTATCATTTTCCAAATCTACTTGAATGTGTTCTTCAGTAATAGGTTCTTCTTTCATACAAACAACATCAAAATTTCTATTATTTTGTGATTCTAAACTTTCTTCAACTTGAATGTTTGTATCAGTTTTCAATTCTAGTTTAATGTATTCTTCATCAATATTCTCTTCTTTAATTCCGTTTTTCATAACTTCACTATTTTGCGATTGTTGTTTTGCATAGCGCTTGAAAATTTCGTGCGATTTAAAACATTTTTCTACAAATTTATACGTTTCATTTAATCGAACAGAACAAATTGAACAAATACAATTCGATAACTTCTCGGTACATTCCATCTAAAAGTATAAATTTAAATTATATATTACACAAAATACAAATCTCCGATTTAAGGGGAGCTTAATAAAGAAATATATTTCTAGTAATATCACCAAGTCTCTATGATATTGAGCTAATATTATAGAGACTGTTCTCAAAACTTTTGGAAGAGACAATAAATAAATAATTACGTAGACCTGATTAAAGCTAGTATTTGACTTACAATTTCCGATGCAATGGTTTCCAATTTGTATGATAACAATACATTATCCGTATCCATTGAAGTTAAACTCAATGTTATATTATCAATACCAGCACATAATCGACAACGTTCTTCATTTAAATGTTGTTTTATTGTTATTTGAGAATCGAAACATTGTTTTATAAATATATAAGCATCATTCAATCGAACCGCGCAAATCGTACAAATACCATTCGGTAATTTGATCTTGCAATCCACCTAAAATAAGAAAAGTAATGATTCAGAAACAATCAAAACAAATTATTTCATTCTTACAATTTTTGGCATAATTGCTTCCAATTTATCTACGAAACGTTTGCCATCTGAATCCAAATTAAGTATTGTGAACAATACATTTTTATCACTTGTACATAATCGGCAATGTTGCATGAAACTATCCATGATTAAAATTAAATGTTCTACCAAAGAATCTTCTTACAATAAGTAAAACATAAATATATTTTATTTGATAGTATTAGAGGTTAACTTAGAAAAATCTGACAGAAATCCAGTTGGCCAGATGAATTTTGAGTAATATTTCTAGTATACAAAGAAGAATAAAAAGC